>OZ059801.1:0-316348 GCA_964057025.1 Standfussiana lucernea
CCTCCCGCGCGCGCTCCGCCTCCTCCTTTTGCGACATCACGTCCTCGCAAAAGGAGGCTACGGCAGACCAGGCCTCTTCACTCCCCAGCATGGCGTCGACCACGCCGGGAAGCGAGAGGTCCGGTCCGACCACCGCGGTCAGACCGCGGCGCAGCTCGGACCACGCCGGGCACACCTCGAGGGTGTGCTGCGCCGTGTCCTCCGCCGCGCCGCAGTCGTGGCAAGCCGGGGTCTCCTCCCTCCCGATCCGGTGCAGGTGCGATCCGAAACAGCCATGTCCGGATAACACCTGCACCAGACGGAAAGAGAGGAAACCGTGGGACCGCTCGAGCCAGCCCTTCAGGACCGGACCGAGCGCGTCCAACGTCCGGCGGCCAAAGGCGGCGCTGGCGAGGTCCTCCGTCCAATGGAGGACGATGGCGTCCTTCGCCTCTCGCCGCACCGCCTCCCGCTCTTCGCCCGTGGGGCGCTCCCCGAGCGCCTTTCGGCGCGCCGTCCACTCGTACACTCTGGCGAGCACCCACGCCTCCAGCTCCCAAGGAGGGGTGCCGGCCAGAGCGCACGCCGCCGAAAAGCCCACTGAGCGGTAGGCCCTCGCCACCCGCTGTGCAATAGCCCGCTGGGGCCTGCGGATGGCGGTAGCATTCTCCCTCCTATGGAGGGAGTCCGCCCAGATGGGAGCCCCGTAAAGGGCCATGCTCCGCAAAATGCCGGCATAGAGGCGCCGGCACTTTGCCTTGGGCCCCCCCAAGTTTGGGAGGAGCCATGAGAGGGCGTCCGCGGCCTTCAACAGGCGCGTCGACAGCCCGCTGAAATGCGGGCCGAAGCGCCACCGGTCGTCCAGCACCAGCCCCAGATATTTCATCTGGGGCTGGACCCCTATACGGACGCCCTCCACGACGATGTGGGCGTCGGCAGGGCAGCGCTGCCGGGGACCGCGAAAGAACACGGCCTCCGTTTTGTGCAGCGCCACCCTCAATCCCAGGCGGCGGATCCTTTCTGCCACCAAGGACCCGCCAGCCGAGGCCAGAATGGCCGCGTCGGCAAAGTTCCTCCCCCGGGCAGTGAGCAGAGTGTCATCCGCGTAGCAGATGACACTCGTGCCCGGGAGGAGGGCACCCCGCAGCAGCCAGTTGAACCCGATGTTCCACAAGGGGGGAAAACCTTTTTTTTTTTTTTTTTTTTTTTTTTTTTTTTTTTTTTTTTACGCTGGGAAAAAATGCATTACGCATACCCTCCCGTCGGGGGACGGAAGGGGTATGTGGGACTCCCCGGGCGGACCCGGTATACCCACTAAAACGACCCAGCGCATTCCCGCTTCGTCAGAGTGGCGGGGGACTGGGAAACCGGCACAGCCTTTACTTCCAGTCCTCCGCCGACGATTACAAGGCACACACCCCTCACACCCTCACGGGTGTGGGGGGGTCGGGAATGACCGACGAAGGTGACGGGTGCAATGCGGGCGAAGGCACCCCCGCGCCTGTCGCCCGCCCGTCACCATGAGGAGGGAGGGCACGACGCCTTCTCCCCCTTCTTCGTCTGCGGAGCGGCGCAGCGAGAGGGTCGTCCTCCCGCGCGCGCTCCGCCTCCTCCTTTTGCGACATCACGTCCTCGCAAAAGGAGGCTACGGCTGACCAGGCCTCCTCACTCCCCAGCATGGCGTCGACCACGCCGGGAAGCGAGAGGTCCGGTCCGACCACCGCGGTCAGACCGCGGCGCAGCTCGGACCACGCCGGGCACACCTCGAGGGTGTGCTGCGCCGTGTCCTCCGCCGCGCCGCAGTCGTGGCACGCCGGGGTCTCCTCCCTCCCGATCCGGTGCAGGTGCGATCCGAAACAGCCATGTCCGGATAACACCTGCACCAGACGGAAAGAGAGGAAACCGTGGGACCGCTCGAGCCAGCCCTTCAGGACCGGACCGAGCGCGTCCAACGTCCGGCGGCCAAAGGCGGCGCTGGCGAGGTCCTCCGTCCAATGGAGGACGATGGCGTCCTTCGCCTCTCGCCGCACCGCCTCCCGCTCTTCGCCCGTGGGGCGCTCCCCGAGCGCCTTTCGGCGCGCCGTCCACTCGTACACTCTGGCGAGCACCCACGCCTCCAGCTCCCAAGGAGGGGTGCCGGCCAGAGCGCACGCCGCCGAAAAGCCCACTGAGCGGTAGGCCCTCGCCACCCGCTGTGCAATAGCCCGCTGGGGCCTGCGGATGGCGGTAGCATTCTCCCTCCTATGGAGGGAGTCCGCCCAGATGGGAGCCCCGTAGAGGGCCATGCTCCGCAAAATGCCGGCATAGAGGCGCCGGCACTTTGCCTTTGGTCCCCCCAGGTTTGGGAGGAGCCATGAGAGGGCGTCCGCGGCCTTCAGCAGGCGCGTCGACAGCCCGCTGAAATGCGGGCCGAAGCGCCACCTGTCGTCCAGCACCAGTCCCAGATATTTCATCCGGGGCTGGACCCCTATACGGACGCCCTCCACGACGATGTGGGCGTCGGCAGGGCAGCGCTGCCGGGGACCGCGAAAGAACACGGCCTCCGTTTTGTGCAGCGCCACCCTCAATCCCAGGCGGCGGATCCTTTCTGCCACCAAGGACCCGCCAGCCGAGGCCAGAATGGCCGCGTCGGCAAAGTTCCTCCCCCGGGCAGTGAGCAGAGTGTCATCCGCGTAGCAGATGACACTCGTGCCCGGAAGGAGGGCACCCCGCAGCAGCCAGTTGAACCCGATGTTCCACAAGGGGGGGCCTAGCACCGATCCCTGTGGAACACCGGACTCTGCGCCGTACCGCCTCACCGTGGCCGACTTGTCCACGAGGAGGACCTCTCGGCCCTCCAAGTAGTCGGCCAGTAGGTTCCGCAGATATTGGGGCACTCCGTGATACCGGAGCGCCTCCAATATCGTCGAGTGGGGGACGGAGTTGAAGGCGTTGGCAATGTCGAATGACACCGCCAGCACTCCGTCCCCCGCCTCCACCGCCTCCTTCACCTGGCCCTTGAGTAGGGCCAGCGCGTCGATCGTCGAACGCCCACGACGGAACCCGAATTGGGCGTCCGACAGATCCGGCCCTACCCCCCGCAGGTGGCTGTCCAGCCTCCCGGCGACGATCCCCTCGAACAGTTTACCGACCTCATCGAGCAAAACGATGGGCCGGTATGCCGAGGGGGAGTCCACCGGGCGACCCTCCTTTCGGAGCAGGCAAAGCTGCCCCTCCTTCCACAGTTTCGGGAACCTCCCAGCCGTAAAACACGCGCTGAAGAGGTCCCGAAACCTCTCCTCCATTTGGGTGGCGGCGATCGCCACCACCCGTGCGGGGACGCCGTCCGGTCCGGGGGCGGTCTTCTTCGCGCGGAGGCTCAGAACCCCCGCGTAGAATTCCGCCGCCGTGACCGGGGGCACCTCTGCCTCCGGCGGAGCCGCCCCTTGCGGGGGATCCATCGCTGGAGGGGTGAAGTCGGTCCTGCGCGGAAACAGGGACCGGACCACCCCATCCAGCAACGCTGGCTCGAGGGTCTCAGACAGTGGGGGACCATAGGGGCGGAGCTGGTTCCGCGCCGCCTTATATGGCCTCCCATAGGGATCTCTGTCGAGACCCTCCAGCATCTCGGCCCTCGCCGAGTCCTGCGCAGCGCCCATCGCAGACTTGAGGGCCACCGTAGCCTCTCGGTAAGAGGCGTACAGGCGGTCCTCCTCTGCCCGGACTCGGTTTTGGGCGCTGCGCCGTCGGCTCCGCGCGTAGGCCCTTCTGGCCGCCACGCAGGTGGCCCGGAGCCCCGCCAGCTCCCCCGTCCACCAGTACACGGCGCGACGGGGAGGCGGACGGCGAGACCGAGGCATGCTGGAGTTGCACACCTCGGTCAAGGACCCCCGCAGCCGGACCGCTGCGGCGTCCACGTCCGGGACCTCCTCGACAGGGGGAGGCGACAGCCAGTCCTGGAGGAAGGCGGCCTCCTTGGCCGCCTCCCGGTCCAGGCGGGTGAGTGCCCACCGCGGGAAGGGAGATTGCCCAGCGCGGGCCGTCCCCCCTCCCCGCTGTGTGGAGATGTCGAACCGCACATAACGGTGGTCCGACAAGGTCTCCACCAGCTCCACCCGCCAGTTCACGACGCGGGCGGCAAGCGCGGGGGTGGCGAACGAGACGTCCACCACCGACCCGCCCTGTTGCCGCACACACGTGTGGACCGCCCCCCTGTTGAGGAGGGACACACCGCACGAGGCCGCCCAGAACTCGACGGCGCGTCCCCGGACGTTGCACCCGGCGACCGGGTTGCCCCAGGCCACCGACTTGGCGTTTAGGTCGCCCAACACCACGACCTGGCGTGGTGCCGCCCTCCCTACGACAGCAGTGAGGATCTCGAGGAAATCCTCAAAGTCCGAGAGAGGGCGGTTTGGGGAGAAATACACCCCCACCATCGCTATCTCTCCCCACGCGGCGGCCACGTATCCCGGTCCCCTCTCTAAGAGCGAGAGGGGAGGGGAGTCTGTGGAAGACCGCGCCACCAACGCCACCAAGCCGTCCCGGTCGCCCAGCCAACGGCCAGGGACCGAGTAGGGTTCGGCGACCACCGCCAAGTCCACCAACCACTCAGCCATGGTCTGCATCAGCAGATCCTGGGCTGTCCTGCAGTGGTTGGTGTTCGCCTGAAGGATGCGATGTTCGACCGTGGCCATCAGTCGGACATCGCAACCTCCTCCGCAGCCGCCGCAGGAACGGCGGTGTTAGCGGCAGCAGCAGGTGCAGGCCCAGTCGGCGCCTGCGCTTTGCCACGCTTAGGGGGGGGATTGCACTTCCTCCCCTTCATGACGTGGCCTGCCCGGCGGCCACTGGCGGTACACACCGCGCAGTGCGGCGTGGCGGCCTGGCAGGAGGCGGCTTTGTGGCCCTCCTTGCCGCAGCGGTAGCATGTGTCCGTCCTGTCAACCTTGGACGGACACAGGGGCCGGGTGTGGCCGATGCCGAAGCACCGGAAACACCGCAGAGGCTGGTCCTCGAGTGCCCGGACTGCGCCCGAGCTGAAACCGACTTGAAGCCGTCCTTTCGCAAGGACGGCTTTGGCAGCTGCGACTGGGCACTCGAGGCGGATGGTGCCCATTCCACCGCGGCCGGGCCTTATGTCCCGGCCTTGGACCGCCGCGGCGCCACAGCCCCCTACCGCTGCGACCGCCGCCACCACCTCCTCCTTGGTGACGGAGTCATCCAACTCCGTCACCTCGATTTCCGCCGACTTGACCGGCCGGGCCACCTTGGCAGAGTCCGCAATGACCTCTTGCAGCTTGGCTGCAAAGAGGTCAGCGCGGGCGCTCCCCTCGGCCCCCGGGAACTCGAAAATTCGAGCCCCGGCCTGCGTCCGCCGGCACGACACACTGCCGATCCCCAGTTGCGTGGGATCGGCATTGCCGCGCGCCCGCGCCAAGATGGAGGCGTAGGTCTCCCCTCGCCCCGCAGCCTCCGTGGTGAGCGTCACCACGACGGCCGCAGTTTTAGGGGGGACCAACTGCCCCTTTCCTCCTCTCCCTTTCCCTTTCCCCTTGCCCTTGCCGGTCGTCTGCGACTGGCTGGGTGCGGGGGTGGCGGGGACGGCAGGGACGGCAGGGACGGCAGGGACGGCCGCTGCCGACTTTTTGCCCTTCCCTTTACCCCTCCCCCTCCGGCCCACTTTCGTCCACTCGTTGGACGGAGTGGTCGACGGAAGAAGGGCCACGTCTTCCACCTGGGAGGAGGTGGACGGCCCCGGCTGGCTTTGCCTCTTATCCGCCGCAAGCGGCGGCCGGAGGCTTTTTTCCGGCAGGAGCCGGTCCTCGATGCCTGCCAGGCAGGCTCTCGTGAAGGCCCTCTCCTCCATTATCACCTTGCGGATGATATCCTCAAGGTTGGAGGAGGGGCCCTCTACTGCAGGGCTCGCCTTAGCCCGTGGTGGCTGGGCCGAGGCAGGGCCCTCTGCCACAGGGCCCACCTCGGCCTGTTGAGGCCGGGCCGTGGCTTCAGCCAGCTTCTGACGAAGCTGGTTGACTTCTGACTGCAGGCGATCCACCCTCGCCTGCAGTTGCCGCGTCTCGTCAGAGGCCGTCCGCTGAACCAGTTCAGCGACGACCCCGCGCATGCTCGCGGCCCGACATTTCAGGGCCTTCTGGAAGGTGCCCTTCAGGTTGGAGGACTTAGAGGCGACCTCGACAATCTCCTCCTTGTCCTCCTCCGCCATCCTTTCCAGTTCCGCCAAAGAGTGGTCCGCGTACACAACCCGGGACGCACCGTACCCGGACTTGGCCCGGGCGACGTACGCACGCTTCTCTTTGGCGGCAACCCGCTCCTCCAGCTCTTGCTGGAGCTGCACCTTCCGTGCCAGGTCCACCTGTCGCTGGGCGTCCGCGAGCCCAACGACGTGGGTATCCGCGGCCGTTGTCGTCGGCTTTTTAGCCTTCGACAACGGCTTGGACCCCGAGGCCGAAGAACTCTCGGACCCACAACTTCGGAAGACCCGCTTCCGCGACCGCGAGCCACTCGCGTCCGATGCACCAACCAGCGAGTCGTTGTCGGACGACTCCGCCCCTCCGTAATAACTAGCCGCAGACGGCGCGCGGCTAGACTCTGACGCTGGTGCGTCGGGGTGGCCCTGAGAAGGGCCTTTTGGTTGGCCCTGAGAAGGGCCTTTGGGTTGGCCCTGAGAAGGGCCTTTGGGTTGGCCCTGAGAAGGGCCTTTTGATTTTAAAAACCGCCCGCAGGCGTCCCGCGAGGGTGTTGCAGGCATAGAAGCGAAACACAAGGCAGATAAAAGGCAGATAAAAATTCGCTACGAGATCACAGAGCACTTTGGCCAGTCCCAGTCTGCCACTCCGTTACGGTGGTCAGAACTGGGCTGTTTCCAGGGGACACGACGTGGACGTATGCTCTGTGGGGGGTCCCCCAAGGGGGGAAAACCTTTTTTTTTTTTTTTTTTTTTTTTTTTTTTTAACGCTGGGAAAAAATGCATTACGCATACCCTCCCGTCGGGGGACGGAAGGGCTATGTGGGACTCCCCGGGCGGACCCGGTATACCCACTAAAACGACCCAGCGCATTCCCGCTTCGTCAGAGTGGCGGGGGACTGGGAAACCGGCACAGCCTTTACTTCCAGTCCTCCGCCGACGATTGCCAGGCAGACCCCCTCACACCCTCACGGGTGTGGGGGGTCGGGAATGACCGACGAAGGTGACGGGTGCAATGCGGGCGAAGGCACCCCCGCGCCTGTCGCCCGCCCGTCACCATGAGGAGGGAGGGCACGACGCCTTCTCCCCCTTCTTCGTCTGCGGAGCGGCGCAGCGAGAGGGTCGTCCTCCCGCGCGCGCTCCGCCTCCTCCTTTTGCGACATCACGTCCTCGCAAAAGGAGGCTACCGCCGACCAGGCCTCCTCACTCCCCAGCATGGCGTCGACCACGCCGGGAAGCGAGAGGTCCGGTCCGACCACCGCGGTCAGACCGCGGCGCAGCTCGGCCCACGCCGGGCACACCTCGAGGGTGTGCTGCGCCGTGTCCTCCGCCGCGCCGCAGTCGTGGCACGCCGGGGTCTCCTCCCTCCCGATCCGGTGCAGGTGCGATCCGAAACAGCCATGTCCGGATAACACCTGCACCAGACGGAAAGAGAGGAAACCGTGGGACCGCTCGAGCCAGCCCTTCAGGACCGGACCGAGCGCGTCCAACGTCCGGCGGCCAAAGGCGGCGCTGGCGAGGTCCTCCGTCCAATGGAGGACGATGGCGTCCTTCGCCTCTCGCCGCACCGCCTCCCGCTCTTCGCCCGTGGGGCGCTCCCCGAGCGCCTTTCGGCGCGCCGTCCACTCGTACACTCTGGCGAGCACCCACGCCTCCAGCTCCCAAGGAGGGGTGCAGGCCAGAGCGCACGCCGCCGAAAAGCCCACTGAGCGGTAGGCCCTCGCCACCCGCTGTGCAATAGCCCGCTGGGGCCTGCGGATGGCGGTAGCATTCTCCCTCCTATGGAGGGAGTCCGCCCAGATGGGAGCCCCGTAGAGGGCCATGCTCCGCAAAATGCCGGCATAGAGGCGCCGGCACTTTGCTTTGGGTCCCCCCAGGTTTGGGAGGAGCCATGAGAGGGCGTCCGCGGCCTTCAGCAGGCGCGTCGACAGCCCGCTGAAATGCGGGCCGAAGCGCCACCTGTCGTCCAGCACCAGTCCCAGATATTTCATCTGGGGCTGGACCCCTATACGGACGCCCTCCACGACGATGTGGGCGTCGGCAGGGCAGCGCTGCCGGGGACCGCGAAAGAACACGGCCTCCGTTTTGTGCAGCGCCACCCTCAATCCCAGGCGGCGGATCCTTTCTGCCACCAAGGACCCGCCAGCCGAGGCCAGAATGGCCGCGTCGGCAAAGTTCCTCCCCCGGGCAGTGAGCAGAGTGTCATCCGCGTAGCAGATGACACTCGTGCCCGGGAGGAGGGCACCCCGCAGCAGCCAGTTGAACCCGATGTTCCACAAGGGGGGGCCTAGCACCGACCCCTGTGGAACACCGGACTCTGCGCCGTACCGCCTCACCGTGGCCGATTTGTCCACGAGGAGGACCTCTCGGCCCTCCAAGTAGTCGGCCAGGAGTTCCCGCAGGTATTGGGGCACTCCGTGATACCGGAGCGCCTCCAATATCGTCGAGTGGGGGACGGAGTTGAAGGCGTTGGCAATGTCGAATGACACCGCCAGCACTCCGTCCCCCGCCTCCACCGCCTCCTTCACCTGGCCCTTGAGTAGGGCCAGAAGGGGGGGGGGGAAAACCTTTTTTTTTTTTTTTTTTTTTTTTTTTTTTTTACGCTGGGAAAAAATGCATTACGCATATCCTCCCGTCGGGGGACGGGAGGGGTATGTGGGACTCCCCGGGCGGACCCGGTATACCCACTAAAACGACCCAGCGCATTCCCGCTTCGTCAGAGTGGCGGGGTACTGGGAAACCGGCACAGCCTTTACTTCCAGTCCTCCGCCGACGATTGCTAGGCGGACCCCCTCACACCCTCACGGGTGTGGGGGGTCGGGAATGACCGACGAAGGTGACGGGTGCAATGCGGGCGAAGGCACCCCCGCGCCTGTCGCCCGCCCGTCACCATGAGGAGGGAGGGCACGGCGCCTTCTCCCCCTCCTTCGTCTGCGGAGCGGCGCAGCGAGAGGGTCATCCTCCCGCGCGCGCTCCGCCTCCTCCTTTTGCGACATCACGTCCTCGCAAAAGGAGGCTACCGCCGACCAGGCCTCCTCACTCCCCAGCATGGCGTCGACCACGCCGGGAAGCGAGAGGTCCGGTCCTACCACCGCGGTCAGACCGCGGCGCAGCTCGGACCACGCCGGGCACACCTCGAGGGTGTGCTGCGCCGTGTCCTCCGCCGCGCCGCAGTCGTGGCACGCCGGGGTCTCCTCCCTCCCGATCCGGTGCAGGTGCGATCCGAAACAGCCATGTCCCGATAACACCTGCACCAGACGGAAAGAGAGGAAACCGTGGGACCGCTCGAGCCAGCCCTTCAGGACCGGACCGAGCGCGTCCAACGTCCGGCGGCCAAAGGCGGCGCTGGCGAGGTCCTCCGTCCAATGGAGGACGATGGCGTCCTTCGCCTCTCGCCGCACCGCCTCCCGCTCTTCGCCCGTGGGGCGCTCCCCGAGCGCCTTTCGGCGCGCCGTCCACTCGTACACTCTGGCGAGCACCCACGCCTCCAGCTCCCAAGGAGGGGTGCCGGCCAGAGCGCACGCCGCCGAAAAGCCCACTGAGCGGTAGGCCCTCGCCACCCGCTGTGCAATAGCCCGCTGGGGCCTGCGGATGGCGGTAGCATTCTCCCTCCTACGGAGGGAGTCCGCCCAGATGGGAGCCCCGTAAAGGGCCATGCTCCGCAAAATGCCGGCATAGAGGCGCCGGCACTTTGCCTTGGGTCCCCCCAGGTTTGGGAGGAGCCATGAGAGGGCGTCCGCGGCCCTCAACAAGCGCGTCGACAGCCCGCTGAAATGCGGGCCGAAGCGCCACCTGTCGTCCAGCACCAGTCCCAGATATTTCATCTGGGGCTGGACCCCTATACGGACGCCCTCCACGACGATGTGGGCGTCGGCAGGGCAGCGCTGCCGGGGACCGCGAAAGAACACGGCCTCCGTTTTGTGCAGCGCCACCCTCAATCCCAGGCGGCGGATCCTTTCTGCCACCAAGGACCCGCCAGCCGAGGCCAGAATGGCCGCGTCGGCAAAGTTCCTCCCCCGGGCAGTGAGCAGAGTGTCATCCGCGTAGCAGATGACACTCGTGCCCGGGAGGAGGGCACCCCGCAGCAGCCAGTTGAACCCGATGTTCCACAAGGGGGGGCCTAGCACCGACCCCTGTGGAACACCGGACTCTGCGCCGTACCGCCTCACCGTGGCCGATTTGTCCACGAGGAGGACCTCTCGGCCCTCCAAGTAGTCGGCCAGGAGGTCCCGCAGGTATTGGGGCACTCCGTGATACCGGAGCGCCTCCAATATCGTCGAGTGGGGGACGGAGTTGAAGGCGTTGGCAATGTCGAATGACACCGCCAGCACTCCGTCCCCCGCCTCCACCGCCTCCTTCACCTGGCCCTTGAGTAGGGCCAGCGCGTCGATCGTCGAACGCCCACGACGGAACCCGAATTGGGCGTCCGACAGATCCGGCCCTACCCCCCGCAGGTGGCTCTCCAGCCTCCCGGCGACGATCCCCTCGAAGAGTTTACCGACCTCATCGAGCAGAACGATGGGCCGGTATGCCGAGGGGGAGTCCACCGGGCGACCCGCCTTTCGGAGGAGGCATAGCTGCCCCTCCTTCCAGAGTTTCGGGAACCTCCCAGCCGTAAAACACGCGCTGAAGAGGTCCCGAAACCTGTCCTCCATTTGGGAGGCGGCGATCGCCACCACCCGTGCGGGGACGCCGTCCGGTCCGGGGGCGGTCTTCTTCGCGCGGAGGCTCAGAACCCCCGCGTAGAATTCCGCCGCCGTGACCGGGGGCACCTCCGCCTCCGGTGGAGCCGCCCCTTGCGGGGGATCCATCGCTGGAGGGGTGAAGTCGGTCCTGCGCGGAAACAGGGACCGGACCACCCCATCCAGCAACGCTGGCTCGAGGGTCTCAGACAGTGGGGGACCATAGGGGCGGAGCTGGTTCCGCGCCGCCTTATATGGCCTCCCATAGGGATCTCTGTCGAGACCCTCCAGCATCTCGGCCCTCGCCGAGTCCTGCGCAGCGCCCATCGCAGACTTGAGGGCCACCGTAGCCTCTCGGTAAGAGGCGTACAGGCGGTCCTCCTCTGCCCGGACTCGGTTTTGGGCGCTGCGCCGTCGGCTCCGCGCGTAGGCCCTTCTGGCCGCCACGCAGGTGGCCCGGAGCCCCGCCAGCTCCCCCGTCCACCAGTACACGGCGCGACGGGGAGGCGGACGGCGAGACCGAGGCATGCTGGAGTTGCACACCTCGGTCAAGGACCCCCGCAGCCGGACCGCTGCGGCGTCCACGTCCGGGACCTCCTCGACAGGGGGAGGCGACAGCCAGTCCTGGAGGAAGGCGGCCTCCTTGGCCGCCTCCCGGTCCAGGCGGGTGAGTGCCCACCGCGGGAAGGGAGATTGCCCAGCGCGGGCCGTCCCCCCTCCCCGCTGTGTGGAGATGTCGAACCGCACATAACGGTGGTCCGACAAGGTCTCCACCAGCTCCACCCGCCAGTTCACGACGCGGGCGGCAAGCGCGGGGGTGGCGAACGAGACGTCCACCACCGACCCGCCCTGTTGCCGCACACACGTGTGGACCGCCCCCCTGTTGAGGAGGGACACACCGCACGAGGCCGCCCAGAACTCGACGGCGCGTCCCCGGACGTTGCACCCGGCGACCGGGTTGCCCCAGGCCACCGACTTGGCGTTTAGGTCGCCCAACACCACGACCTGGCGTGGTGCCGCCCTCCCTACGACAGCAGTGAGGATCTCGAGGAAATCCTCAAAGTCCGAGAGAGGGCGGTTTGGGGAGAAATACACCCCCACCATCGCTATCTCTCCCCACGCGGCGGCCACGTATCCCGGTCCCCTCTCTAAGAGCGAGAGGGGAGGGGAGTCTGTGGAAGACCGCGCCACCAACGCCACCAAGCCGTCCCGGTCGCCCAGCCAACGGCCAGGGACCGAGTAGGGTTCGGCGACCACCGCCAAGTCCACCAACCACTCAGCCATGGTCTGCATCAGCAGATCCTGGGCTGTCCTGCAGTGGTTGGTGTTCGCCTGAAGGATGCGATGTTCGACCGTGGCCATCAGTCGGACATCGCAACCTCCTCCGCAGCCGCCGCAGGAACGGCGGTGTTAGCGGCAGCAGCAGGTGCAGGCCCAGTCGGCGCCTGCGCTTTGCCACGCTTAGGGGGGGGATTGCACTTCCTCCCCTTCATGACGTGGCCTGCCCGGCGGCCACTGGCGGTACACACCGCGCAGTGCGGCGTGGCGGCCTGGCAGGAGGCGGCTTTGTGGCCCTCCTTGCCGCAGCGGTAGCATGTGTCCGTCCTGTCAACCTTGGACGGACACAGGGGCCGGGTGTGGCCGATGCCGAAGCACCGGAAACACCGCAGAGGCTGGTCCTCGAGTGCCCGGACTGCGCCCGAGCTGAAACCGACTTGAAGCCGTCCTTTCGCAAGGACGGCTTTGGCAGCTGCGACTGGGCACTCGAGGCGGATGGTGCCCATTCCACCGCGGCCGGGCCTTATGTCCCGGCCTTGGACCGCCGCGGCGCCACAGCCCCCTACCGCTGCGACCGCCGCCACCACCTCCTCCTTGGTGACGGAGTCATCCAACTCCGTCACCTCGATTTCCGCCGACTTGACCGGCCGGGCCACCTTGGCAGAGTCCGCAATGACCTCTTGCAGCTTGGCTGCAAAGAGGTCAGCGCGGGCGCTCCCCTCGGCCCCCGGGAACTCGAAAATTCGAGCCCCGGCCTGCGTCCGCCGGCACGACACACTGCCGATCCCCAGTTGCGTGGGATCGGCATTGCCGCGCGCCCGCGCCAAGATGGAGGCGTAGGTCTCCCCTCGCCCCGCAGCCTCCGTGGTGAGCGTCACCACGACGGCCGCAGTTTTAGGGGGGACCAACTGCCCCTTTCCTCCTCTCCCTTTCCCTTTCCCCTTGCCCTTGCCGGTCGTCTGCGACTGGCTGGGTGCGGGGGTGGCGGGGACGGCAGGGACGGCAGGGACGGCAGGGACGGCCGCTGCCGACTTTTTGCCCTTCCCTTTACCCCTCCCCCTCCGGCCCACTTTCGTCCACTCGTTGGACGGAGTGGTCGACGGAAGAAGGGCCACGTCTTCCACCTGGGAGGAGGTGGACGGCCCCGGCTGGCTTTGCCTCTTATCCGCCGCAAGCGGCGGCCGGAGGCTTTTTTCCGGCAGGAGCCGGTCCTCGATGCCTGCCAGGCAGGCTCTCGTGAAGGCCCTCTCCTCCATTATCACCTTGCGGATGATATCCTCAAGGTTGGAGGAGGGGCCCTCTACTGCAGGGCTCGCCTTAGCCCGTGGTGGCTGGGCCGAGGCAGGGCCCTCTGCCACAGGGCCCACCTCGGCCTGTTGAGGCCGGGCCGTGGCTTCAGCCAGCTTCTGACGAAGCTGGTTGACTTCTGACTGCAGGCGATCCACCCTCGCCTGCAGTTGCCGCGTCTCGTCAGAGGCCGTCCGCTGAACCAGTTCAGCGACGACCCCGCGCATGCTCGCGGCCCGACATTTCAGGGCCTTCTGGAAGGTGCCCTTCAGGTTGGAGGACTTAGAGGCGACCTCGACAATCTCCTCCTTGTCCTCCTCCGCCATCCTTTCCAGTTCCGCCAAAGAGTGGTCCGCGTACACAACCCGGGACGCACCGTACCCGGACTTGGCCCGGGCGACGTACGCACGCTTCTCTTTGGCGGCAACCCGCTCCTCCAGCTCTTGCTGGAGCTGCACCTTCCGTGCCAGGTCCACCTGTCGCTGGGCGTCCGCGAGCCCAACGACGTGGGTATCCGCGGCCGTTGTCGTCGGCTTTTTAGCCTTCGACAACGGCTTGGACCCCGAGGCCGAAGAACTCTCGGACCCACAACTTCGGAAGACCCGCTTCCGCGACCGCGAGCCACTCGCGTCCGATGCACCAACCAGCGAGTCGTTGTCGGACGACTCCGCCCCTCCGTAATAACTAGCCGCAGACGGCGCGCGGCTAGACTCTGACGCTGGTGCGTCGGGGTGGCCCTGAGAAGGGCCTTTTGGTTGGCCCTGAGAAGGGCCTTTGGGTTGGCCCTGAGAAGGGCCTTTGGGTTGGCCCTGAGAAGGGCCTTTTGATTTTAAAAACCGCCCGCAGGCGTCCCGCGAGGGTGTTGCAGGCATAGAAGCGAAACACAAGGCAGATAAAAGGCAGATAAAAATTCGCTACGAGATCACAGAGCACTTTGGCCAGTCCCAGTCTGCCACTCCGTTACGGTGGTCAGAACTGGGCTGTTTCCAGGGGACACGACGTGGACGTATGCTCTGTGGGGGGTCCCCCAAGGGGGGAAAACCTTTTTTTTTTTTTTTTTTTTTTTTTTTTTTTAACGCTGGGAAAAAATGCATTACGCATACCCTCCCGTCGGGGGACGGAAGGGCTATGTGGGACTCCCCGGGCGGACCCGGTATACCCACTAAAACGACCCAGCGCATTCCCGCTTCGTCAGAGTGGCGGGGGACTGGGAAACCGGCACAGCCTTTACTTCCAGTCCTCCGCCGACGATTGCCAGGCAGACCCCCTCACACCCTCACGGGTGTGGGGGGTCGGGAATGACCGACGAAGGTGACGGGTGCAATGCGGGCGAAGGCACCCCCGCGCCTGTCGCCCGCCCGTCACCATGAGGAGGGAGGGCACGACGCCTTCTCCCCCTTCTTCGTCTGCGGAGCGGCGCAGCGAGAGGGTCGTCCTCCCGCGCGCGCTCCGCCTCCTCCTTTTGCGACATCACGTCCTCGCAAAAGGAGGCTACCGCCGACCAGGCCTCCTCACTCCCCAGCATGGCGTCGACCACGCCGGGAAGCGAGAGGTCCGGTCCGACCACCGCGGTCAGACCGCGGCGCAGCTCGGCCCACGCCGGGCACACCTCGAGGGTGTGCTGCGCCGTGTCCTCCGCCGCGCCGCAGTCGTGGCACGCCGGGGTCTCCTCCCTCCCGATCCGGTGCAGGTGCGATCCGAAACAGCCATGTCCGGATAACACCTGCACCAGACGGAAAGAGAGGAAACCGTGGGACCGCTCGAGCCAGCCCTTCAGGACCGGACCGAGCGCGTCCAACGTCCGGCGGCCAAAGGCGGCGCTGGCGAGGTCCTCCGTCCAATGGAGGACGATGGCGTCCTTCGCCTCTCGCCGCACCGCCTCCCGCTCTTCGCCCGTGGGGCGCTCCCCGAGCGCCTTTCGGCGCGCCGTCCACTCGTACACTCTGGCGAGCACCCACGCCTCCAGCTCCCAAGGAGGGGTGCAGGCCAGAGCGCACGCCGCCGAAAAGCCCACTGAGCGGTAGGCCCTCGCCACCCGCTGTGCAATAGCCCGCTGGGGCCTGCGGATGGCGGTAGCATTCTCCCTCCTATGGAGGGAGTCCGCCCAGATGGGAGCCCCGTAGAGGGCCATGCTCCGCAAAATGCCGGCATAGAGGCGCCGGCACTTTGCTTTGGGTCCCCCCAGGTTTGGGAGGAGCCATGAGAGGGCGTCCGCGGCCTTCAGCAGGCGCGTCGACAGCCCGCTGAAATGCGGGCCGAAGCGCCACCTGTCGTCCAGCACCAGTCCCAGATATTTCATCTGGGGCTGGACCCCTATACGGACGCCCTCCACGACGATGTGGGCGTCGGCAGGGCAGCGCTGCCGGGGACCGCGAAAGAACACGGCCTCCGTTTTGTGCAGCGCCACCCTCAATCCCAGGCGGCGGATCCTTTCTGCCACCAAGGACCCGCCAGCCGAGGCCAGAATGGCCGCGTCGGCAAAGTTCCTCCCCCGGGCAGTGAGCAGAGTGTCATCCGCGTAGCAGATGACACTCGTGCCCGGGAGGAGGGCACCCCGCAGCAGCCAGTTGAACCCGATGTTCCACAAGGGGGGGCCTAGCACCGACCCCTGTGGAACACCGGACTCTGCGCCGTACCGCCTCACCGTGGCCGATTTGTCCACGAGGAGGACCTCTCGGCCCTCCAAGTAGTCGGCCAGGAGTTCCCGCAGGTATTGGGGCACTCCGTGATACCGGAGCGCCTCCAATATCGTCGAGTGGGGGACGGAGTTGAAGGCGTTGGCAATGTCGAATGACACCGCCAGCACTCCGTCCCCCGCCTCCACCGCCTCCTTCACCTGGCCCTTGAGTAGGGCCAGAAGGGGGGGGGGGAAAACCTAACCTAACCTAACCTAACCTAACCTAACCTTTTTTTTTTTTTTTTTTTTTTTTTTTAAGCGGTGAAAAATGCCTAACGCATACCGCACCGTCCGGGGAGACGGTTTGGTTATGTGGGGTTTGCACCCACTAAAAAACACCGCCGTGAGCCTACTTTCGCCTTGGCGGATGGGCCACGAGAACTGCTACGCATGACGTTCGCGACCCATCCAGCGCAGCCCGCCTCCGGGCTCCAAACTCCTTTGGCGATGTCCGGGCTCACCTGAGACATCGCCACCACTCATGAGGGCCGTGCAATGCGTCGACGATAGACTCCCCGATCTATCGCCCGCTGGCACCTCTTAAGGCGGCATGAGGTCGCCGTGGCGCCTCCTGCGCCGCCCTGTCCTCCTGCGACGGATCGCGTCAGCGAGAGAATCCTCCTCCCTGACGCGCTCCGCCGCCTCCTTCTGCGAGATGACGTCCTCGCAGAAGGATGTTACCGCCTCCCATGCCCCCCTACTGTCGACCATGGCCTTGGCCACGGCCGGCAAGGAGAGGTCTGCCCCGATTGCTGCCGCGAGATCACGGCGCTGCACCGCCCAAGCAGGACAATGCTCGAGGGTGTGAAGAGCCGTGTCCTCGCTGCAGCCGCACTGGTGACACACGGGAGTTACCTCCCTTCTAGCCACCTTGTGCAGGTATTTGCCAAAGCACCCATGCCCTGACAACACCTGCACCAGACGGAAGGACAACGTCCCGTGTCGCCTCCGTACCCACTCCTCCAGGATCGGCTGGATAGCCCCTACGGTCCAGTGACCTGCACTGGGCGTTTCCAGCCTTACCCTCCACAGCCTCAGGGCTTGGGATTGTGCCTCCCTACGCCACCTCATGACCAGCTCAGGCGGCGGGCGTCTGCCATTCTCCTCCTGCAGGTCCGCGCCTCGCCGGTATATTTCGGCGAGCACTTGCGCCTCCAAATCCCACGGGGGTGTGCCCGCCAAGGCGCACGCCGCTTCCGCGGATATGGTGCGGTAACCGCGTATGACCCTGACTGCCATGACTCTCTGCGGCCTCCGCAGTAGAGCCTTGTTCTGTGCAGTCAGAGTCTCGGCCCACACTGGGGCACCGTATAGTGCCATCGAGCGAATCACCCCCGTGTACAGCCGTCGGCAAACCACGTTTGGTCCGCCCAGGTTCGGCAGTAGCCGGCTGAGGGCGGACGCCGTTCCGATCAGCTTCGGCGCAAGCTGAGCAAAATGCTCGCCGAAGTTCCACCTCCGGTCCAAAACCAGGCCCAGATATTTCATGCTTTCCCGTACCGCTATTGTTGCACCACCAATAGAGAGGTGTGCGCTAGCTGGTGGTTGGCGTCGGGGCGCGTGAAATACCAGGGCCTCCGTCTTTTCAAGGGCCACCCTGAGGCCCAGTGCCTCAATTCGTCCCACGACGAGGGACGCGGCCTCGACAGCAAAGCGTGCCGCTTCTTCAAAGTTCCCTCCCCGGGCCGTGACGAGAGTGTCGTCAGCGTAGCAAATGACGCCCTGCCCGGGGGAGAGCACACTGCGCAAAGCCCAGTCGTAGCCGATGTTCCACAAGAGCGGACCCAGAACCGACCCCTGTGGAACACCGCACGCGACGGCCCTACGCACAACTTGGCTGTCGCGTCCCTCGTAGCAGACGAACCGCCCCTGCAGGTAATCTGCTACCAGCTGCCTCAGGTAGACGGGCACCTGATGGTAGCGAAGCGCCTCCGCAATGCAGCTGAACGGCAGAGTGTTAAACGCGTTGGCAATGTCTAAGGACACCGCCAACAACACCCCACCCTGTGCAACCGCATCCTTCGCCTCGACCTTGAGCCGCAAGATGGCGTCTATGGTCGAACGCCCTGCCCGAAAGCCGAACTGGGCGTCCGACAGGTTCGGGCCGACCGTTTCCAAGTGCCGGACGATGCGGTTTGCGAGAATCTTCTCAAGCATCTTCCCCGCCTCGTCCAGCAACACAATCGGCCTGTACGCCGATGGAGACTCCAGGGGGCGCCCCGCCTTCTGCAGCAGCACCAGTCGACCTTCCTTCCAAGCCTTAGGGAACCGTCTCGCCGTTAAACAGGCGTCGAACAACTCCCTGAGCCTATCTTCCAGCGCTGCTTCCAGTGCCAGGGCCAGCACCCTTGCGGGCACCCCGTCCGGTCCGGGCGCAGTCTTCTTGGACCGTACCCGCAGGATTGCCGCCCCCATCTCCGCCTCGGATATTGGAGGAGTCTCCACCTCCGCATCTTGATCGGCCTCCAAATCAGCCATGGTCGGCGAAGGGTGATCAGCCTGATTTGGGAAGAGTGTCTCCACGACCCTGTTGAGTAACTGAGGCTGCAGGATCTCCGTCAGTGGGGGGCCTTTGGCGCGAAATTTCTTTCGCGCCGCACGATACGGACGCCCCCAGGGATCACGGTTTAGATCCTCCAGTGCATCAGCTCTCGACTGCTCCTTCGCCCGACAAATAGCCAACTGTAGAGTTCCCCGAGCGTTGCGGTATGACTCATGCAGTTGGGACTGAAGCATCTCCAGCTCTTCATCGCGGTGGCGTAACCTGCGTACTTGCGAGTAGGTCCTCCGGGCAATTATACAAGCCGCGCGGAGGTCTGCTATCTCCTGGGACCACCAGTAGACCGCCCGCTTTGGAGGCTGTCTTCGGGAGCGAGGCATGGCTGCATCGCACACAGCGGCCATGGTGTCACGAAAGCGGTCCGCCTCGACGTCAACTCCCTCCGCTGCAGGCGGTGGGGACAGCCAGGCCTGGACAATGGCTGCTTCCTGTAATAGGTCCCCGTCAAGCCGCGTCACCGTCCACCGCGGGAACTGCCGAGCGTTAGGTCGAGGAGACACTGTTGAGCCCGAGGAGGTGGATACATCCATATAGATGTACAGGTGATCCGATAGGGTCTCCACGCTCTCTAGGACCCGCCAGCCCTGGACCCGTGCGGCGATAGCAGGAGTAGCAAACGAGAGGTCTACTATTGATCCCCCATGCTGCCGGACGCACGTGTTAACGGAGCCCCTGTTTAAAAGACAGAGGCCCGCAGCTGCCGCCCATTCTTCGACCGCCTGCCCCCTGACGTCCGTCCTGGGGGACCCCCACGCGGTGGATTTTGCGTTGAAATCCCCCATGACGATAGCCTGAGCTGGCATCACTCGCCGAACCGAGGTCCCCAGGCGGTCCAGGAAGTCCTCGAACTCCGCAAGGCTCCTGTTTGGGGAGAAATAAACTCCGAAGAGAATTGCGTCCCCCCAGGCAGCCGCAACGAATCCCCGACTCCTCTCTCGGATGGAAAGTGGAGCCGAGGAACTGATAATAGCGACGGAGCCGTCTATATCACCCAACCAGTCAGTGCGAGCTGGGACGAAATACGGCTCCGACACTACGGCAACACCAATTGATCGTTCCGCCATGGTTTGGAGAACCAAGTCCTGCGCACCGGCGCAGTGGTTCAGGTTCGCCTGGAGGAGAGAATGACCACGGACCGGGTCCATAATTAGTCGGTAATCATTATCGCCCCCTGCGACGGCTCCTCAGATCGTACCGCGTCGGAAGTGGTCGAGGGCAGAGTCCTCAAACCTTCCCTTGGCGGCTTGCAGTCCTTTCTGCCGGCAACGTGGCTGGCAGGTCGTCCCGCCGCCGCGCACAGTAAGCAGTGCGGGTCGGCAGAGCACGCGGACGCTAGATGCCCCGGCTTACCGCAGCGGAAACAGGTCCTGCTGAGGTCGACGCCAGAGCCGCACTTTTGGCATACGTGCCCCAAACCCCAGCACCTGTAGCATCTCATGGGCCGAGCGTCCAGAACTTGGACCCTGGCAGAGCTCCAACACACCAGGAGCCGGCCGGCGTCGGCCAGGTGCTTGGCTACTGCGACGGGGCACTGGACCCAAATAGAGCCTGCGCCTCCCGGACTAGGTCGGATCGGACCGACTCGGACCGCCTCCAGAGAGCAGCCAGTCTTACGCACGATTGCGTCCTGCACGTCCTGCCCAGTCACGGAGTCGTCAAGGCCCGAGATGCGCAGTTCAGCGCACTTCGTCGGCCTGGAGACCTTGACCTCCTCTGCAAAGACCGCTCGCAGTTTCTCTGCAACGCGGTCGGCCCCCGCAGTGCCTTCGGCTCCTGGGAACTCCAGCATGCGGGCCCCAGTTAAAGCCTGTCGAAACCTGACATCTGTTATGCCAAGCTCCTCCAGGTTCACGGCTTGCCTGGCTTTAGTGAGGACGGCCGCGTACGTGACGCCCCTCTCCGCTGCTTCAGGCTGCAGTGTGAGCACTACCGCAGCGGACCGGGGCGCACGAAGCCCTCGCTTCCTTTTCTTTTTCCTCTTGGAGCCGGCGGGGTTGTCATTGCGTGTGGCGGATGCCACCGCAGTTTTAGTTGCCGCGGTGGAAGGAGAAGAACCTTCGTCCTTCTTCTTCTTCTTCTTCCTTTTCTTATTCCTCCTTACGGTCTGCCAGCCCTCACCTGCAGACGCCATTGTTTCCGCATCGGGGGCTCGCGTGGTGGCCGTTGGAAGGGACCCACTCGAAGAAGAACCCCTCTCAGACTCAGGCACTCTGCGTCGCGTCTGCGTCGAAGGCACCCGAGGAGCCACGGAAGGCGGTTTCGGCCTCTCGCCAATGCCACCATTGCTGCTAGCAGCAGCCGCACTTTTGCGGTCCGCTGCCAGGGGCGGACGATTGCTCCTTGCCGGCAGCAAGCGGTCCTCGATACCCGCAAACCGGGCATCCATCATTTTCCCGATCTGGGAAACGATGGCATGCACCTGCATCTCGCTTACCGGCAGCGCCTGCGGGAGCGCCTTCTCTGGAGCAGAAGCCACCGACTCAGGTTGCGGTAAACATTCCGGCCGCACCCGGAGAGCTACGACTTCCTCCCGGAGAGCCACCATCTCTTGGCGGAGGGCTCCGACCTCCTTCCGTAGTCGGTCGTTCAGCAGCTGGAGCCTTTGGTTCTCCTCGCTGGAACTTCTGCTGGCGAGCCCCTCTATGGCAAGTCTGACCCGCTCTGCTGCCTCTCTAATGGCCCTCTGGCTCGTGCCCTTTAAGTTTTTGGACTTTCGGGTGGTGTCTAGAACCACCTCGATGTCCATTAGGGCCCTTTGCTCCAGTTCCTCCGCTGAGGTGGAGGAACTCTGCCCCGCTAGAGGAACCTCAGCGCCGATTCGCGCATCGACCTTCCGGCCCTCTCGCCTCGCGGCATTGAGCTCCGCCTTGGTGCTGACCAATGCGGTGGAAGTTTCGGCATCGCCCTGCTCCACCTGCATTACCCCGTCGGAGTCGCTCGCTCCGCTGGCTACTGGCGTATCGGGGCGCTTCAAAAAGCGGCCCCGAGAGTCGCGTGACGCTGTCGGAGTGTTTGCTCCGGCGGCTGTCCCACGGCCTCTGCCCCTCCTCGCTGTCGGCACCTTCGCGGCCGGCAGGTTCTCCTCGCTTGAGGAAAGACCCGCCGACCCCGCGTCCGACTCACAACGTGAACGCTTCCCCAAGAGCTTGGAGGGAGCGTCCCCTCGGTGCTCACCCGATGGTCTTTCCGGTGTTTTAAAATTATAGGAGATCAGGTCTTCAAAAGACCGTGATCTCGATGAGCCTCCTCGACTCTGATTGTCATATGAATGTAAACGGTTGTTGCCCTCCCCAGAATACGGTGGGCTTGACGATCCCGAAGGGATCGTGGCGGATTCTCCAGCTGCTGTGCAACTGGTACCGCCCTGGGGTATTTTTTTCCAATTCGTTTTATCCATTTTGTTTTGATTTTTTCCTTTGAAGGGTAAGGTCCCTATCTCCCGACTTCTCCACATTCCCCCCCTTTAAAATAATTTAGAGGGCTATCCCTCACCCTCACAGTCATGTCTGATGGGCAGACGCGTACCAGAGGGCGAAGAATGCCAAGATCCCAGAACGTTCCCTATAATAAAATGCCCACCCTGATTCACTCCTCGAGGACCCCGCGGAGTGAATCACTTATCACGTACCGTCCGATGAGCCCGCTCCGTGAGCCATCGCACGGTACACGACGAAATAACCCGACCCAGATTCACTCCCCGAGGACATCGACGAGTGAATCGCAAATCGCACATCGTGTGATAGACCCGCTCCGTGGGACATCACACGATGTAAGACGTCAACCCCGACATTCACACTCCGATGGCTCGGAGTGTGAATAGCGCACCGTCCGGCAGAACGGGCAGCGCTCCTCCCAAGAGTCTGATTCGACTCCGGCGCGTGTCTCTCTTAGTCTGGTCTCTCACTTGGAATGGCAAAACTCCAAGATCATTGAAACACACAAGCCCCACCACGACGACAACGTGGAGACACCCTCGGTGGGGAACCTAACCTTTTTTTTTTTTTTTTTTTTTTTTTTTTTTTTTTTTTACGCTGGGAAAAAATGCATTACGCATACCCACCCGTCGGGGGACGGGAGGGGTATGTGGGACTCCCCGGGCGGACCCGGTATACCCACTAAAACGACCCAGCGCATTCCCGCTTCGTCAGAGTGGCGGGGGACTGGGAAACCGGCACAGCCTTTACTTCCAGTCCTCCGCCGACGATTGCAAGGCGGACCCCCTCACACCCTCACGGGTGTGGGGGGTCGGGAATGACCGACGAAGGTGACGGGTGCAATGCGGGCGAAGGCACCCCCGCGCCTGTCGCCCGCCCGTCACCATGAGGAGGGAGGGCACGACGCCTTCTCCCCCTTCTTCGTCTGCGGAGCGGCGCAGCGAGAGGGTCGTCCTCCCGCGCGCGCTCCGCCTCCTCCTTTTGCGACATCACGTCCTCGCAAAAGGAGGCTACCGCCGACCAGGCCTGCTCACTCCCCAGCATGGCGTCGACCACGCCGGGAAGCGAGAGGTCCGGTCCGACCACCGCGGTCAGACCGCGGCGCAGCTCGGACCACGCCGGGCACACCTCGAGGGTGTGCTGCGCCGTGTCTTCCGCCGCGCCGCAGTCGTGGCACTCCGGGGTCTCCTCCCTCCCGATCCGGTGCAGGTGCGATCCGAAACAGCCGTGTCCGGATAACACCTGCACCAGACGGAAAGAGAGGAAACCGTGGGACCGCTCGAGCCAGCCCTTCAGGACCGGACCGAGCGCGTCCAACGTCCGGCGGCCAAAGGCGGCGCTGGCGAGGTCCTCCGTCCAATGGAGGACGATGGCGTCCTTCGCCTCTCGCCGCACCGCCTCCCGCTCTTCGCCCGTGGGGCGCTCCCCGAGCGCCTTTCGGCGCGCCGTCCACTCGTACACTCTGGCGAGCACCCACGCCTCCAGCTCCCAAGGAGGGGTGCCGGCCAGAGCGCACGCCGCCGAAAAGCCCACTGAGCGGTAGGCCCTCGCCACCCGCTGTGCAATAGCCCGCTGGGGCCTGCGGATGGCGGTAGCATTCTCCCTCCTATGGAGGGAGTCCGCCCAGATGGGAGCCCCGTAAAGGGCCATGCTCCGCAAAATGCCGGCATAGAGGCGCCGGCACTTTGCCTTGGGCCCCCCCAGGTTTGGGAGGAGCCATGAGAGGGCGTCCGCGGCCTTCAACAGGCGCGTCGACAGCCCGCTGAAATGCGGGCCGAAGCGCCACCGGTCGTCCAGCACCAGCCCCAGATATTTCATCTGGGGCTGGACCCCTATACGGACGCCCTCCACGACGATGTGGGCGTCGGCAGGGCAGCGCTGCCGGGGACCGCGAAAGAACACGGCCTCCGTTTTGTGCAGCGCCACCCTCAATCCCAGGCGGCGGATCCTTTCTGCCACCAAGGACCCGCCAGCCGAGGCCAGAATGGCCGCGTCGGCAAAGTTCCTCCCCCGGGCAGTGAGCAGAGTGTCGTCCGCGTAGCAGATGACACTCGTGCCCGGGAGGAGGGCACCCCGCAGCAGCCAGTTGAACCCGATGTTCCACAAGGGGGGGCCTAGCACCGACCCCTGTGGAACACCGGACTCTGCGCCGTACCGCCTCACCGTGGCCGACTTGTCCACGAGGAGGACCTCTCGGCCCTCCAAGTAGTCGGCCAGGAGGTCCCGCAGGTATTGGGGCACTCCGTGATACCGGAGCGCCTCCAATATCGTCGAGTGGGGGACGGAGTTGAAGGCGTTGGCAATGTCGAATGACACCGCCAGCACTCCGTCCCCCGCCTCCACCGCCTCCTTCACCTGGCCCTTGAGTAGGGCCAGCGCGTCGATCGTCGAACGCCCACGACGGAAACCGAATTGGGCGTCCGACAGATCCGGCCCTACCCCCCGCAGGTGGCTCTCCAGCCTCCCGGCGACGATCCCCTCGAACAGTTTACCGACCTCATCGAGCAGAACGATGGGCCGGTATGCCGAGGGGGAGTCCACCGGGCGACCCTCCTTTCGGAGCAGGCACAGCTGCCCCTCCTTCCACAGTTTCGGGAACCTCCCAGCCGTAAAACACGCGCTGAAGAGGTCCCGAAATCTGTCCTCCATTTGGGTGGCGGCGATCGCCACCACCCGTGCGGGGACGCCGTCCGGTCCGGGGGCGGTCTTCTTCGCGCGGAGGCTCAGAACCCCCGCGTAGAATTCCGCCGCCGTGACCGGGGGCACCTCTGCCTCCGGCGGAGCCGCCCCTTGCGGGGGATCCATCGCTGGAGGGGTGAAGTCGGTCCTGCGCGGAAACAGGGACCGGACCACCCCATCCAGCAACGCTGGCTCGAGGGTCTCCGACAGTGGGGGACCATAGGGGCGGAGCTGGTTCCGCGCCGCCTTATATGGCCTCCCATAGGGATCTCTGTCGAGACCCTCCAGCATCTCGGCCCTCGCCGAGTCTTGCGCAGCGCCCATCGCAGACTTGAGGGCCACCGTAGCCTCTCGGTAAGAGGCGTACAGGCGGTCCTCCTCTGCCCGGACTCGGTTTTGGGCGCTGCGCCGTCGGCTCCGCGCGTAGGCCCTTCTGGCCGCCACGCAGGTGGCCCGGAGCCCCGCCAGCTCCTCCGTCCACCAGTACACGGCGCGACGGGGAGGCGGACGGCGAGACCGAGGCATGCTGGAGTTGCACACCTCGGTCAAGGACCCCCGCAGCCTGACCGCTGCGGCGTCCACGTCCGGGACCTCCTCGACAGGGGGAGGCGACAGCCAGTCCTGGAGGAAGGCGGCCTCCTTGGCTGCCTCCCGGTCCAGGCGGGTGAGCGCCCACCGCGGGAAGGGAGATTGCCCAGCGCGGGCCGTCCCCCCTCCCCGCTGTGTGGAGATGTCGAACCGCACATAACGGTGGTCCGACAAGGTCTCCACCAGCTCCACCCGCCAGTTCACGACGCGGGCGGCAAGCGCGGGGGTGGCGAACGAGACGTCCACCACCGACCCACCCTGTTGCCGCACACACGTGTGGACCGCCCCCCTGTTGAGGAGGGACACACCGCACGAGGCCGCCCAAAACTCGACGGCGCGTCCCCGGACGTTGCACCCGGCGACCGGGTTGCCCCAGGCCACCGACTTGGCGTTCAGGTCGCCCAACACCACGACCTGGCGTTGTGCCGCCCTCCCTACGACAGCAGTGAGGATCTCGAGGAAATCCTCAAAGTCCGAGAGAGGGCGGTTTGGGGAGAAATACACCCCCACCATCGCTATCTCTCCCCACGCGGCGGCCACGTATCCCGGTCCCCTCTCTAAGAGCGAGAGGGGAGGGGAGTCTGTGGAAGACCGCGCCACCAACGCCACCAAGCCGTCCCGGTCGCCCAGCCAACGGCCAGGGACCGAGTAGGGTTCGGCGACCACCGCCAAGTCCACCAACCACTCAGCCATGGTCTGCATCAGCAGATCCTGGGCTGTCCTGCAGTGGTTGGTGTTCGCCTGAAGGATGCGATGTTCGACCGTGGCCATCAGTCGGACATCGCAACCTCCTCCGCAGCCGCCGCAGGAACGGCGGTGTTAGCGGCAGCAGCAGGTGCAGGCCTGGTCGGCGCCTGCGCTTTGCCACGCTTAGGGGGGGGATTGCACTTCCTCCCCTTCATGACGTGGCCTGCCCGGCGGCCACTGGCGGCACACACCGCGCAGTGCGGCGTGGCGGCCTGGCAGGAAGCGGCTTTGTGACCCTCCTTGCCGCAGCGGTAGCATGTGTCCGTCCTGTCAACCTTGGACGGACACAGGGGCCGGGTGTGGCCGATGCCGAAGCACCGGAAACACCGCAGAGGCTGCTCCTCGAGTGCCCGGACTGCGCCCGAGCTGAATCCGACTTGAAGCCGTCCTTTCGCAAGGACGGCTTTGGCAGCTGCGACCGGGCACTCGAGGCGGATGGTGCCCATTCCGCCGCGGCCGGGCCTTATGTCCCGGCCTTGAACCGCCGCGGCGCCACAGCCCCCTACCGCTGCGACCGCCGCCACCACCTCCTCCTTGGTGACGGAGTCATCCAACTCCGTCACCTCGATTTCCGCCGACTTGACCGGCCGGGCCACCTTGGCAGAGTCCGCGATGACCTCCTGCAGCTTGGCTGCAAAGAGGTCAGCGCGGGCGCTCCCCTCGGCCCCCGGGAACTCGAAAATTCGAGCCCCGGCCTGCGTCCGCCGGCACGACACACTGCCGATCCCCAGCTGAGTGGGATCGGCATTGCTGCGCGCCCGCACCAAGATGGAGGCGTAGGTCTCCCCTCGCCCCGCAGCCTCCGCGGTGAGCGTCACCACGACGGCTGCAGTTTTAGGGGGGACCAACTGCCCCTTTCCACCTTTCCCCTTCCCTTTCCCCTTGCCCTTGCCGGTCGTCTGCGACTGGCTGGGTGCAGGGGTGACGGGGACGGCAGGGACGGCAGGGACGGCCGCTGCCGACTTCCTCCCTTTACCCTTCCTCCCGCGGCCCACTTTCGTCCACTCGTTGGACGGAGTGGTCGCAGGGAGAAGGGCCACGTCTTCCACCTGGGTGGAGGAGGACGGCCCCGGCCGGCTTTGCCTCTTATCCGCCGCAAGCGGCGGCCGGAGGCTTTTTTCCGGCAGGAGCCGGTCCTCGATGCCTGCCAGGCAGGCTCTCGTGAAGGCCCTCTCCTCCATTACTACCTTGCGGATGATATCCTCAAGGTCGGAGGAGGGGCCCTCTAGTGCCGGGCTCGCCTTAGCCCGTGGTGGCTGGGCCGAGGCAGGGCCCTCTGCCACAGGGCTCGCCTCGGCCTGTTGAGGCCGGGCCGTGGCTTCAGCCAGCTTCTGACGAAGCTGGTTGACCTCTGACTGCAGGCGATCCACCCTCGCCTGCAGTTGCCGCGTCTCGTCGCAGGCCGTCCGCTGAACGAGTTCAGCGACGACACCGCGCATGCTCGCGGCCCGACATTTCAGGGCCTTCTGGAAGGTGCCCTTGAGGTTGGAGGACTTAGAGGCGACCTCTACAATCTCCTCCTCGTCCTCCTCCGCCATCCTTTCCAGTTCCGCCAAAGAGTGGTCCGCGTACACGACCCGTGACGCACCGTACCCGGACTTGGCCCGGGCGACGTACGCACGCTTCTCTTTGGCGGCAACCCGCTCCTCCAGCTCTTGCTGGAGCTGCACCTTCCGTGCCAGGTCCACCTGTCGCTGGGCGTCCGCGAGCCCCACGACGTGGGTATCCGCGGCCGTCGTCGTCGGCTTTTTAGCCTTCGACGACGGCTTGGACCCCGAGGCCGAAGAACTCTCGGACCCACAACTCAGAAAGGCCCGCTTCCGCGACCGCGAGCCTCTCGCGTCCGACGCACCAGCAAGCGAGTCGTTGTCGGACGACTCCGCCCCTCCGAAATAACTAGCCGCAGACGGCGCGCGGCTAGGCTCTGACGCTGGTGCGTCGGGGTGGCCCTGAGAAGGGCCTTTTTGTTGGCCCTGAGAAGGACCTTTGGCTTGGCCCTGAGAAGGGCCTTTGGGTTGGCCCTGAGAAGGGCCTTTGGGTTGGCCCTGAGAAGGGCCTTTTGATTTTAAAAATCGCCCGCAGGCGTCCCGCGAGGGTGTTGCAGGCATCGTAGACGAACGCAAGGCAAGGCAATAAGGGTTAAAAATTCGCTACGAGATCACAGAGCACTTTGGCCAGTCCCAGTCTGCCACTCCGTTACGGTGGTCAGAACTGGGCTGTTTCCAGGGGACACGACGTGGACGTATGCTCTGTGGGGGGTCCCCCGGGGAACCTAACCTAACCTAACCTAACCTAACCTTTTTTTTTTTTTTTTTTTTTTTTTTTTTTTACGCTGGGAAAAAATGCGTTACGCATGCCCACCCGTCGGGGGACGGGAGGGGTATGTGGGACTCCCCGGGCGGACCCGGTATACCCACTAAAACGACCCAGCGCATTCCCGCTTCGTCAGAGTGGCGGGGGACTGGGAAACCGGCACAGCCTTTACTTCCAGTCCTCCGCCGACGATTACAAGGCACACACCCCTCACACCCTCACGGGTGTGGGGGGTCGGGAATGACCGACGAAGGTGACGGGTGCAATGCGGGCGAAGGCACCCCCGCGCCTGTCGCCCGCCCGTCACCATGAGGAGGGAGGGCACGACGCCTTCTCCCCCTTCTTCGTCTGCGGAGCGGCGCAGCGAGAGGGTCGTCCTCCCGCTCGCGCTCCGCCTCCTCCTTTTGCGACATCACGTCCTCGCAAAAGGAGGCTACCGCCGACCAGGCCTCCTCACTCCCCAGCATGGCGTCGACCACGCCGGGAAGCGAGAGGTCCGGTCCGACCACCGCGGTCAGACCGCGGCGCAGCTCGGACCACGCCGGGCACACCTCGAGGGTGTGCTGCGCCGTGTCCTCCGCCGCGCCGCAGTCGTGGCACGCCGGGGTCTCCTCCCTCCCGATCCGGTGCAGGTGCGATCCGAAACAGCCATGTCCGGATAACACCTGCACCAGACGGAAAGAGAGGAAACCGTGGGACCGCTCGAGCCAGCCCTTCAGGACCGGACCGAGCGCGTCCAACGTCCGGCGGCCAAAGGCGGCGCTGGCGAGGTCCTCCGTCCAATGGAGGACGATGGCGTCCTTCGCCTCTCGCCGCACCGCCTCCCGCTCTTCGCCCGTGGGGCGCTCCCCGAGCGCCTTTCGGCGCGCCGTCCACTCGTACACTCTGGCGAGCACCCACGCCTCCAGCTCCCAAGGAGGGGTGCCGGCCAGAGCGCACGCCGCCGAAAAGCCCACTGAGCGGTAGGCCCTCGCCACCCGCTGTGCAATAGCCCGCTGGGGCCTGCGGATGGCGGTAGCATTCTCCCTCCTATGGAGGGAGTCCGCCCAGATGGGAGCCCCGTAGAGGGCCATGCTCCGCAAAATGCCGGCATAGAGGCGCCGGCACTTTGCCTTTGGTCCCCCCAGGTTTGGGAGGAGCCATGAGAGGGCGTCCGCGGCCTTCAGCAGGCGCGTCGACAGCCCGCTGAAATGCGGGCCGAAGCGCCACCTGTCGTCCAGCACCAGTCCCAGATATTTCATCTGGGGCTGGACCCCTATACGGACGCCCTCCACGACGATGTGGGCGTCGGCAGGGCAGCGCTGCCGGGGACCGCGAAAGAACACGGCCTCCGTTTTGTGCAGCGCCACCCTCAATCCCAGGCGGCGGATCCTTTCTGCCACCAAGGACCCGCCAGCCGAGGCCAGAATGGCCGCGTCGGCAAAGTTCCTCCCCCGGGCAGTGAGCAGAGTGTCGTCCGCGTAGCAGATGACACTCGTGCCCGGGAGGAGGGCACCCCGCAGCAGCCAGTTGAACCCGATGTTCCACAAGGGGGGGCCTAGCACCGACCCCTGTGGAACACCGGACTCTGCGCCGTACCGCCTCACCGTGGCCGATTTGTCTACGAGGAGGACCTCTCGGCCCTCCAAGTAGTCGGCCAGGAGGCTCCGCAGATATTGGGGTACTCCGTGATACCGGAGCGCCTCCAATATCGTCGAGTGGGGGACGGAGTTGAAGGCGTTGGCAATGTCGAATGACACCGCCAGCACTCCGTCCCCCGCCTCCACCGCCTCCTTCACCTGGCCCTTGAGTAGGGCCAGCGCGTCGATCGTCGAACGCCCACGACGGAACCCGAATTGGGCGTCCGACAGATCCGGCCCTACCCCCCGCAGGTGGCTCTCCAGCCTCCCGGCGACGATCCCCTCGAACAGTTTACCGACCTCATCGAGCAGAACGATGGGCCGGTATGCCGAGGGGGAGTCCACCGGGCGACCCTCCTTTCGGAGCAGGCAAAGCTGCCCCTCCTTCCACAGTTTCGGGAACCTCCCAGCCGTAAAACACGCGCTGAAGAGGTCCCGAAACCTGGCCTCCATTTGGGTGGCGGCGATCGCCACCACCCGTGCGGGGACGCCGTCCGGTCCGGGGGCGGTCTTCTTCGCGCGGAGGCTCAGAACCCCCGCGTAGAATTCCGCCGCCGTGACCGGGGGCACCTCTGCCTCCGGCGGAGCCGCCCCTTGCGGGGGATCCATCGCTGGAGGGGTGAAGTCGGTCCTGCGCGGAAACAGGGACCGAACCACCCCATCCAGCAACGCTGGCTCGAGGGTCTCCGACAGTGGGGGACCATAGGGGCGGAGCTGGTTCCGCGCCGCCTTATATGGCCTCCCATAGGGATCTCTGTCGAGACCCTCCAGCATCTCGGCCCTCGCCGAGTCTTGCGCAGCGCCCATCGCAGACTTGAGGGCCACCGTAGCCTCTCGGTAAGAGGCGTACAGGCGGTCCTCCTCTGCCCGGACTCGGTTTTGGGCGCTGCGCCGTCGGCTCCGCGCGTAGGCCCTTCTGGCCGCCACGCAGGTGGCCCGGAGCCCCGCCAGCTCCTCCGTCCACCAGTACACGGCGCGACGGGGAGGCGGACGGCGAGACCGAGGCATGCTGGAGTTGCACACCTCGGTCAAGGACCCCCGCAGCCGGACCGCTGCGGCGTCCACGTCCGGGACCTCCTCGACAGGGGGAGGCGACAGCCAGTCCTGGAGGAAGGCGGCCTCCTTGGCTGCCTCCCGGTCAAGGCGGGTGAGCGCCCACCGCGGGAAGGGAGATTGCCCAGCGCGGGCCGTCCCCCCTCCCCGCTGGGTGGAGATGTCGAACCGCACATAACGGTGGTCCGACAAGGTCTCCACCAGCTCCACCCGCCAGTTCACGACGCGGGCGGCAAGCGCGGGGGTGGCGAACGAGACGTCCACCACCGACCCGCCCTGTTGCCGCACACACGTGTGGACCGCCCCCCTGTTGAGGAGGGACACACCGCACGAGGCCGCCCAAAACTCGACGGCACGTCCCCGGACGTTGCACCCGGCGACCGGGTTGCCCCAGGCCACCGACTTGGCGTTTAGGTCGCCTAACACCACGACCTGGCGTGGTGCCGCCCTCCCTACGACAGCAGTGAGGATCTCGAGGAAATCCTCAAAGTCCGAGAGAGGGCGGTTTGGGGAGAAATACACCCCCACCATCGCTATCTCTCCCCACGCGGCGGCCACGTATCCCGGTCCCCTCTCTAAGAGCGAGAGGGGAGGGGAGTCTGTGGAAGACCGCGCCACCAACGCCACCAAGCCGTCCCGGTCGCCCAGCCAACGGCCAGGGACCGAGTAGGGTTCGGCGACCACCACCAAGTCCACCAACCACTCAGCCATGGTCTGCATCAGCAGATCCTGGGCTGTCCTGCAGTGGTTGGTGTTCGCCTGAAGGATGCGATGTTCGACCGTGGCCATCAGTCGGACATCGCAACCTCCTCCGCAGCCGCCGCAGGAACGGCGGTGTTAGCGGCAGCAGCAGGTGCAGGCCCGGTCGGCGCCTGCGCTTTGCCACGCTTAGGGGGGGGATTGCACTTCCTCCCCTTCATGACGTGGCCTGCCCGGCGGCCACTGGCGGCACACACCGCGCAGTGCGGCGTGGCGGCCTGGCAGGAGGCGGCTTTGTGGCCCTCCTTGCCGCAGCGGTAGCATGTGTCCGTCCTGTCAACCTTGGACGGACACAGGGGCCGGGTGTGGCCGATGCCGAAGCACCGGAAACACCGCAGAGGCTGGTCCTCGAGTGCCCGGACTGCGCCCGAGCTGAACCCGACTTGAAGCCGTCCTTTCGCAAGGACGGCTTTGGCAGCTGCGACTGGGCACTCGAGGCGGATGGTGCCCATTCCGCCGCGGCCGGGCCTTATGTCCCGGCCTTGGACCGCCGCGGCGCCACAGCCCCCTACCGCTGCGACCGCCGCCACCACCTCCTCCTTGGTGACGGAGTCATCCAACTCCGTCACCTCGATTTCCGCCGACTTGACCGGCCGGGCCACCTTGGCAGAGTCCGCGATGACCTCTTGCAGCTTGGCTGCAAAGAGGTCAGCGCGGGCGCTCCCCTCGGCCCCCGGGAACTCGAAAATTCGAGCCCCGGCCTGCGTCCGCCGGCACGACACACTGCCGATCCCCAGTTGCGTGGGATCGGCATTGCCGCGCGCCCGCGCCAAGATGGAGGCGTAGGTCTCCCCTCGCCCCGCAGCCTCCGTGGTGAGCGTCACCACGACGGCCGCAGTTTTAGGGGGGACCAACTGCCCCTTTCCTCCTCTCCCTTTCCCTTTCCCCTTGCCCTTGCCGGTCGTCTGCGACTGGCTGGGTGCGGGGGTGGCGGGGACGGCAGGGACGGCAGGGACGGCAGGGTTGGCCGCTGCCGACTTTTTGCCCTTCCCTTTACCCCTCCCCCTCCGGCCCACTTTCGTCCACTCGTTGGACGGAGTGGTCGACGGGAGAAGGGCCACGTCTTCCACCTGGGAGGAGGTGGACGGCCCCGGCCGGCTTTGCCTCTTATCCGCCGCAAGCGGCGGCCGAAGGCTTTTTTCCGGCAGGAGCCGGTCCTCGATGCCTGCCAGGCAGGCTCTCGTGAAGGCCCTCTCCTCCATTATCACCTTGCGGATGATATCCTCAAGGTTGGAGGAGGGGCCCTCCACTGCAGGGCTCGCCTTAGCCCGTGGTGGCTGGGCCGAGGCAGGGCCCTCTGCCACAGGGCTCACCTCGGCCTGTTGAGGCCGGGCCGTGGCTTCAGCCAGCTTCTGACGAAGCTGGTTGACCTCCGACTGCAGGCGATCCACCCTCGCCTGCAGTTGCCGCGTCTCGTCGGAGGCCGTCCGCTGAATGAGTTCAGCGACGACTCCGCGCAAGCTCGCGGCCCGACACTTCAGGGCCTTCTGAAATGTGCCCTTCAGGTTGGAGGACTTAGAGGCGACCTCCACAATCTCCTCCTCGTCCTCCTCCGCCATCCTTTGCAGTTCCGCCAAAGAGTGGTCCGCGTACACAACCCGGGACGCACCGTACCCGGACTTGGCCCGGGCGACGTACGCACGCTTCTCCTTGGCGGCAACCCGCTCCTCCAGCTCTTGCTGGAGCTGGACCTTCCGTGCCAGGTCTACCTGGCGCTGGGCGTCCGCGAGCCCAACGACGTGGGTATCCGCGGCCGTTGTCGTCGGCTTTTTAGCCTTCGACAACGGTTTGGACCCCGAGGCCGAAGAACTCTCGGACCCACAACTTCGGAAGACCCGCTTCCGCGACCGCGAGCCACTCGCGTCCGACGCACCAACAAGCGAGTCGTTGTCGGACGACTCCGCCCCTCCAAAATAACTAGCCGCAGACGGCGCGCGGCTAGGCTCTGACGCTGGTGCGTCGGGGTGGCCCTGAGAAGGGCCTTTGGGTTGGCCCTGAGAAGGGCCTTTGGGTTGGCCCTGAGAAGGGCCTTTTGATTTTAAAAACCGCCCGCGGGCGCACCGCGAGGGTGTACCAGGCATCGTAGTCGAAACAAGGCAATAAAAAGAGATTAAAATTCGCTACTAGATCACAGAGCACTTTGGCCAGTCCCAGTCTGCCACTCCGTTACGGTGGTCAGAACTGGGCTGTTTCCAGGGGACACGACGTGGACGTATGCTCTGTGGGGGGTCCCCCAACCTAACCTAACCTAACCTAACCTTTTTTTTTTTTTTTTTTTTTTTTTTTTTTACGCTGGGAAAAAATGCATTACGCATACCCAACCGTCGGGGGACGGGAGGGGTATGTGGGACTCCCCGGGTGGACCCGGTATACCCACTAAAACGACCCAGCGCATTCCCGCTTCGTCACAGTGGTGGGGGACTGGGAAACCGGCACAGCCTTTACTTCCAGTCCTCCGCCGACGATTGCTAGGCGGACCCCCTCACACCCTCACGGGTGTGGGGGGTCGGGAATGACCGACGAAGGTGACGGGTGCAATGCGGGCGAAGGCACCCCCGCGCCTGTCGCCCGCCCGTCACCATGAGGAGGGAGGGCACGACGCCTTCTCCCCCTTCTTCGTCTGCGGAGCGGCGCAGCGAGAGGGTCGTCCTCCCGCGCGCGCTCCGCCTCCTCCTTTTGCGACATCACGTCCTCGCAAAAGGAGGCTACGGCTGACCAGGCCTCCTCACTCCCCAGCATGGCGTCGACCACGCCGGGAAGCGAGAGGTCCGGTCCGACCACCGCGGTCAGACCGCGGCGCAGCTCGGACCACGCCGGGCACACCTCGAGGGTGTGCTGCGCCGTGTCCTCCGCCGCGCCGCAGTCGTGGCACGCCGGGGTCTCCTCCCTCCCGATCCGGTGCAGGTGCGATCCGAAACAGCCATGTCCGGATAACACCTGCACCAGACGGAAAGAGAGGAAACCGTGGGACCGCTCGAGCCAGCCCTTCAGGACCGGACCGAGCGCGTCCAACGTCCGGCGGCCAAAGGCGGCGCTGGCGAGGTCCTCCGTCCAATGGAGGACGATGGCGTCCTTCGCCTCTCGCCGCACCGCCTCCCGCTCTTCGCCCGTGGGGCGCTCCCCGAGCGCCTTTCGGCGCGCCGTCCACTCGTACACTCTGGCGAGCACCCACGCCTCCAGCTCCCAAGGAGGGGTGCCGGCCAGAGCGCACGCCGCCGAAAAGCCCACTGAGCGGTAGGCCCTCGCCACCCGCTGTGCAATAGCCCGCTGGGGCCTGCGGATGGCGGTAGCATTCTCCCTCCTATGGAGGGAGTCCGCCCAGATGGGAGCCCCGTAGAGGGCCATGCTCCGCAAAATGCCGGCATAGAGGCGCCGGCACTTTGCCTTTGGTCCCCCCAGGTTTGGGAGGAGCCATGAGAGGGCGTCCGCGGCCTTCAGCAGGCGCGTCGACAGCCCGCTGAAATGCGGGCCGAAGCGCCACCTGTCGTCCAGCACCAGTCCCAGATATTTCATCTGGGGCTGGACCCCTATACGGACGCCCTCCACGACGATGTGGGCGTCGGCAGGGCAGCGCTGCCGGGGACCGCGAAAGAACACGGCCTCCGTTTTGTGCAGCGCCACCCTCAATCCCAGGCGGCGGATCCTTTCTGCCACCAAGGACCCGCCAGCCGAGGCCAGAATGGCCGCGTCGACAAAGTTCCTCCCCCGGGCAGTGAGCAGAGTGTCGTCCGCGTAGCAGATGACACTCGTGCCCGGGAGGAGGGCACCCCGCAGCAGCCAGTTGAACCCGATGTTCCACAAGGGGGGGCCTAGCACCGACCCCTGTGGAACACCGGACTCTGCGCCGTACCGCCTCACCGTGGCCGATTTGTCTACGAGGAGGACCTCTCGGCCCTCCAAGTAGTCGGCCAGGAGGCTCCGCAGATATTGGGGTACTCCGTGATACCGGAGCGCCTCCAATATCGTCGAGTGGGGGACGGAGTTGAAGGCGTTGGCAATGTCGAATGACACCGCCAGCACTCCGTCCCCCGCCTCCACCGCCTCCTTCACCTGGCCCTTGAGTAGGGCCAGCGCGTCGATCGTCGAACGCCCACGACGGAACCCGAATTGGGCGTCCGACAGATCCGGCCCTACCCCCCGCAGGTGGCTCTCCAGCCTCCCGGCGACGATCCCCTCGAACAGTTTACCGACCTCATCGAGCAGAACGATGGGCCGGTATGCCGAGGGGGAGTCCACCGGGCGACCCTCCTTTCGGAGCAGGCAAAGCTGCCCCTCCTTCCACAGTTTCGGGAACCTCCCAGCCGTAAAACACGCGCTGAAGAGGTCCCGAAACCTGGCCTCCATTTGGGTGGCGGCGATCGCCACCACCCGTGCGGGGACGCCGTCCGGTCCGGGGGCGGTCTTCTTCGCGCGGAGGCTCAGAACCCCCGCGTAGAATTCCGCCGCCGTGACCGGGGGCACCTCTGCCTCCGGCGGAGCCGCCCCTTGCGGGGGATCCATCGCTGGAGGGGTGAAGTCGGTCCTGCGCGGAAACAGGGACCGAACCACCCCATCCAGCAACGCTGGCTCGAGGGTCTCCGACAGTGGGGGACCATAGGGGCGGAGCTGGTTCCGCGCCGCCTTATATGGCCTCCCATAGGGATCTCTGTCGAGACCCTCCAGCATCTCGGCCCTCGCCGAGTCTTGCGCAGCGCCCATCGCAGACTTGAGGGCCACCGTAGCCTCTCGGTAAGAGGCGTACAGGCGGTCCTCCTCTGCCCGGACTCGGTTTTGGGCGCTGCGCCGTCGGCTCCGCGCGTAGGCCCTTCTGGCCGCCACGCAGGTGGCCCGGAGCTGCGCCAGCTCCTCCGTCCACCAGTACACGGCACGACGGGGAGGCGGACGGCGAGACCGAGGCATGCTGGAGTTGCACACCTCGGTCAAGGACCCCCGCAGCCGGACCGCTGCGGCGTCCACGTCCGGGACCTCCTCGCCAGGGGGAGGCGACAGCCAGTCCTGAAGGAAGGCAGCCTCCTTGGCCGCCTCCCGGTCCAGGCGGGTGAGTGCCCACCGCGGGAAGGGAGATTGCCCAGCGCGGGCCGTCCCCCCTCCCCGCTGTGTGGAGATGTCGAACCGCACATAACGGTGGTCCGACAAGGTCTCCACCAGCTCAACCCGCCAGTTCACGACGCGGGCGGCAAGCGCGGGGGTGGCGAACGAGACGTCCACCACCGACCCGCCCTGTTGCCGCACACACGTGTGGGCCGCCCCCCTGTTGAGGAGGGACACACCGCACGAGGCCGCCCAAAACTCGACGGCATGTCCCCGGACGTTGCACCCGGCGACCGGGTTGCCCCAGGCCACCGACTTGGCGTTTAGGTCGCCCAACACCACGACCTGGCGTGGTGCCGCCCTCCCTACGACAGCAGTGAGGATCTCGAGGAAATCCTCAAAGTCCGAGAGAGGGCGGTTTGGGGAGAAATATACCCCCACCGTCGCTATCTCTCCCCACGCGGCGGCCACGTATCCCGGTCCCCTCTCTAAGAGCGAGAGGGGAGGGGAGTCTGTGGAAGACCGCGCCACCAACGCCACCAAGCCGTCCCGGTCGCCCAGCCAACGGCCAGGGACCGAGTAGGGTTCGGCGACCACCGCCAAGTCCACCAACCACTCAGCCATGGTCTGCATCAGCAGATCCTGGGCTGTCCTGCAGTGGTTGGTGTTCGCCTGAAGGATGCGATGTTCGACCGTGGCCATCAGTCGGACATCGCAACCTCCTCCGCAGCCGCCGCAGGAACGGCGGTGTTAGCGGCAGCAGCAGGTGCAGGCCCGGTCGGCGCCTGCGCTTTGCCACGCTTAGGGGGGGGATTGCACTTCCTCCCCTTCATGACGTGGCCTGCCCGGCGGCCACTGGCGGCACACACCGCGCAGTGCGGCGTGGCGGCCTGGCAGGAGGCGGCTTTGTGGCCCTCCTTGCCGCAGCGGTAGCATGTGTCCGTCCTGTCAACCTTGGACGGACACAGGGGCCGGGTGTGGCCGATGCCGAAGCACCGGAAACACCGCAGAGGCTGGTCCTCGAGTGCCCGGACTGCGCCCGAGCTGAATCCGACTTGAAGCCGTCCTTTCGCAAGGACGGCTTTGGCAGCTGCGACCGGGCACTCGAGGCGGATGGTGCCCATTCCGCCGCGGCCGGGCCTTATGTCCCGGCCTTGAACCGCCGCGGCGCCACAGCCCCCTACCGCTGCGACCGCCGCCACCACCTCCTCCTTGGTGACGGAGTCATCCAACTCCGTCACCTCGATTTCCGCCGACTTGACCGGCCGGGCCACCTTGGCAGAGTCCGCGATGACCTCTTGCAGCTTGGCTGCAAAGAGGTCAGCGCGGGCGCTCCCCTCGGCCCCCGGGAACTCGAAAATTCGAGCCCCGGCCTGCGTCCGCCGGCACGACACACTGCCGATCCCCAGCTGAGTGGGATCGGCATTGCTGCGCGCCCGCACCAAGATGGAGGCGTAGGTCTCCCCTCGCCCCGCAGCCTCCGCGGTGAGCGTCACCACGACGGCTGCAGTTTTAGGGGGGACCAACTGCCCCTTTCCACCTTTCCCCTTCCCTTTCCCCTTGCCCTTGCCGGTCGTCTGCGACTGGCTGGGTGCAGGGGTGACGGGGACGGCAGGGACGGCAGGGACGGCCGCTGCCGACTTCCTCCCTTTACCCTTCCCCCCGCGTCCCACTTTCGTCCACTCGTTGGACGGAGTGGTCGCAGGGAGAAGGGCCACGTCTTCCACCTGGGTGGAGGAGGACGGCCCCGGCCGGCTTTGCCTCTTATCCGCCGCAAGCGGCGGCCGGAGGCTTTTTTCCGGCAGGAGCCGGTCCTCGATGCCTGCCAGGCAGGCTCTCGTGAAGGCCCTCTCCTCCATTATCACCTTGCGGATGATATCCTCAAGGTTGGAGGAGGGGCCCTCTACTGCAGGGCTCGCCTTAGCCCGTGGTGGCTGGGCCGAGGCAGGGCCCTCTGCCACAGGGCTCACCTCGGCCTGTTGAGGCCGGGCCGTGGCTTCAGCCAGCTTCTGACGAAGCTGGTTGACCTCCGACTGCAGGCGATCCACCCTCGCCTGCAGTTGCCGCGTCTCGTCGGAGGCCGTCCGCTGAACGAGTTCAGCGACGACTCCGCGCAAGCTCGCGGCCCGACACTTCAGGGCCTTCTGAAACGTGCCCTTCAGGTTGGAGGACTTAGAGGCGACCTCCACAATCTCCTCCTCGTCCTCCTCCGCCATCCTTTGCAGTTCCGCCAAAGAGTGGTCCGCGTACACAACCCGGGACGCACCGTACCCGGACTTGGCCCGGGCGACGTACGCACGCTTCTCCTTGGCGGCAACCCGCTCCTCCAGCTCTTGCTGGAGCTGGACCTTCCGTGCCAGGTCTACCTGGCGCTGGGCGTCCGCGAGCACAACGACGTGGGTATCCGCGGCCGTTGTCGTCGGCTTTTTAGCCTTCGACAACGGTTTGGACCCCGAGGCCGAAGAACTCTCGGACCCACAACTTCGGAAGACCCGCTTCCGCGACCGCGAGCCACTCGCGTCCGACGCACCAACAAGCGAGTCGTTGTCGGACGACTCCGCCCCTCCAAAATAACTAGCCGCAGACGGCGCGCGGCTAGGCTCTGACGCTGGTGCGTCGGGGTGGCCCTGAGAAGGGCCTTTTTGTTGGACCTGAGAAGGGCCTTTGGGTTGGCCCTGAGAAGGGCCTTTGGGTTGGCCCTGAGAAGGGCCTTTTGATTTTAAAAACCGCCCGGAGGCGTCCCGCGAGGGTGTAGCCGGCATCGTAGTCGAGACAAGGCAATAAAAGATTAAAATTCGCTACTAAAGCACAGAGCACTTTGGCCAGTCCCAGTCTGCCACTCCGTTACGGTGGTCAGAACTGGGCTGTTTCCAGGGGACACGACGTGGACGTATGCTCTGTGGGGGGTCCCCCAACCTAACCTAACCTAACCTTTTTTTTTTTTTTTTTTTTTTTTTTTTTTTTTACGCTGGGAAAAAATGCGTTACGCATGCCCACCCGTCGGGGGACGGGAGGGGTATGTGGGACTCCCCGGGCGGACCCGGTATACCCACTAAAACGACCCAGCGCATTCCCGCTTCGTCAGAGTGGCGGGGGACTGGGAAACCGGCACAGCCTTTACTTCCAGTCCTCCGCCGACGATTGCAAGGCGGACCCCCTCACACCCTCACGGGTGTGGGGGGTCGGGAATGACTGACGAAGGTGACGGGTGCAATGCGGGCGAAGGCACCCCCGCGCCTGTCGCCCGCCCGTCACCATGAGGAGGGAGGGCACGGCGCCTTCTCCCCCTTCTTCGTCTGCGGAGCGGCGCAGCGAGAGGGTCGTCCTCCCGCGCGCGCTCCGCCTCCTCCTTTTGCGACATCACGTCCTCGCAAAAGGAGGCTACCGCCGACCAGGCCTCCTCACTCCCCAGCATGGCGTCGACCACGCCGGGAAGCGAGAGGTCCGGTCCGACCACCGCGGTCAGACCGCGGCGCAGCTCGGACCACGCCGGGCACACCTCGAGGGTGTGCTGCGCCGTGTCCTCCGCCGCGCCGCAGTCGTGGCACGCCGGGGTCTCCTCCCTCCCGATCCGGTGCAGGTGCGATCCGAAACAGCCATGTCCGGATAACACCTGCACCAGACGGAAAGAGAGGAAACCGTGGGACCGCTCGAGCCAGCCCTTCAGGACCGGACCGAGCGCGTCCAACGTCCGGCGGCCAAAGGCGGCGCTGGCGAGGTCCTCCGTCCAATGGAGGACGATGGCGTCCTTCGCCTCTCGCCGCACCGCCTCCCGCTCTTCGCCCGTGGGGCGCTCCCCGAGCGCCTTTCGGCGCGCCGTCCACTCGTACACTCTGGCGAGCACCCACGCCTCCAGCTCCCAAGGAGGGGTGCCGGCCAGAGCGCACGCCGCCGAAAAGCCCACTGAGCGGTAGGCCCTCGCCACCCGCTGTGCAATAGCCCGCTGGGGCCTGCGGATGGCGGTAGCATTCTCCCTCCTATGGAGGGAGTCCGCCCAGATGGGAGCCCCGTAGAGGGCCATGCTCCGCAAAATGCCGGCATAGAGGCGCCGGCACTTTGCCTTGGGCCCCCCCAAGTTCGGGAGGAGCCATGAGAGGGCGTCCGCGGCCTTCAGCAGGCGCGTCGACAGCCCGCTGAAATGCGGGCCGAAGCGCCACCTGTCGTCCAGCACCAGCCCCAGATATTTCATCTGGGGCTGCACCCCTATACGGACGCCCTCCACGACGATGTGGGCGTCGGCAGGGCAGCGCTGCCGGGGACCGCGAAAGAACACGGCCTCCGTTTTGTGCAGCGCCACCCTCAATCCCAGGCGGCGGATCCTTTCTGCCACCAAGGACCCGCCAGCCGAGGCCAGAATGGCCGCGTCGGCAAAGTTCCTCCCCCGGGCAGTGAGCAGAGTGTCATCCGCGTAGCAGATGACACTCGTGCCCGGGAGGAGGGCACCCCGCAGCAGCCAGTTGAACCCGATGTTCCACAAGGGGGGGCCTAGCACCGACCCCTGTGGAACACCGGACTCTGCGCCGTACCGCCTCACCGTGGCCGATTTGTCCACGAGGAGGACCTCTCGGCCCTCCAAGTAGTCGGCCAGGAGGTCCCGCAGGTATTGGGGCACTCCGTGATACCGGAGCGCCTCCAATATCGTCGAGTGGGGGACGGAGTTGAAAGCGTTGGCAATGTCGAATGACACCGCCAGCACTCCGTCCCCCGCCTCCACCGCCTCCTTCACCTGGCCCTTGAGTAGGGCCAGCGCGTCGATCGTCGAACGCCCACGACGGAACCCGAATTGGGCGTCCGACAGATCCGGCCCTACCCCCCGCAGGTGGCTCTCCAGCCTCCCGGCGACGATCCCCTCGAACAGTTTACCGACCTCATCGAGCAGAACGATGGGCCGGTATGCCGAGGGGGAGTCCACCGGGCGACCCTCCTTTCGGAGCAGGCAAAGCTGCCCCTCCTTCCACAGTTTCGGGAACCTCCCAGCCGTAAAACACGCGCTGAAGAGGTCCCGAAACCTGTCCTCCATTTGGGTGGCGGCGATCGCCACCACCCGTGCGGGGACGCCGTCCGGTCCGGGGGCGGTCTTCTTCGCGCGGAGGCTCAGAACCCCCGCGTAGAATTCCGCCGCCGTGACCGGGGGCACCTCTGCCTCCGGCGGAGCCGCCCCTTGCGGGGGATCCATCGCTGGAGGGGTGAAGTCGGTCCTGCGCGGAAACAGGGACCGGACCACCCCATCCAGCAACGCTGGCTCGAGGGTCTCAGACAGTGGGGGACCATAGGGGCGGAGCTGGTTCCGCGCCGCCTTATATGGCCTCCCATAGGGATCTCTGTCGAGACCCTCCAGCATCTCGGCCCTCGCCGAGTCTTGCGCAGCGCCCATCGCAGACTTGAGGGCCACCGTAGCCTCTCGGTAAGAGGCGTACAGGCGGTCCTCCTCTGCCCGGACTCGGTTTTGGGCGCTGCGCCGTCGGCTCCGCGCGTAGGCCCTTCTGGCCGCCACGCAGGTGGCCCGGAGCCCCGCCAGCTCCTCCGTCCACCAGTACACGGCGCGACGGGGAGGCGGACGGCGAGACCGAGGCATGCTGGAGTTGCACACCTCGGTCAAGGACCCCCGCAGCCTGACCGCTGCGGCGTCCACGTCCGGGACCTCCTCGACAGGGGGAGGCGACAGCCAGTCCTGGAGGAAGGCGGCCTCCTTGGCCGCCTCCCGGTCCAGGCGGGTGAGCGCCCACCGCGGGAAGGGAGATTGCCCAGCGCGGGCCGTCCCCCCTCCCCGCTGTGTGGAGATGTCGAACCGCACATAACGGTGGTCCGACAAGGTCTCCACCAGCTCCACCCGCCAGTTCACGACGCGGGCGGCAAGCGCGGGGGTGGCGAACGAGACGTCCACCACCGACCCGCCCTGTTGCCGCACACACGTGTGGACCGCCCCCCTGTTGAGGAGGGACACACCGCACGAGGCCGCCCAAAACTCGACGGCGCGTCCCCGGACGTTGCACCCGGCGACCGGGTTGCCCCAGGCCACCGACTTGGCGTTTAGGTCGCCCAACACCACGACCTGGCGTGGTGCCGCCCTCCCTACGACAGCAGTGAGGATCTCGAGGAAATCCTCAAAGTCCGAGAGAGGGCGGTTTGGGGAGAAATAGACCCCCACCATCGCTATCTCTCCCCACGCGGCGGCCACGTATCCCGGTCCCCTCTCTAAGAGCGAGAGGGGAGGGGAGTCTGTGGAAGACCGCGCCACCAACGCCACCAAGCCGTCCCGGTCGCCCAGCCAACGGCCAGGGACCGAGTAGGGTTCGGCGACCACCGCCAAGTCCACCAACCACTCAGCCATGGTCTGCATCAGCAGATCCTGGGCCGTCCTGCAGTGGTTGGTGTTCGCCTGAAGGATGCGATGTTCGACCGTGGCCATCAGTCGGACATCGCACTCTCCTCCGCAGCCACCGCAGGAACGGCGGCATCAGCGGCAGCAGCAGGTGCAGGCCCGGTCGGCGCCTGCGCTTTGCCACGCTTAGGGGGGGGATTGCACTTCCTCCCCTTCATGACGTGGCCTGCCCGGCGGCCACTGGCGGCACACACCGCGCAGTGCGGCGTGGCGGCCTGGCAGGAGGCGGCTTTGTGGCCCTCCTTGCCGCAGCGGTAGCATGTGTCCGTCCTGTCAACCTTGGACGGACACAGGGGCCGGGTGTGGCCGATGCCGAAGCACCGGAAACACCTCAGAGGCTGGTCCTCGAGTGCCCGGACCGCGCCCGAGCTGAACCCGACTTGAAGCCGTCCTTTCGCAAGGACGGCTTTGGCAGCTGCGACCGGGCACTCGAGGCGGATGGTGCCCATTCCGCCGCGGCCGGGCCTTATGTCCCGGCCTTGGACCGCCGCGGCGCCACAGCCCCCTACCGCTGCGACCGCCGCCACCACCTCCTCCTTGGTGACGGAGTCATCCAACTCCGTCACCTCGATTTCCGCCGACTTGACCGGCCGGGCCACCTTGGCAGAGTCCGCGATGACCTCTTGCAGCTTGGCTGCAAAGAGGTCAGCGCGGGCGCTCCCCTCGGCCCCCGGGAACTCGAAAATTCGAGCCCCGGCCTGCGTCCGCCGGCACGACACACTGCCGATCCCCAGCTGAGTGGGATCGGCATTGCCGCGCGCCCGCACCAAGATGGAGGCGTAGGTCTCCCCTCGCCCCGCAGCCTCCGCGGTGAGCGTCACCACGACGGCTGCAGTTTTAGGGGGGACCAACTGCCCCTTTCCACCTTTCCCATTCCCTTTCCCCTTGCCCTTGCCCTTGCCGGTCGTCTGCGACTGGTTGGGTGCGGGGGTGGCGGGGACGGCAGGGACGACAGGGACGGCCGCTGCCGACTTCTTCCCTTTACCCCTCCCCCTCCGGCCCACTTTCGTCCACTCGTTGGACGGAGTGGTCGACGGGAGAAGGGCCACGTCTTCCACCTGGGAGGAGGTGGACGGCCCCGGCTGGCTTTGCCTCTTATCCGCCACAAGCGGCGGCCGGAGGCTTTTTTCCGGCAGGAGCCGGTCCTCGATGCCTGCCAGGCAGGCTCTCGTGAAGGCCCTCTCCTCCATTATCACCTTGCGGATGATATCCTCAAGGTTGGAGGAGGGGCCCTCTAATGCAGGGCTCGCCTTAGCCCGTGGTGGCTGGGCCGAGGCAGGGCCCTCTGCCACAGGGCTCACCTCGGCCTGTTGAGGCCGGGCCGTGGCTTCAGCCAGCTTCTGACGAAGCTGGTTGACCTCCGACTGCAGGCGATCCACCCTCGCCTGCAGTTGCCGCGTCTCGTCGGAGGCCGTCCGCTGAACGAGTTCAGCGACGACTCCGCGCAAGCTCGCGGCCCGACACTTCAGGGCCTTTTGAAATGTGCCCTTTAGGTTGGAGGACTTAGAGGCGACCTCCACAATCTCCTCCTCGTCCTCCTCCGCCATCCTTTGCAGTTCCGCCAAAGAGTGGTCCGCGTACACGACCCGGGACGCACCGTACCCTGACTTGGCCCGGGCGACGTACGCACGCTTCTCTTTGGCGGCAACCCGCTCCTCCAGCTCTTGCTGGAGCTGGACCTTCCGCGCCAGGTCCACCTGGCGCTGGGCGTCCGCGAGCCCAACGACGTGGGTATCCGCGGCCGCTGTCGTCGGCTTTTTAGCCTTCGACAACGGCTTGGACCCCGAGGCCGAAGAACTCTCGGACCCACAACTTCGGAAGACCCGCTTCCGCGACCGCGAGCCACTCGCGTCCGACGCACCAACAAGCGAGTCGTTGTCGGACGACTCCGCCCCTCCGAAATAGCTAGCCGCAGACGGCGCGCGGCTAGACTCTGACGCTGGTGCGTCGGGGTGGCCCTGAGAAGGGCCTTTTGGTTGGCCCTGAGAAGGGCCTTTGGGTTGGCCCTGAGAAGGGCCTTTGGGTTGGCCCTGAGAAGGGCCTTTTGATTTTAAAAACCGCCCGCGGGCGCACCGCGAGGGTGTACCAGGCATCGTAGTCGAAACAAGGCAATAAAAAGAGATTAAAATTCGCTACTAGATCACAGAGCACTTTGGCCAGTCCCAGTCTGCCACTCCGTTACGGTGGTCAGAACTGGGCTGTTTCCAGGGGACACGACGTGGACGTATGCTCTGTGGGGGGTCCCCCAACCTAACCTAACCTTTTTTTTTTTTTTTTTTTTTTTTTTTTTTTTTTTTTTTTTTTTTTTTTTTTTTTTTTTTTTACGCTGGGAAAAAATGCGTTACGCATGCCCACCCGTCGGGGGACGGGAGGGGTATGTGGGACTCCCCGGGCGGACCCGGTATACCCACTAAAACGACCCAGCGCATTCCCGCTTCGTCAGAGTGGCGGGGGACTGGGAAACCGGCACAGCCTTTACTTCCAGTCCTCCGCCGACGATTGCAAGGCGGACCCCCTCACACCCTCACGGGTGTGGGGGGTCGGGAATGACTGACGAAGGTGACGGGTGCAATGCGGGCGAAGGCACCCCCGCGCCTGTCGCCCGCCCGTCACCATGAGGAGGGAGGGCACGACGCCTTCTCCCCCTTCTTCGTCTGCGGAGCGGCGCAGCGAGAGGGTCGTCCTCCCGCGCGCGCTCCGCCTCCTCCTTTTGCGACATCACGTCCTCGCAAAAGGAGGCTACCGCCGACCAGGCCTCCTCACTCCCCAGCATGGCGTCGACCACGCCGGGAAGCGAGAGGTCTGGTCCGACCACCGCGGTCAGACCGCGGCGCAGCTCGGACCACGCCGGGCACACCTCGAGGGTGTGCTGCGCCGTGTCCTCCACCGCGCCGCAGTCGTGGCACGCCGGGGTCTCCTCCCTCCCGATCCGGTGCAGGTGCGATCCGAAACAGCCATGTCCGGATAACACCTGCACCAGACGGAAAGAGAGGAAACCGTGGGACCGCTCGAGCCAGCCCTTCAGGACCGGACCGAGCGCGTCCAACGTCCGGCGGCCAAAGGCGGCGCTGGCGAGGTCCTCCGTCCAATGGAGGACGATGGCGTCCTTCGCCTCTCGCCGCACCGCCTCCCGCTCTTCGCCCGTGGGGCGCTCCCCGAGCGCCTTTCGGCGCGCCGTCCACTCGTACACTCTGGCGAGCACCCACGCCTCGAGCTCCCAAGGAGGGGTGCCGGCCAGAGCGCACGCCGCCGAAAAGCCCACTGAGCGGTAGGCCCTCGCCACCCGCTGTGCAATAGCCCGTTGGGGCCTGCGGATGGCGGTAGCATTCTCCCTCCTATGGAGGGAGTCCGCCCAGATGGGAGCCCCGTAGAGGGCCATGCTCCGCAAAATGCCGGCATAGAGGCGCCGGCACTTTGCCTTGGGTCCCCCCAGGTTTGGGAGGAGCCATGAGAGGGCGTCCGCGGCCTTCAACAGGCGCGTCGACAGCCCGCTGAAATGCGGGCCGAAGCGCCACCTGTCGTCCAGCACCAGCCCCAGATATTTCATCTGGGGCTGGACCCCTATACGGACGCCCTCCACGACGATGTGGGCGTCGGCAGGGCAGCGCTGCCGGGGACCGCGAAAGAACACGGCCTCCGTTTTGTGCAGCGCCACCCTCAATCCCAGGCGGCGGATCCTTTCTGCCACCAAGGACCCGCCAGCCGAGGCCAGAATGGCCGCGTCGGCAAAGTTCCTCCCCCGGGCAGTGAGCAGAGTGTCATCCGCGTAGCAGATGACACTCGTGCCCGGGAGGAGGGCACCCCGCAGCAGCCAGTTGAACCCGATGTTCCACAAGGGGGGGCCTAGCACCGACCCCTGTGGAACACCGGACTCTGCGCCGTACCGCCTCACCGTGGCCGATTTGTCCACGAGGAGGACCTCTCGGCCCTCCAAGTAGTCGGCCAGGAGGTCCCGCAGGTATTGGGGCACTCCGTGATACCGGAGCGCCTCCAATATCGTCGAGTGGGGGACGGAGTTGAAGGCGTTGGCAATGTCGAATGACACCGCCAGCACTCCGTCCCCCGCCTCCACCGCCTCCTTCACCTGGCCCTTGAGTAGGGCCAGCGCGTCGATCGTCGAACGCCCACGACGGAAACCGAATTGGGCGTCCGACAGATCCGGCCCTACCCCCCGCAGGTGGCTGTCCAGCCTCCCGGCGACGATCCCCTCGAACAGTTTACCGACCTCATCGAGCAGAACGATGGGCCGGTATGCCGAGGGGGAGTCCACCGGGCGACCCTCCTTTCGGAGCAGGCAAAGCTGCCCCTCCTTCCACAGTTTCGGGAACCTCCCAGCCGTAAAACACGCGCTGAAGAGGTCCCGAAATCTGTCCTCCATTTGGGTGGCGGCGATCGCCACCACCCGTGCGGGGACGCCGTCCGGTCCGGGGGTGGTCTTCTTCGCGCGGAGGCTCAGAACCCCCGCGTAGAATTCCGCCGCCGTGACCGGGGGCACCTCTGCCTCCGGCGGAGCCGCCCCTTGCGGGGGATCCATCGCTGGAGGGGTGAAGTCGGTCCTGCGCGGAAACAGGGACCGGACCACCTCATCCAGCAACGCTGGCTCGAGGGTCTCAGACAGTGGGGGACCATAGGGGCGGAGCTGGTTCCGCGCCGCCTTATATGGCCTCCCATAGGGATCTCTGTCGAGACCCTCCAGCATCTCGGCCCTCGCCGAGTCCTGCGCAGCGCCCATCGCAGACTTGAGGGCCGCCGTAGCCTCTCGGTAAGAGTCGTACAGGCGGTCCTCTTCTGCCCGGACTCGGTTTTGGGCGCTGCGCCGTCGGCTCCGCGCGTAGGCCCTTCTGGCCGCCACGCAAGCGGCCCGGAGCCCCGCCAGCTCCTCCGTCCACCAGTACACGGCACGACGGGGAGGCGGACGGCGAGACCGAGGCATGCTGGAGTTGCACACCTCGGTCAAGGACCCCCGCAGCCGGACCGCTGCGGCGTCCACGTCCGGGACCTCCTCGACAGGGGGAGGCGACAGCCAGTCCTGGAGGAAGGCGGCCTCCTTGGCTGCCTCCCGGTCCAGGCGGGTGAGCGCCCACCGCGGGAAGGGAGATTGCCCAGCGCGGGCCGTCCCCCCTCCCCGCTGTGTGGAGATGTCGAACCGCACATAACGGTGGTCCGACAAGGTCTCCACCAGCTCCACCCGCCAGTTCACGACGCGGGCGGCAAGCGCGGGGGTGGCGAACGAGACGTCCACCACCGACCCGCCCTGTTGCCGCACACACGTGTGGACCGCCCCCCTGTTGAGGAGGGACACACCGCACGAGGCCGCCCAAAAGTCGACGGCGCGTCCCCGGACGTTGCACCCGGCGACCGGGTTGCCCCAGGCCACCGACTTGGCGTTTAGGTCGCCCAACACCACGACCTGGCGTGGTGCCGCCCTCCCTACGACAGCAGTGAGGATCTCGAGGAAATCCTCAAAGTCCGAGAGAGGGCGGTTTGGGGAGAAATACACCCCCACCATCGCTATCTCTCCCCACGCGGCGGCCACGTATCCCGGTCCCCTCTCTAAGAGCGAGAGGGGAGGGGAGTCTGTGGAAGACCGCGCCACCAACGCCACCAAGCCGTCCCGGTCGCCCAGCCAACGGCCAGGGACCGAGTAGGGTTCGGCGACCACCGCCAAGTCCACCAACCACTCAGCCATGGTCTGCATCAGCAGATCCTGGGCTGTCCTGCAGTGGTTGGTGTTCGCCTGAAGGATGCGATGTTCGACCGTGGCCATCAGTCGGACATCGCACCCTCCTCCGCACCCGCCGCAGGAACGGCGGTATCAGCGGCAGCAGCAGGTGCAGGCCCTGTCGGCGCCTGCGCTTTGCCACGCTTAGGGGGGGGATTGCACTTCCCCCCCTTCATGACGTGGCCTGCCCGGCGGCCACTGGCGGCACACACCGCGCAGTGCGGCGTGGCGACCTGGCAGGAGGCGGCTTTGTGGCCCTCCTTGCCGCAGCGGTAGCATGTGTCCGTCCTGTCAACCTTGGACGGACACAGGGGCCGGGTGTGGCCGATGCCGAAGCACCGGAAACACCGCAGAGGCTGGTCCTCGAGTGCCCGGACTGTGCCCGAGCTGAACCCGACTTGAAGCCGTCCTTTCGCAAGGACGGCTTTGGCAGCTGCGACTGGGCACTCGAGGCGGATTGTGCCCATTCCGCCGCGGCCGGGCCTTATGTCCCGGCCTTGGACCGCCGCGGCGCCACAGCCCCCTACCGCTGCGACCGCCGCCACCACCTCCTCCTTGGTGACGGAGTCATCCAACTCCGTCACCTCGATTGCCGCCGACTTGACCGGCCGGGCCACCTTGGCAGAGTCCGCGATGACCTCTTGCAGCTTGGCTGCAAAGAGGTCATCGCTCTTGCTGCAGCTGCACCTTCCGTGCCAGGTCCACCTGTCGCTGGGCGTCCGCGAGCCCCACGACGTGGGTATCCGCGGACGTCGTCGTCGGCTTTTTAGCCTTCGACGACGGCTTGGACCCCGAGGCCGAAGAACTCTCGGACCCACAACTCAGAAAGGCCCGCTTCCGCGACCGCGAGCCTCTCGCGTCCGACGCACCAGCAAGCGAGTCGTTGTCGGACGACTCCGCCCCTCCGAAATAACTAGCCGCAGACGGCGCGCGGCTAGACTCTGACGCTGGTGCGTCGGGGTGGCCCTGAGAAGGGCCTTTTGGTTGGCCCTGAGAAGGGCCTTTGGGTTGGCCCTGAGAAGGGCCTTTGGGTTGGCCCTGAGAAGGGCCTTTTGATTTTAAAAACCGCCCGGAGGCGTCCCGCGAGGGTGTTGCAGGCATAGCAGCGAAACACAAGGCAGATAAAAAGATTAAAATTCGCTACGAGATCACAGAGCACTTTGGCCAGTCCCAGTCTGCCACTCCGTTACGGTGGTCAGAACTGGGCTGTTTCCAGGGGACACGACGTGGACGTATGCTCTGTGGGGGGTCCCCCAACCTAACCTTTTTTTTTTTTTTTTTTTTTTTTTTTTTTTTTTTTTTTTTTTTTTTTTTTTACGCTGGGAAAAAATGCGTTACGCATGCCCACCCGTCGGGGGACGGGAGGGGTATGTGGGACTCCCCGGGCGGACCCGGTATACCCACTAAAACGACCCAGCGCATTCCCGCTTCGTCACAGTGGCGGGGGACTGGGAAACCGGCACAGCCTTTACTTCCAGTCCTCCGCCGACGATTGCCAGGCAGACCCCCTCACACCCTCACGGGTGTGGGGGGTCGGGAATGACCGACGAAGGTGACGGGTGCAATGCGGGCGAAGGCACCCCCGCGCCTGTCGCCCGCCCGTCACCATGACGAGGGAGGGCACGACGCCTTCTCCCCCTTCTTCGTCTGCGGAGCGGCGCAGCGAGAGGGTCGTCCTCCCGCGCGCGCTCCGCCTCCTCCTTTTGCGACATCACGTCCTCGCAAAAGGAGGCCACCGCTGACCAGGCCTCCTCACTCCCCAGCATGGCGTCGACCACGCCGGGAAGCGAGAGGTCCGGTCCGACCACCGCGGTCAGACCGCGGCGCAGCTCGGACCACGCCGGGCACACCTCGAGGGTGTGCTGCGCCGTGTCTTCCGCCGCGCCGCAGTCGTGGCACTCCGGGGTCTCCTCCCTCCCGATCCGGTGCAGGTGCGATCCGAAACAGCCGTGTCCGGATAACACCTGCACCAGACGGAAAGAGAGGAAACCGTGGGACCGCTCGAGCCAGCCCTTCAGGACCGGACCGAGCGCGTCCAACGTCCGGCGGCCAAAGGCGGCGCTGGCGAGGTCCTCCGTCCAATGGAGGACGATGGCGTCCTTCGCCTCTCGCCGCACCGCCTCCCGCTCTTCGCCCGTGGGGCGCTCCCCGAGCGCCTTTCGGCGCGCCGTCCACTCGTACACTCTGGCGAGCACCCACGCCTCCAGCTCCCAAGGAGGGGTGCCGGCCAGAGCGCACGCCGCCGAAAAGCCCACTGAGCGGTAGGCCCTCGCCACCCGCTGTGCAATAGCCCGCTGGGGCCTGCGGATGGCGGTAGCGTTCTCCCTCCTATGGAGGGAGTCCGCCCAGATGGGAGCCCCGTAAAGGGCCATGCTCCGCAAAATGCCGGCATAGAGGCGCCGGCACTTTGCTTTAGGCCCCCCCAGGTTTGGGAGGAGCCATGAGAGGGCGTCCGCGGCCTTCAACAAGCGCGTCGACAGCCCGCTGAAATGCGGGCCGAAGCGCCACCTGTCGTCCAGCACCAGCCCCAGATATTTCATCTGGGGCTGGACCCCTATACGGACGCCCTCCACGACGATGTGGGCGTCGGCAGGGCAGCGCTGCCGGGGACCGCGAAAGAACACGGCCTCCGTTTTGTGCAGCGCCACCCTCAATCCCAGGCGGCGGATCCTTTCTGCCACCAAGGACCCGCCAGCCGAGGCCAGAATGGCCGCGTCGGCAAAGTTCCTCCCCCGGGCAGTGAGCAGAGTGTCGTCCGCGTAGCAGATGACACTCGTGCCCGGGAGGAGGGCACCCCGCAGCAGCCAGTTGAACCCGATGTTCCACAAGGGGGGGCCTAGCACCGACCCCTGTGGAACACCGGACTCTGCGCCGTACCGCCTCACCGCGGCCGATTTGTCTACGAGGAGGACCTCTCGGCCCTCCAAGTAGTCGGCCAGGACGCTCCGCAGATATTGGGGCACTCCGTGATACCGGAGCGCCTCCAATATCGTCGAGTGGGGGACGGAGTTGAAGGCGTTGGCAATGTCGAATGACACCGCCAGCACTCCGTCCCCCGCCTCCACCGCCTCCTTCACCTGGCCCTTGAGTAGGGCCAGCGCGTCGATCGTCGAACGCCCACGACGGAACCCGAATTGGGCGTCCGACAGATCCGGCCCTACCCCCCGCAGGTGGCTGTCTAGCCTCCCGGCGACGATCCCCTCGAACAGTTTACCGACCTCATCGAGCAGAACGATGGGCCGGTATGCCGAGGGGGAGTCCACCGGGCGACCCTCCTTTCGGAGCAGGCAAAGCTGCCCCTCCTTCCACAGTTTCGGGAACCTCCCAGCCGTAAAACACGCGCTGAAGAGGTCCCGAAACCTGGCCTCCATTTGGGTGGCGGCGATCGCCACCACCCGTGCGGGGACGCCGTCCGGTCCGGGGGCGGTCTTCTTCGCGCGGAGGCTCAGAACCCCCGCGTAGAATTCCGCCGCCGTGACCGGGGGCACCTTTGCCTCCGGCGGAGCCGCCCCTTGCGGGGGATCCATCGCTGGAGGGGTGAAGTCGGTCCTGCGCGGAAACAGGGACCGAACCACCCCATCCAGCAACGCTGGCTCGAGGGTCTCCGACAGTGGGGGACCATAGGGGCGGAGCTGGTTCCGCGCCGCCTTATATGGCCTCCCATAGGGATCTCTGTCGAGACCCTCCAGCATCTCGGCCCTCGCCGAGTCTTGCGCAGCGCCCATCGCAGACTTGAGGGCCACCGTAGCCTCTCGGTAAGAGGCGTACAGGCGGTCCTCCTCTGCCCGGACTCGGTTTTGGGCGCTGCGCCGTCGGCTCCGCGCGTAGGCCCTTCTGGCCGCCACGCAGGTGGCCCGGAGCCCCGCCAGCTCCTCCGTCCACCAGTACACGGCGCGACGGGGAGGCGGACGGCGAGACCGAGGCATGCTGGAGTTGCACACCTCGGTCAAGGACCCCCGCAGCCGGACCGCTGCGGCGTCTACGTCCGGGGCCTCCTCGACAGGGGGAGGCGACAGCCAGTCCTGGAGGAAGGCGGCCTCCTTGGCTGCCTCCCGGTCCAGGCGGGTGAGTGCCCACCGCGGGAAGGGAGATTGCCCAGCGCGGGCCGTCCCCCCTCCCCGCTGTGTGGAGATGTCGAACCGCACATAACGGTGGTCCGACAAGGTCTCCACCAGCTCCACCCGCCAGTTCACGACGCGGGCGGCAAGCGCGGGGGTGGCGAACGATACGTCCACCACCGACCCGCCCTGTTGCCGCACACACGTGTGGACCGCCCCCCTGTTGAGGAGGGACACACCGCACGAGGCCGCCCAAAACTCGACGGCGCGTCCCCGGACGTTGCACCCGGTGACCGGGTTGCCCCAGGCCACCGACTTGGCGTTTAGGTCGCCCAACACCACGACCTGGCGTGGTGCCGCCCTCCCTACGACAGCAGTGAGGATCTCGAGGAAATCCTCAAAGTCCGAGAGAGGGCGGTTTGGGGAGAAATACACCCCCACCGTCGCTATCTCTCCCCACGCGGCGGCCACGTATCCCGGTCCCCTCTCTAAGAGCGAGAGGGGAGGGGAGTCTGTGGAAGACCGCGCCACCAACGCCACCAAGCCGTCCCTGTCGCCCAGCCAACGGCCAGGGACCGAGTAGGGTTCGGCGACCACCGCCAAGTCCACCAACCACTCAGCCATGGTCTGCATCAGCAGATCCTGGGCTGTCCTGCAGTGGTTGGTGTTCGCCTGAAGGATGCGATGTTCGACCGTGGCCATCAGTCGGACATCGCACCCTCCTCCGCACCCAACGCAGGAACGGCGGTATCAGCGGCAGCAGCAGGTGCAGGCCCTGTCGGCGCCTGCGCTTTGCCACGCTTAGGGGGGGGATTGCACTTCCCCCCCTTCATGACGTGGCCTGCCCGGCGGCCACTGGCGGCACACACCGCGCAGTGCGGCGTGGCGACCTGGCAGGAGGCGGCTTTGTGGCCCTCCTTGCCGCAGCGGTAGCATGTGTCCGTCCTGTCAACCTTGGACGGACACAGGGGCCGGGTGTGGCCGATGCCGAAGCACCGGAAACACCGCAGAGGCTGGTCCTCGAGTGCCCGGACTGTGCCCGAGCTGAACCCGACTTGAAGCCGTCCTTTCGCAAGGACGGCTTTGGCAGCTGCGACTGGGCACTCGAGGCGGATGGTGCCCATTCCGCCGCGGCCGGGCCTTATGTCCCGGCCTTGGACCGCCGCGGCGCCACAGCCCCCTACCGCTGCGACCGCCGCCACAACCTAACCTTTTTTTTTTTTTTTTTTTTTTTTTTTTTTTTTTACGCTGGGAAAAAATGCATTACGCATACCCTCCCGTCGGGGGACGGAAGGGGTATGTGGGACTCCCCGGGCGGACCCGGTATACCCACTAAAACGACCCAGCGCATTCCCGCTTCGTCACAGTGGCGGGGGACTGGGAAACCGGCACAGCCTTTACTTCCAGTCCTCCGCCGACGATTGCCAGGCAGACCCCCTCACACCCTCACGGGTGTGGGGGGTCGGGAATGACCGACGAAGGTGACGGGTGCAATGCGGGCGAAGGCACCCCCGCGCCTGTCGCCCGCCCGTCACCATGAGGAGGGAGGGCACGACGCCTTCTCCCCCTTCTTCGTCTGCGGAGCGGCGCAGCGAGAGGGTCGTCCTCCCGCGCGCGCTCCGCCTCCTCCTTTTGCGACATCACGTCCTCGCAAAAGGAGGCTACGGCAGACCAGGCCTCTTCACTCCCCAGCATGGCGTCGACCACGCCGGGAAGCGAGAGGTCCGATCCGACCACCGCGGTCAGACCGCGGCGCAGCTCGGACCACGCCGGGCACACCTCGAGGGTGTGCTGCGCCGTGTCCTCCACCGCGCCGCAGTCGTGGCACGCCGGGGTCTCCTCCCTCCCGATCCGGTGCAGGTGCGATCCGAAACAGCCATGTCCGGATAACACCTGCACCAGACGGAAAGAGAGGAAACCGTGGGACCGCTCGAGCCAGCCCTTCAGGACCGGACCGAGCGCGTCCAACGTCCGGCGGCCAAAGGCGGCGCTGGCGAGGTCCTCCGTCCAATGGAGGACGATGGCGTCCTTCGCCTCTCGCCGCACCGCCTCCCGCTCTTCGCCCGTGGGGCGCTCCCCGAGCGCCTTTCGGCGCGCCGTCCACTCGTACACTCTGGCGAGCACCCACGCCTCCAGCTCCCAAGGAGGGGTGCCGGCCAGAGCGCACGCCGCCGAAAAGCCCACTGCGCGGTAGGCCCTCGCCACCCGCTGTGCAATAGCCCGCTGGGGCCTGCGGATGGCGGTAGCATTCTCCCTCCTACGGAGGGAGTCCGCCCAGATGGGAGCCCCGTAAAGGGCCATGCTCCGCAAAATGCCGGCATAGAGGCGCCGGCACTTTGCCTTGGGCCCCCCCAGGTTTGGGAGGAGCCATGAGAGGGCGTCCGCGGCCTTCAACAGGCGCGTCGACAGCCCGCTGAAATGCGGGCCGAAGCGCCACCGGTCGTCCAGCACCAGCCCCAGATATTTCATCTGGGGCTGGACCCCTATACGGACGCCCTCCACTACGATGTGGGCGTCGGCAGGGCAGCGCTGCCGGGGAACGCGAAAGAACACGGCCTCCGTTTTGTGCAGCGCCACCCTCAATCCCAGGCGGCGGATCCTTTCTGCCACCAAGGACCCGCCAGCCGAGGCCAGAATGGCCGCGTCGGCAAAGTTCCTCCCCCGGGCAGTGAGCAGAGTGTCATCCGCGTAGCAGATGACACTCGTGCCCGGGAGGAGGGCACCCCGCAGCAGCCAGTTGAACCCGATGTTCCACAAGGGGGGGCCTAGCACCGACCCCTGTGGAACACCGGACTCTGCGCCGTACCGCCTCACCGCGGCCGATTTGTCTACGAGGAGGACCTCTCGGCCCTCCAAGTAGTCGGCCAGGACGCTCCGCAGATATTGGGGCACTCCGTGATACCGGAGCGCCTCCAATATCGTCGAGTGGGGGACGGAGTTGAAGGCGTTGGCAATGTCGAATGACACCGCCAGCACTCCGTCCCCCGCCTCCACCGCCTCCTTCACCTGGCCCTTGAGTAGGGCCAGCGCGTCGATCGTCGAACGCCCACGACGGAACCCGAATTGGGCGTCCGACAGATCCGGCCCTACCCCCCGCAGGTGGCTGTCTAGCCTTCCGGCGACGATCCCCTCGAACAGTTTACCGACCTCATCGAGCAGAACGATGGGCCGGTATGCCGAGGGGGAGTCCACCGGGCGACCCTCCTTTCGGAGCAGGCAAAGCTGCCCCTCCTTCCACAGTTTCGGGAACCTCCCAGCCGTAAAACACGCGCTGAAGAGGTCCCGAAACCTGGCCTCCATTTGGGTGGCGGCGATCGCCACCACCCGTGCGGGGACGCCGTCCGGTCCGGGGGCGGTCTTCTTCGCGCGGAGGCTCAGAACCCCCGCGTAGAATTCCGCCGCCGTGACCGGGGGCACCTCTGCCTCCGGCGGAGCCGCCCCTTGCGGGGGATCCATCGCTGGAGGGGTGAAGTCGGTCCTGCGCGGAAACAGGGACCGGACCACCCCATCCAGCAACGCTGGCTCGAGGGTCTCCGACAGTGGGGGACCATAGGGGCGGAGCTGGTTCCGCGCCGCCTTATATGGCCTCCCATAGGGATCTCTGTCGAGACCCTCCAGCATCTCGGCCCTCGCCGAGTCTTGCGCAGCGCCCATCGCAGACTTGAGGGCCACCGTAGCCTCTCGGTAAGAGGCGTACAGGCGGTCCTCCTCTGCCCGGACTCGGTTTTGGGCGCTGCGCCGTCGGCTCCGCGCGTAGGCCCTTCTGGCCGCCACGCAGGTGGCCCGGAGCCCCGCCAGCTCCTCCGTCCACCAGTACACGGCGCGACGGGGAGGCGGACGGCGAGACCGAGGCATGCTGGAGTTGCACACCTCGGTCAAGGACCCCCGCAGCCTGACCGCTGCGGCGTCCACGTCCGGGACCTCCTCGACAGGGGGAGGCGACAGCCAGTCCTGGAGGAAGGCGGCCTCCTTGGCTGCCTCCCGGTCCAGGCGGGTGAGCGCCCACCGCGGGAAGGGAGATTGCCCAGCGCGGGCCGTCCCCCCTCCCCGCTGTGTGGAGATGTCGAACCGCACATAACGGTGGTCCGACAAGGTCTCCACCAGCTCCACCCGCCAGTTCACGACGCGGGCGGCAAGCGCGGGGGTGGCGAACGATACGTCCACCACCGACCCGCCCTGTTGCCGCACACACGTGTGGACCGCCCCCCTGTTGAGGAGGGACACACCGCACGAGGCCGCCCAAAACTCGACGGCGCGTCCCCGGACGTTGCACCCGGTGACCGGGTTGCCCCAGGCCACCGACTTGGCGTTTAGGTCGCCCAACACCACGACCTGGCGTGGTGCCGCCCTCCCTACGACAGCAGTGAGGATCTCGAGGAAATCCTCAAAGTCCGAGAGAGGGCGGTTTGGGGAGAAATACACCCCCACCGTCGCTATCTCTCCCCACGCGGCGGCCACGTATCCCGGTCCCCTCTCTAAGAGCGAGAGGGGAGGGGAGTCTGTGGAAGACCGCGCCACCAACGCCACCAAGCCGTCCCTGTCGCCCAGCCAACGGCCAGGGACCGAGTAGGGTTCGGCGACCACCGCCAAGTCCACCAACCACTCAGCCATGGTCTGCATCAGCAGATCCTGGGCTGTCCTGCAGTGGTTGGTGTTCGCCTGAAGGATGCGATGTTCGACCGTGGCCATCAGTCGGACATCGCACCCTCCTCCGCACCCAACGCAGGAACGGCGGTATCAGCGGCAGCAGCAGGTGCAGGCCCTGTCGGCGCCTGCGCTTTGCCACGCTTAGGGGGGGGATTGCACTTCCCCCCCTTCATGACGTGGCCTGCCCGGCGGCCACTGGCGGCACACACCGCGCAGTGCGGCGTGGCGACCTGGCAGGAGGCGGCTTTGTGGCCCTCCTTGCCGCAGCGGTAGCATGTGTCCGTCCTGTCAACCTTGGACGGACACAGGGGCCGGGTGTGGCCGATGCCGAAGCACCGGAAACACCGCAGAGGCTGGTCCTCGAGTGCCCGGACTGTGCCCGAGCTGAACCCGACTTGAAGCCGTCCTTTCGCAAGGACGGCTTTGGCAGCTGCGACTGGGCACTCGAGGCGGATGGTGCCCATTCCGCCGCGGCCGGGCCTTATGTCCCGGCCTTGGACCGCCGCGGCGCCACAGCCCCCTACCGCTGCGACCGCCGCCACAACCTAACCTAACCTAACCTAACCTTTTTTTTTTTTTTTTTTTTTTTTTTTTTACGCTGGGAAAAAATGCGTTACGCATGCCCACCCGTCGGGGGACGGGAGGGGTATGTGGGACTCCCCGGGCGGACCCGGTATACCCACTAAAACGACCCAGCGCATTCCCGCTTCGTCAGAGTGGCGGGGGACTGGGAAACCGGCACAGCCTTTACTTCCAGTCCTCCGCCGACGATTACAAGGCACACACCCCTCACACCCTCACGGGTGTGGGGGGTCGGGAATGACCGACGAAGGTGACGGGTGCAATGCGGGCGAAGGCACCCCCGCGCCTGTCGCCCGCCCGTCACCATGAGGAGGGAGGGCACGACGCCTTCTCCCCCTTCTTCGTCTGCGGAGCGGCGCAGCGAGAGGGTCGTCCTCCCGCTCGCGCTCCGCCTCCTCCTTTTGCGACATCACGTCCTCGCAAAAGGAGGCTACCGCCGACCAGGCCTCCTCACTCCCCAGCATGGCGTCGACCACGCCGGGAAGCGAGAGGTCCGGTCCGACCACCGCGGTCAGACCGCGGCGCAGCTCGGACCACGCCGGGCACACCTCGAGGGTGTGCTGCGCCGTGTCCTCCGCCGCGCCGCAGTCGTGGCACGCCGGGGTCTCCTCCCTCCCGATCCGGTGCAGGTGCGATCCGAAACAGCCATGTCCGGATAACACCTGCACCAGACGGAAAGAGAGGAAACCGTGGGACCGCTCGAGCCAGCCCTTCAGGACCGGACCGAGCGCGTCCAACGTCCGGCGGCCAAAGGCGGCGCTGGCGAGGTCCTCCGTCCAATGGAGGACGATGGCGTCCTTCGCCTCTCGCCGCACCGCCTCCCGCTCTTCGCCCGTGGGGCGCTCCCCGAGCGCCTTTCGGCGCGCCGTCCACTCGTACACTCTGGCGAGCACCCACGCCTCGAGCTCCCAAGGAGGGGTGCCGGCCAGAGCGCACGCCGCCGAAAAGCCCACTGAGCGGTAGGCCATCGCCACCCGCTGTGCAATAGCCCGCTGGGGCCTGCGGATGGCGGTAGCATTCTCCCTCCTATGGAGGGAGTCCGCCCAGATGGGAGCCCCGTAGAGGGCCATGCTCCGCAAAATGCCGGCATAGAGGCGCCGGCACTTTGCCTTTGGTCCCCCCAGGTTTGGGAGGAGCCATGAGAGGGCGTCCGCGGCCTTCAGCAGGCGCGTCGACAGCCCGCTGAAATGCGGGCCGAAGCGCCACCTGTCGTCCAGCACCAGTCCCAGATATTTCATCTGGGGCTGGACCCCTATACGGACGCCCTCCACGACGATGTGGGCGTCGGCAGGGCAGCGCTGCCGGGGACCGCGAAAGAACACGGCCTCCGTTTTGTGCAGCGCCACCCTCAATCCCAGGCGGCGGATCCTTTCTGCCACCAAGGATCCGCCAGCCGAGGCCAGAATAGCCGCGTCGGCAAAGTTCCTCCCCCGGGCAGTGAGCAGAGTGTCGTCCGCGTAGCAGATGACACTCGTGCCCGGGAGGAGGGCACCCCGCAGCAGCCAGTTGAACCCGATGTTCCACAAGGGGGGGCCTAGCACCGACCCCTGTGGAACACCGGACTCTGCGCCGTACCGCCTCACCGTGGCCGACTTGTCCACGAGGAGGACCTCTCGGCCCTCCAAGTAGTCGGCCAGGAGGTCCCGCAGGTATTGGGGCACTCCGTGATACCGGAGCGCCTCCAATATCGTCGAGTGGGGGACGGAGTTGAAGGCGTTGGCAATGTCGAATGACACCGCCAGCACTCCGTCCCCCGCCTCCACCGCCTCCTTCACCTGGCCCTTGAGTAGGGCCAGCGCGTCGATCGTCGAACGCCCACGACGGAAACCGAATTGGGCGTCCGACAGATCCGGCCCTACCCCCCGCAGGTGGCTCTCCAGCCTCCCGGCGACGATCCCCTCGAACAGTTTACCGACCTCATCGAGCAGAACGATGGGCCGGTATGCCGAGGGGGAGTCCACCGGGCGACCCTCCTTTCGGAGGAGGCACAGCTGCCCCTCCTTCCACAGTTTCGGGAACCTCCCAGCCGTAAAACACGCGCTGAAGAGGTCCCGAAACCTGTCCTCCATTTGGGTGGCGGCGATCGCCACCACCCGTGCGGGGACGCCGTCCGGTCCGGGGGCGGTCTTCTTCGCGCGGAGGCTCAGAACCCCCGCGTAGAATTCCGCCGCCGTGACCGGGGGCACCTCTGCCTCCGGCGGAGCCGCCCCTTGCGGGGGATCCATCGCTGGAGGGGTGAAGTCGGTCCTGCGCGGAAACAGGGACCGGACCACCCCATCCAGCAACGCTGGCTCGAGGGTCTCAGACAGTGGGGGACCATAGGGGCGGAGCTGGTTCCGCGCCGCCTTATATGGCCTCCCATAGGGATCTCTGTCGAGACCCTCCAGCATCTCGGCCCTCGCCGAGTCTTGCGCAGCGCCCATCGCAGACTTGAGGGCCACCGTAGCCTCTCGGTAAGAGGCGTACAGGCGGTCCTCCTCTGCCCGGACTCGGTTTTGGGCGCTGCGCCGTCGGCTCCGCGCGTAGGCCCTTCTGGCCGCCACGCAGGTGGCCCGGAGCCCCGCCAGCTCCTCCGTCCACCAGTACACGGCGCGACGGGGAGGCGGACGGCGAGACCGAGGCATGCTGGAGTTGCACACCTCGGTCAAGGACCCCCGCAGCCGGACCGCTGCGGCGTCCACGTCCGGGACCTCCTCGACAGGGGGAGGCGACAGCCAGTCCTGGAGGAAGGTGGCCTCCTTGGCCGCCTCCCGGTCCAGGCGGGTGAGTGCCCACCGCGGGAAGGGAGATTGCCCAGCGCGGGCCGTCCCCCCTCCCCGCTGTGTGGAGATGTCGAACCGCACATAACGGTGGTCCGACAAGGTCTCCACCAGCTCCACCCGCCAGTTCACGACGCGGGCGGCAAGCGCGGGGGTGGCGAACGAGACGTCCACCACCGACCCGCCCTGTTGCCGCACACACGTGTGGACCGCCCCCCTGTTGAGGAGGGACACACCGCACGAGGCCGCCCAAAACTCGACGGCGCGTCCCCGGACGTTGCACCCGGCCACCGGGTTGCCCCAGGCCACCGACTTGGCGTTTAGGTCGCCCAACACCACGACCTGGCGTGGTGCCGCCCTCCCTACGACAGCAGTGAGGATCTCGAGGAAATCCTCAAAGTCCGAGAGAGGGCGGTTTGGGGAGAAATACACCCCCACCATCGCTATCTCTCCCCACGCGGCGGCCACGTATCCCGGTCCCCTCTCTAAGAGCGAGAGGGGAGGGGAGTCTGTGGAAGACCGCGCCACCAACGCCACCAAGCCGTCCCGGTCGCCCAGCCAACGGCCAGGGACCGAGTAGGGTTCGGCGACCACCGCCAAGTCCACCAACCACTCAGCCATGGTCTGCATCAGCAGATCCTGGGCCGTCCTGCAGTGGTTGGTGTTCGCCTGAAGGATGCGATGTTCGACCGTAACCTAACCTAACCTAACCTAACCTTTTTTTTTTTTTTTTTTTTTTTTTTTTTTCTCGATGTGGAAATCCTCAATGGATGTCCTCCGCCCTGGGGAGAGCGGAGGGGTCTGTCAGACTCGTACTGACTAAAACCACACCGGTGTTCCCTCGCACACTTGCGTCGGGGGGCAGCGGGAACTAATGCGACTTCCGCTGCCCCGGACTAGTGTCGGCCCGCTTGACCTGCGGGCCTCGTCCCGGGGGGGAGTGAGGTGTACAAAACTCCCCCCGTTACGTCATAGAGAGGCGCGCGTGGAACACTACGCGCCACCGTCTCGGGTCCAGTGTGTTGGGGGGCGACGGATGTCCCCGAATCCGTCGCCCCTGGACCAGTTTAGGGGGGCCGGAAGAGGGCGTTATCCGCCCTCTGCCGACGCCCGGTGCGTCTGCTGCGGGATGGGCGGGAGCTCGTCATCTCCCTCTCCCTTTCCGCAGCTTCCTTCTGCGACATGACCGTTTCGCAGAAGGACATCACCGCATCCCAGGACTCTGCGCTGCCAACCATCGAGCGAACAACGGTCGGCAGCGACAGGTCTCCTCCCACCTCTGCAACGAGGGCACGGCGCGGCTCATCCCACGCGGCACATTCGGCCAGCGTATGCCGCGCCGTGTCCTCCAGACAGTGGACGCAGTGATGGCACCGAGCGTCCGGCTCCCTGCTTATGCGACACAGGTACTTCCCGAAGCAGCCGTGCCCCGAGAGCACCTGCGTCGCCCGAAACGTCAGGGAGCCGTGCTTCCTCCCGAGCCAGTCGTCGAGTACTGGCCGGATCGCCTCGATTGTGTCGAGGCCGGCGGTAGGGAGCTCTAGCCTCCCCCGCCACTCCGCCACCATGACCTGCCGGAGCTGAGACCGGCGCAGCGTTATCTGTCGCTGCACCAGCCTCTCGCCCCGATCCTTGGCCTCCTCGCGCCACTGATGTAGCGTCGCGAGGGTCTTCGCCTCCAGGTCCCACGGCGGGGATCCGGCCAGTACGCAAGCCGCCTCGTAGGAGATCGTGCGATATCCCCGTATGACCCTGACGGCCATCGCCCTCTGCGGTCTGCGCAGAACCGCGATAGTGCTGGCCGTCAGGTCGGTCGCCCATACCGGGGCCCCGTAAAGGGCCATCGATTGCACGATCCCTACATATAACCGCCTACAGGCGGTGCTCGGGCCCCCCAGATTGGGAAGCAGCGTTGAGAGCGCGCCCGCCGCGCCCATCAACTTGGGCACCAGCCGCTGAAAGTGGGGGCCGAAGTCCCAACGGCTGTCGAGCACCAATCCTAGGTACTTCATGGTTGACTCGACAGCGATTCGGGCCCCCCCGACCACAATGTGTGATCCTGACGGCGGCGCCCGTCGGGGGCCATGAAAAGCAATGGCCTCCGACTTGTTGAGGGCCACCTCCAGGCCCAGGCGTCGTATGCGGCTCACCACCTGTGAGACCGCAGCCGTAGCCAGCAACGCTGCCTCCCTGTACGAGCTCCCCCGGGCAGTGACCAGCGTGTCGTCCGCATAACACGTCAGGTTTACTCCCGGTAGGAGGTCGCACCGCAAAACCCAGTCGTATCCGATGTTCCACAGGGGTGGGCCCAGAACCGAGCCCTGTGGAACACCGCACGACATCTCACGACGGCCTGTGCCGTCGCGTCCCGTATAGGTGACACACCTTCCTTCCAGATAAGCCCCCACAATGTTTCGGAGGTAGGAAGGCACCCGATGGTATCGCAGGGCCTCCCTGATGCAACTCCAGGGCAGGGTGTTGAACGCGTTGGAGATGTCCAAGGACACCGCCAGCAACACCCCACCCCGGGACACCGCTTCCTCCGCGAGGACTCTTACTCTTATTATGGCGTCGATGGTAGAGCGCCCATGCCGGAACCCAAACTGACTGTCGTCCAGGTTCGGCCCCTCTGTACACAAGTGGCTGACGAGGCGGTCTGCGATTATTCGCTCGAGCATCTTGCCCACCTCGTCCAGCAGCACTATGGGCCGATAAGCGGACGACGAGTCCGCTGGGCGCCCCGCCTTCCTGAGCAGGACCAGTCGACCAGCCTTCCACCTGGTAGGAAACTGGCCCCGCTCAAGGCATGCCGAGAAGAGTCCTCTCAGTGGGGGCTCCAACTCCTTCAGGGCGAGGACCAGAGCGCGGCCAGGCACTCCGTCGGGCCCCGGAGCAGTGTTTTTTGCCCGGAGCCGCAACACGGCCGCGCTCATCTCCGCCTGTGTCACCTCTGGGATGGTTTCGCTTTCTTCTTCTTCCGGCTCTGCAGCTGTGGGCAGAACCATCGGCGGTGGCTCGTACTCGACTCTTTCAGGGAAGAGTGCCGAGACCACTCGCTCCAGAAACTGCGGCTCAAGACCTTCCGTTAGTGGGGGAGCCCATGGCCGAAGTTTCCCTCGGACCCTGCGATAAGGGCGCCCCCACGGATCCCCGTCTAGGGTCGCGAGCAGTTCTTCTCTGGAGCGCGTCTTCGACTCGCCGATGGCCAGCCACAGAGCCTCCTTCGCCGCGCGGTACACCTCATACAGCGCGGCTTCCTCGTCGGGGTCCCGTGGACGTCTTCTCCGACATCGCGTGTACGGGCGTCTCGCGTCTGCGCACTCGACGCGCAGCCGCTCGACCTCGATGCACCACCAGTACACGCGGCGTCTCGCGGACAGAGAGGAGACGCGTGGCATGGACGCGTCGCAGATTTGCGTCATTGCATCGCTAAACCACTGCGCCTCCTGTTCGACGTCGACGGGACCGACGGTTGCCGACTCCCGGGTCCAGGCATGGACGATAGCGGCTTCTTCAAGAGCCTCCCTGTCGAGACGTTTCAGCGCCCAACGCGGGCCGTCTCTTCGGGGGGCCGATTGGCGACGACCTCCAGTGGTCTGGGTGGAGACATTAAAGCGTATGTATCGATGGTCCGATAACGTCTCCACCTCCGCTTCCACGTGCCAATCACGAACGCGGTGTGCGACAGAGGGACTAGCGAACGAGACGTCCACTATCGACCCGCCCCGCTGCCGCACACACGTGTAGGCCGAACCCCGATTTAAGACGGCCAGGCCCGTCGTAATGGCCCACTCCTCCAGCACTTCGCCTCTCGGGTCAGTGACCGGTGATCCCCACGCCGCAGACTTTGCGTTGAGATCACCGAGAAGCAAAATGGGCCGAGGGTGAGACCGACCGACAACGGCTCCTAACTCGACAAGGAAGCTCTCGAAATCGGCGAGACTCCTGTTGGGCGAAAAATACGCTCCGATCATGACGATCCCGTTCACAAGGGCGGCAACCCAACCGTGACCTCGGGATACGTCGACAAGAGTCGCGCCGATGATGGCCACTAGGCCGTCCAGATCCCCTGCCCAGTTATCCCCGGGGGGGACGAAATACGGCTCAGCGACCACCGCCACATGAATCGACCACTCCGCCATGCTCAGGTGCAAGAGATCCTGAGCTCTGGTGCAGTGGTTGATGTTCGCCTGGAGGAAACGGAAGTGTGCCATCACTGGCACTCCATTTCCTCGGCGCTTCGTCCTTCCACAGGCCGGGAGTCGGCCAAAGAGTCGCTAGGTTGCGAAGGGGTTGCATCCCCCGCAGCCTTGGCCCAACGCTTGCTGCGCTTTCTGGGCGCGCCGCAAGCCTTGCCACCCACTCTGTGCCCCGCGGACTTTCCTGCAGCCACACACAGACTGCAGTTTGGATCCGCGGAGCATTGGGCCGCCTTATGGCCAGGTTGACCGCAACGATAACACAAATCGCTGCGGTCTGTTTCGCTGGTGCACAGTGCCCGGACGTGCCCTTTCTCCAGGCACCGGTAACACTGCATGGCCCTGGGTGCCAGGAGTTTAACCCTCGCGGACACCCAGCCCACCAGCAGACGTCCCACGTCGGCGACCTGCTTTGCCGCAGCGACCGGACACCGCACCCAGATGGTGCCAAGCCCTCCAGCATTAAAGCGGATTCCGCCCGCCTTCACGTGTTCTGGCGGGCATCCACTGCTTCGGGCTACGGCCGCCACCACCTCTTCCGGGGTCACGGAGTCGTCCAGTCCTTCGACGCGAAACTCAGCCGTCTTCATAGGCCTGGACACCCGGGCTTCCTCGGGGTTGAGGACGTCTCTCAGCTTTTCAGCCAGAGCATCTGCCCTCTCGGCACTGCTGGTCCCCGCCAACTCAAACATCTTGGCCCCCGTGGCTGCCGTTCTAAAACGGAAGCCATCCGGTGTGCCAAAATCAGCGAAGACCAGCTTGCCCCTCGCCTCCGCCAGTACCTTTTGGTACGTGACGCCCCTCTCTTTGGCTTCGGGCTGCAGCGTGACCACTACAGCCTCGGAGCGAGGGACGCGGATCCGTGGGGCACCCTGCCCGTTTCTGGCGGCTTGCCCCTTGGAGCCCGGCGTGGTTTTGGCCTTGCGACCCCTCTTCCGCCTCTTTTTGCGGCCTTCGGCCGTCTGCCACTCAGCCTCTTTAGGAGGCTGGTCGTTGCCCTGCGTGGGCTTTTTTGCCCCCGTCTGAGGCTGAGGCTTTTTGGCTCCCTCCGTGGGCTTTTTAGGCGCCTGTGTGGGCTTTTTTGGCGCGGCTGGTGCTTTGGCCACCTGTGCCCACGAAGGCCCAGCCGTTGTTGGAGCGGGCTCCGCCTCCTTCCTCCGCTTATCCGCCGCCAGCGGTGGACGGAGGTTAATAGGGGGGTTGAGTCTGGGCTCTAGGCTGTCCAGGCGGGCGGTCATTATATTCAACAGCCGGTTGAACTGGTCTTCCCCCAAAGACCCGTCCTGTGGCAGAGCACGACTGTCCACGGTCGTCGCACCCTGTTGCCGGCTGAAGTCCGCCCTCAGGGCGCTGACCTCCCGCTGGAGCTCCTCCATTCTCGTTTGGAGACGGTGATTCTCCTCTTGGAGCTTCACCGTGTCCTCCGAGGTGGTCCGGTGAAGGAGGACTTCAACTGCCTCCTTGATGCCGTCCGCCGCCTCCTTCAGGGCCCGCGTGAACGTGCCCTTCAGGTTGCCCGATTTCGTGGCCACCTTCAGGACGACGTCCACGCCGTCCAAAACCTGGCGGCTGAGGCTCTCTGCCGTCAGGCCCTCAGGGGCTGCGGTGGTCTGCGACCGCCTCTCCCTTGCCCGTCGGGCCAACTCAGCGACCTCATCGGTCGCGATGGCCTTCCGGCCCTCTCGCCTCGCGGCATTGAGCTCCGCCTTGGTGCTGACCAATGCGGTGGAGGTTTCGGCATCGCCCTGCTCCACCTGCATTACCCCGTCGGAGTCGCTCGCTCCGCTGGCTACTGGCGTATCGGGGCGCTTCAAAAAGCGGCCCCGAGAGTCGCGTGGCGCTGTCGGAGAGTTTGCTCCAGCAGCTGTCCCACGGCCTCTGCCCCTCCTCGCTGTCGGCACCTTCGCGGCCGGCAGGTTTTCCTCGCTTGAGGAAAGACCCGCCGACCCCGCGTCCGACTCACAGCGTGAACGCTTCAACCTAACCTAACCTAACCTAACCTAACCTTTTTTTTTTTTTTTTTTTTTTTTTTTTTTTTTTTTTTTTTTTTTTTTTTTTTTTTACGCTGGGAAAAAATGCGTTACGCATGCCCACCCGTCGGGGGACGGGAGGGGTATGTGGGACTCCCCGGGCGGACCCGGTATACCCACTAAAACGACCCAGCGCATTCCCGCTTCGTCAGAGTGGCGGGGGACTGGGAAACCGGCACAGCCTTTACTTCCAGTCCTCCGCCGACGATTACAAGGCGGACCCCCTCACACCCTCACGGGTGTGGGGGGTCGGGAATGACCGACGAAGGTGACGGGTGCAATGCGGGCGAAGGCACCCCCGCGCCTGTCGCCCGCCCGTCACCATGAGGAGGGAGGGCACGACGCCTTCTCCCCCTTCTTCGTCTGCGGAGCGGCGCAGCGAGAGGGTCGTCCTCCCGCTCGCGCTCCGCCTCCTCCTTTTGCGACATCACGTCCTCGCAAAAGGAGGCTACCGCCGACCAGGCCTCCTCACTCCCCAGCATGGCGTCGACCACGCCGAGAAGCGAGAGGTCCGGTCCGACCACCGCGGTCAGACCGCGGCGCAGCTCGGACCACGCCGGGCACACCTCGAGGGTGTGCTGCGCCGTGTCCTCCGCCGCGCCGCAGTCGTGGCACGCCGGGGTCTCCTCCCTCCCGATCCGGTGCAGGTGCGATCCGAAACAGCCATGTCCGGATAACACCTGCACCAGACGGAAAGAGAGGAAACCGTGGGACCGCTCGAGCCAGCCCTTCAGGACCGGACCGAGCGCGTCCAACGTCCGGCGGCCAAAGGCGGCGCTGGCGAGGTCCTCCGTCCAATGGAGGACGATGGCGTCCTTCGCCTCTCGCCGCACCGCCTCCCGCTCTTCGCCCGTGGGGCGCTCCCCGAGCGCCTTTCGGCGCGCCGTCCACTCGTACACTCTGGCGAGCACCCACGCCTCGAGCTCCCAAGGAGGGGTGCCGGCCAGAGCGCACGCCGCCGAAAAGCCCACTGAGCGGTAGGCCCTCGCCACCCGCTGTGCAATAGCCCGCTGGGGCCTGCGGATGGCGGTAGCATTCTCCCTCCTATGGAGGGAGTCCGCCCAAATGGGAGCCCCGTAGAGGGCCATGCTCCGCAAAATGCCGGCATAGAGGCGCCGGCACTTTGCCTTGGGCCCCCCCAAGTTCGGGAGGAGCCATGAGAGGGCGTCCGCGGCCTTCAACAGGCGCGTCGACAGCCCGCTGAAATGCGGGCCGAAGCGCCACCGGTCGTCCAGCACCAGCCCCAGATATTTCATCTGGGGCTGGACCCCTATACGGACGCCCTCCACGACGATGTGGGCGTCGGCAGGGCAGCGCTGCCGGGGACCGCGAAAGAACACGGCCTCCGTTTTGTGCAGCGCCACCCTCAATCCCAGGCGGCGGATCCTTTCTGCCACCAAGGACCCGCCAGCCGAGGCCAGAATGGCCGCGTCGGCAAAGTTCCTCCCCCGGGCAGTGAGCAGAGTGTCGTCCGCGTAGCAGATGACACTCGTGCCCGGGAGGAGGGCACCCCGCAGCAGCCAGTTGAACCCGATGTTCCACAAGGGGGGGCCTAGCACCGACCCCTGTGGAACACCGGACTCTGCGCCGTACCGCCTCACCGTGGCCGACTTGTCCACGAGGAGGACCTCTCGGCCCTCCAAGTAGTCGGCCAGGAGGTCCCGCAGGTATTGGGGCACTCCGTGATACCGGAGCGCCTCCAATATCGTCGCGTGGGGGACGGAGTTGAAGGCGTTGGCAATGTCGAATGACACCGCCAGCACTCCGTCCCCCGCCTCCACCGCCTCCTTCACCTGGCCCTTGAGTAGGGCCAGCGCGTCGATCGTCGAACGCCCACGACGGAAACCGAATTGGGCGTCCGACAGATCCGGCCCTACCCCCCGCAGGTGGCTCTCCAGCCTCCCGGCGACGATCCCCTCGAACAGTTTACCGACCTCATCGAGCAGAACGATGGGCCGGTATGCCGAGGGGGAGTCCACCGGGCGACCCTCCTTTCGGAGCAGGCACAGCTGCCCCTCCTTCCACAGTTTCGGGAACCTCCCAGCCGTAAAACACGCGCTGAAGAGGTCCCGAAATCTGTCCTCCATTTGAGTGGCGGCGATCGCCACCACCCGTGCGGGGACACCGTCCGGTCCGGGGGCGGTCTTCTTCGCGCGGAGGCTCAGAACCCCCGCGTAGAATTCCGCCGCCGTGACCGGGGGCACCTCTGCCTCCGGCGGAGCCGCCCCTTGCGGGGGATCCATCGCTGGAGGGGTGAAGTCGGTCCTGCGCGGAAACAGGGACCGGACCACCCCATCCAGCAACGCTGGCTCGAGGGTCTCAGACAGTGGGGGACCATAGGGGCGGAGCTGGTTCCGCGCCGCCTTATATGGCCTCCCATAGGGATCTCTGTCGAGACCCTCCAGCATCTCGGCCCTCGCCGAGTCTTGCGCAGCGCCCATCGCAGACTTGAGGGCCGCCGTAGCCTCTCGGTAATAGGCGTACAGGCGGTCCTCCTCTGCCCGGACTCGGTTTTGGGCGCTGCGCCGTCGGCTCCGCGCGTAGGCCCTTCTGGCCGCCACGCAGGTGGCCCGGAGCCCCGCCAGCTCCTCCGTCCACCAGTACACGGCGCGACGGGGAGGCGGACGGCGAGACCGAGGCATGCTGGAGTTGCACACCTCGGTCAAGGACCCCCGCAGCCGGACCGCTGCGGCATCCACGTCCGGGACCTCCTCGACAGGGGGAGGTGACAGCCAGTCCTGGAGGAAGGCGGCCTCCTTGGCCGCCTCCCGGTCCAAGCGGGTGAGTGCCCACCGCGGGAAGGGAGATTGCCCAGCACGGGCCGTCCCCCCTCCCCGCTGTGTGGAGATGTCGAACCGCACATAACGGTGGTCCGACAAGGTCTCCACCAGCTCCACCCGCCAGTTCACGACGCGGGCGGCAAGCGCGGGGGTGGCGAACGAGACGTCCACCACCGACCCGCCCTGTTGCCGCACACACGTGTGGACCGCCCCCCTGTTGAGGAGGGACACACCGCACGAGGCCGCCCAAAACTCGACGGCGCGTCCCCGGACGTTACACCCGGCGACCGGGTTGCCCCAGGCCACCGACTTGGCGTTTAGGTCGCCCAACACCACGACCTGGCGTGGTGCCGCCCTCCCTACGACGGCAGTGAGGATCTCGAGGAAATCCTCAAAGTCCGAGAGAGGGCGGTTTGGGGAGAAATACACCCCCACCATCGCTATCTCTCCCCACGCGGCGGCCACGTATCCCGGTCCCCTCTCTAAGAGCGAGAGGGGAGGGGAGTCTGTGGAAGACCGCGCCACCAACGCCACCAAGCCGTCCCGGTCGCCCAGCCAACGGCCAGGGACCGAGTAGGGTTCGGCGACCACCGCCAAGTCCACCAACCACTCAGCCATGGTCTGCATCAGCAGATCCTGGGCTGTCCTGCAGTGGTTGGTGTTCGCCTGAAGGATGCGATGTTCGACCGTGGCCATCAGTCGGACATCGCACCCTCCTCCGCAGCCACCGCAGGAACGGCGGCATCAGCGGCAGCAGCAGGTGCAGGCCCGGTCGGTGCCTGCGCTTTGCCACGCTTAGGGGGGGGATTGCACTTCCTCCCCTTCATGACGTGGCCTGCCCGGCGGCCACTGGCGGCACACACCGCGCAGTGCGGTGTGGCGGCCTGGCAGGAGGCGGCTTTGTGGCCCTCCTTGCCGCAGCGGTAGCATGTGTCCGTCCTGTCAACCTTGGACGGACACAGAGGCCGGGTGTGGCCGATGCCGAAGCACCGGAAACACCGCATAGGCTGGTCCTCGAGTGCCCGGACTGCGCCCGAGCTAAACCCGACTTGAAGCCGTCCTTTCGCAAGGACGGCTTTGGCAGCTGCGACTGGGCACTCGAGGCGGATGGTGCCCATTCCGCCGCGGCCGGGCCTTATGTCCCGGCCTTGGACCGCCGCGGCCCCACAGCCCCCTACCGCTGCGACCGCCGCCACCACCTCCTCCTTGGTGACGGAGTCATCCAACTCCGTCACCTCGATTGCCGCCGACTTGACCGGCCGGGCCACCTTGGCAGAGTCCGCGATGACCTCCTGCAGCTTGGCTGCAAAGAGGTCAGCGCGGGCGCTCCCCTCGGCCCCCGGGAACTCGAAGATTCGAGCCCCGGCCTGCGTCCGCCGGCACGACACACTGCCGATCCCCAGTTGAGTGGGATCGGCATTGCCCCGCGCCCGCGACAAGATGGAGGCGTAAGTCTCCCCCCGCCCCGCAGCCTCCGCGGTGAGCGTCACCACGACGGCTGCAGTGTTAGGGGGGACCAACTGCCCCCTTACTACTCTCCCTTTCCCTTTCCCCTTGGCCTTGCCGGTCGTCTGCGACTGGCTGGGTGCGGGGGTGGTGGGGACGGCAGGGATGGCAGGGACGGCCGCTGCCGACTTCTTCCCTTTACCCTTCCCCCCCCGGCCCACTTTCGTCCACTCGTTGGACGGAGTGGTCGCAGGGAGAAGGGCCACGTCTTCCACCTGGGAGGAGGAGGACGGCCCCGGCCGGCTTTGCCTCTTATCCGCCGCAAGCGACGGCCGGAGGCTTTTTTCCGGCAGGAGCCGGTCCTCGATGCCTGCCAGGCAGGCTCTCGTGAAGGCCCTCTCCTCCATTACTACCTTGCGGATGATATCCTCAAGGTTGGAGGAGGGGCCCTCTAGTGCCGGGCTCGCCTTAGCCCGTGATGGCTGGGCCGAGGCAAGGCCCTCTGCCACAGGGCTCGCCTCGGCCTGTTGAGGCCGGGCCGTGGCTTCAGCCAGCTTCTGACGAAGCTGGTTGACCTCTGACTGCAGGCGATCCACCCTCGCCTGCAGTTGCCGCGTCTCGTCGCAGGCCGTCCGCTGAACGAGTTCAGCGACGACACCGCGCATGCTCGCGGCCCTACATTTCAGGGCCTTCTGGAAGGTGCCCTTGAGGTTGGAGGACTTAGAGGCGACCTCTACAATCTCCTCCTCGTCCTCCTCCGCCATCCTTTCCAGTTCCGCCAAAGAGTGGTCCGCGTACACGACCCGTGACGCACCGTAACCGGACTTGGCCCGGGCGACGTACGCACGCTTCTCTTTGGCGGCAACCCGCTCCTCCAGATCTTGCTGCAGCTGCACCTTCCGTGCCAGGTCCACCTGTCGCTGGGCGTCCGCGAGCCCCACGACGTGGGTATCCGCGGACGTCGTCGTCGGCTTTTTAGCCTTCGACGACGGCTTGGACCCCGAGGCCGAAGAACTCTCGGACCCACAACTCAGAAAGGCCCGCTTCCGCGACCGCGAGCCTCTCGCGTCCGACGCACCAGCAAGCGAGTCGTTGTCGGACGACTCCGCCCCTCCGAAATAACTAGCCGCAGACGGCGCGCGGCTAGACTCTGACGCTGGTGCGTCGGGGTGGCCCTGAGAAGGGCCTTTTGGTTGGCCCTGAGAAGGGCCTTTGGGTTGGCCCTGAGAAGGGCCTTTGGGTTGGCCCTGAGAAGGGCCTTTTGATTTTAAAAACCGCCCGGAGGCGTCCCGCGAGGGTGTTGCAGGCATAGCAGCGAAACACAAGGCAGATAAAAAGATTAAAATTCGCTACGAGATCACAGAGCACTTTGGCCAGTCCCAGTCTGCCACTCCGTTACGGTGGTCAGAACTGGGCTGTTTCCAGGGGACACGACGTGGACGTATGCTCTGTGGGGGGTCCCCCAACCTAACCTAACCTTTTTTTTTTTTTTTTTTTTTTTTTTTTTACGCTGGGAAAAAATGCATTACGCATACCCAACCGTCGGGGGACGGGAGGGGTATGTGGGACTCCCCGGGTGGACCCGGTATACCCACTAAAACGACCCAGCGCATTCCCGCTTCGTCACAGTGGTGGGGGACTGGGAAACCGGCACAGCCTTTACTTCCAGTCCTCCGCCGACGATTGCTAGGCGGACCCCCTCACACCCTCACGGGTGTGGGGGGTCGGGAATGACCGACGAAGGTGACGGGTGCAATGCGGGCGAAGGCACCCCCGCGCCTGTCGCCCGCCCGTCACCATGAGGAGGGAGGGCACGACGCCTTCTCCCCCTTCTTCGTCTGCGGAGCGGCGCAGCGAGAGGGTCGTCCTCCCGCGCGCGCTCCGCCTCCTCCTTTTGCGACATCACGTCCTCGCAAAAGGAGGCTACGGCTGACCAGGCCTCCTCACTCCCCAGCATGGCGTCGACCACGCCGGGAAGCGAGAGGTCCGGTCCGACCACCGCGGTCAGACCGCGGCGCAGCTCGGACCACGCCGGGCACACCTCGAGGGTGTGCTGCGCCGTGTCCTCCGCCGCGCCGCAGTCGTGGCACGCCGGGGTCTCCTCCCTCCCGATCCGGTGCAGGTGCGATCCGAAACAGCCATGTCCGGATAACACCTGCACCAGACGGAAAGAGAGGAAACCGTGGGACCGCTCGAGCCAGCCCTTCAGGACCGGACCGAGCGCGTCCAACGTCCGGCGGCCAAAGGCGGCGCTGGCGAGGTCCTCCGTCCAATGGAGGACGATGGCGTCCTTCGCCTCTCGCCGCACCGCCTCCCGCTCTTCGCCCGTGGGGCGCTCCCCGAGCGCCTTTCGGCGCGCCGTCCACTCGTACACTCTGGCGAGCACCCACGCCTCCAGCTCCCAAGGAGGGGTGCCGGCCAGAGCGCACGCCGCCGAAAAGCCCACTGAGCGGTAGGCCCTCGCCACCCGCTGTGCAATAGCCCGCTGGGGCCTGCGGATGGCGGTAGCATTCTCCCTCCTATGGAGGGAGTCCGCCCAGATGGGAGCCCCGTAGAGGGCCATGCTCCGCAAAATGCCGGCATAGAGGCGCCGGCACTTTGCCTTTGGTCCCCCCAGGTTTGGGAGGAGCCATGAGAGGGCGTCCGCGGCCTTCAGCAGGCGCGTCGACAGCCCGCTGAAATGCGGGCCGAAGCGCCACCTGTCGTCCAGCACCAGTCCCAGATATTTCATCTGGGGCTGGACCCCTATACGGACGCCCTCCACGACGATGTGGGCGTCGGCAGGGCAGCGCTGCCGGGGACCGCGAAAGAACACGGCCTCCGTTTTGTGCAGCGCCACCCTCAATCCCAGGCGGCGGATCCTTTCTGCCACCAAGGACCCGCCAGCCGAGGCCAGAATGGCCGCGTCGGCAAAGTTCCTCCCCCGGGCAGTGAGCAGAGTGTCGTCCGCGTAGCAGATGACACTCGTGCCCGGGAGGAGGGCACCCCGCAGCAGCCAGTTGAACCCGATGTTCCACAAGGGGGGGCCTAGCACCGACCCCTGTGGAACACCGGACTCTGCGCCGTACCGCCTCACCGTGGCCGATTTGTCTACGAGGAGGACCTCTCGGCCCTCCAAGTAGTCGGCCAGGAGGCTCCGCAGATATTGGGGTACTCCGTGATACCGGAGCGCCTCCAATATCGTCGAGTGGGGGACGGAGTTGAAGGCGTTGGCAATGTCGAATGACACCGCCAGCACTCCGTCCCCCGCCTCCACCGCCTCCTTCACCTGGCCCTTGAGTAGGGCCAGCGCGTCGATCGTCGAACGCCCACGACGGAACCCGAATTGGGCGTCCGACAGATCCGGCCCTACCCCCCGCAGGTGGCTCTCCAGCCTCCCGGCGACGATCCCCTCGAACAGTTTACCGACCTCATCGAGCAGAACGATGGGCCGGTATGCCGAGGGGGAGTCCACCGGGCGACCCTCCTTTCGGAGCAGGCAAAGCTGCCCCTCCTTCCACAGTTTCGGGAACCTCCCAGCCGTAAAACACGCGCTGAAGAGGTCCCGAAACCTGGCCTCCATTTGGGTGGCGGCGATCGCCACCACCCGTGCGGGGACGCCGTCCGGTCCGGGGGCGGTCTTCTTCGCGCGGAGGCTCAGAACCCCCGCGTAGAATTCCGCCGCCGTGACCGGGGGCACCTCTGCCTCCGGCGGAGCCGCCCCTTGCGGGGGATCCATCGCTGGAGGGGTGAAGTCGGTCCTGCGCGGAAACAGGGACCGAACCACCCCATCCAGCAACGCTGGCTCGAGGGTCTCCGACAGTGGGGGACCATAGGGGCGGAGCTGGTTCCGCGCCGCCTTATATGGCCTCCCATAGGGATCTCTGTCGAGACCCTCCAGCATCTCGGCCCTCGCCGAGTCTTGCGCAGCGCCCATCGCAGACTTGAGGGCCACCGTAGCCTCTCGGTAAGAGGCGTACAGGCGGTCCTCCTCTGCCCGGACTCGGTTTTGGGCGCTGCGCCGTCGGCTCCGCGCGTAGGCCCTTCTGGCCGCCACGCAGGTGGCCCGGAGCCCCGCCAGCTCCTCCGTCCACCAGTACACGGCGCGACGGGGAGGCGGACGGCGAGACCGAGGCATGCTGGAGTTGCACACCTCGGTCAAGGACCCCCGCAGCCGGACCGCTGCGGCGTCCACGTCCGGGACCTCCTCGACAGGGGGAGGCGACAGCCAGTCCTGGAGGAAGGCGGCCTCCTTGGCTGCCTCCCGGTCAAGGCGGGTGAGCGCCCACCGCGGGAAGGGAGATTGCCCAGCGCGGGCCGTCCCCCCTCCCCGCTGGGTGGAGATGTCGAACCGCACATAACGGTGGTCCGACAAGGTCTCCACCAGCTCCACCCGCCAGTTCACGACGCGGGCGGCAAGCGCGGGGGTGGCGAACGAGACGTCCACCACCGACCCGCCCTGTTGCCGCACACACGTGTGGACCGCCCCCCTGTTGAGGAGGGACACACCGCACGAGGCCGCCCAAAACTCGACGGCACGTCCCCGGACGTTGCACCCGGCGACCGGGTTGCCCCAGGCCACCGACTTGGCGTTTAGGTCGCCTAACACCACGACCTGGCGTGGTGCCGCCCTCCCTACGACAGCAGTGAGGATCTCGAGGAAATCCTCAAAGTCCGAGAGAGGGCGGTTTGGGGAGAAATACACCCCCACCATCGCTATCTCTCCCCACGCGGCGGCCACGTATCCCGGTCCCCTCTCTAAGAGCGAGAGGGGAGGGGAGTCTGTGGAAGACCGCGCCACCAACGCCACCAAGCCGTCCCGGTCGCCCAGCCAACGGCCAGGGACCGAGTAGGGTTCGGCGACCACCGCCAAGTCCACCAACCACTCAGCCATGGTCTGCATCAGCAGATCCTGGGCTGTCCTGCAGTGGTTGGTGTTCGCCTGAAGGATGCGATGTTCGACCGTGGCCATCAGTCGGACATCGCAACCTCCTCCGCAGCCGCCGCAGGAACGGCGGTGTTAGCGGCAGCAGCAGGTGCAGGCCCGGTCGGCGCCTGCGCTTTGCCACGCTTAGGGGGGGGATTGCACTTCCTCCCCTTCATGACGTGGCCTGCCCGGCGGCCACTGGCGGCACACACCGCGCAGTGCGGCGTGGCGGCCTGGCAGGAGGCGGCTTTGTGGCCCTCCTTGCCGCAGCGGTAGCATGTGTCCGTCCTGTCAACCTTGGACGGACACAGGGGCCGGGTGTGGCCGATGCCGAAGCACCGGAAACACCGCAGAGGCTGGTCCTCGAGTGCCCGGACTGCGCCCGAGCTGAACCCGACTTGAAGCCGTCCTTTCGCAAGGACGGCTTTGGCAGCTGCGACTGGGCACTCGAGGCGGATGGTGCCCATTCCGCCGCGGCCGGGCCTTATGTCCCGGCCTTGGACCGCCGCGGCGCCACAGCCCCCTACCGCTGCGACCGCCGCCACCACCTCCTCCTTGGTGACGGAGTCATCCAACTCCGTCACCTCGATTTCCGCCGACTTGACCGGCCGGGCCACCTTGGCAGAGTCCGCGATGACCTCTTGCAGCTTGGCTGCAAAGAGGTCAGCGCGGGCGCTCCCCTCGGCCCCCGGGAACTCGAAAATTCGAGCCCCGGCCTGCGTCCGCCGGCACGACACACTGCCGATCCCCAGTTGCGTGGGATCGGCATTGCCGCGCGCCCGCGCCAAGATGGAGGCGTAGGTCTCCCCTCGCCCCGCAGCCTCCGTGGTGAGCGTCACCACGACGGCCGCAGTTTTAGGGGGGACCAACTGCCCCTTTCCTCCTCTCCCTTTCCCTTTCCCCTTGCCCTTGCCGGTCGTCTGCGACTGGCTGGGTGCGGGGGTGGCGGGGACGGCAGGGACGGCAGGGACGGCAGGGTTGGCCGCTGCCGACTTTTTGCCCTTCCCTTTACCCCTCCCCCTCCGGCCCACTTTCGTCCACTCGTTGGACGGAGTGGTCGACGGGAGAAGGGCCACGTCTTCCACCTGGGAGGAGGTGGACGGCCCCGGCCGGCTTTGCCTCTTATCCGCCGCAAGCGGCGGCCGAAGGCTTTTTTCCGGCAGGAGCCGGTCCTCGATGCCTGCCAGGCAGGCTCTCGTGAAGGCCCTCTCCTCCATTATCACCTTGCGGATGATATCCTCAAGGTTGGAGGAGGGGCCCTCCACTGCAGGGCTCGCCTTAGCCCGTGGTGGCTGGGCCGAGGCAGGGCCCTCTGCCACAGGGCTCACCTCGGCCTGTTGAGGCCGGGCCGTGGCTTCAGCCAGCTTCTGACGAAGCTGGTTGACCTCCGACTGCAGGCGATCCACCCTCGCCTGCAGTTGCCGCGTCTCGTCGGAGGCCGTCCGCTGAATGAGTTCAGCGACGACTCCGCGCAAGCTCGCGGCCCGACACTTCAGGGCCTTCTGAAATGTGCCCTTCAGGTTGGAGGACTTAGAGGCGACCTCCACAATCTCCTCCTCGTCCTCCTCCGCCATCCTTTGCAGTTCCGCCAAAGAGTGGTCCGCGTACACAACCCGGGACGCACCGTACCCGGACTTGGCCCGGGCGACGTACGCACGCTTCTCCTTGGCGGCAACCCGCTCCTCCAGCTCTTGCTGGAGCTGGACCTTCCGTGCCAGGTCTACCTGGCGCTGGGCGTCCGCGAGCCCAACGACGTGGGTATCCGCGGCCGTTGTCGTCGGCTTTTTAGCCTTCGACAACGGTTTGGACCCCGAGGCCGAAGAACTCTCGGACCCACAACTTCGGAAGACCCGCTTCCGCGACCGCGAGCCACTCGCGTCCGACGCACCAACAAGCGAGTCGTTGTCGGACGACTCCGCCCCTCCAAAATAACTAGCCGCAGACGGCGCGCGGCTAGGCTCTGACGCTGGTGCGTCGGGGTGGCCCTGAGAAGGGCCTTTGGGTTGGCCCTGAGAAGGGCCTTTGGGTTGGCCCTGAGAAGGGCCTTTTGATTTTAAAAACCGCCCGCGGGCGCACCGCGAGGGTGTACCAGGCATCGTAGTCGAAACAAGGCAATAAAAAGAGATTAAAATTCGCTACTAGATCACAGAGCACTTTGGCCAGTCCCAGTCTGCCACTCCGTTACGGTGGTCAGAACTGGGCTGTTTCCAGGGGACACGACGTGGACGTATGCTCTGTGGGGGGTCCCCCAACCTAACCTTTTTTTTTTTTTTTTTTTTTTTTTTTTTTTTTTTTTTTTTTTTTTTGACGCAGGGAAAAAATGCATTACGCATACCCACCCGTCGGGGGACGGGAGGGGTATGTGGGACTCCCCGGGCGGACCCGGTATACCCACTAAAACGACCCAGCGCATTCCCGCTTCGTCAGAGTGGCGGGGGACTGGGAAACCGGCACAGCCTTTACTTCCAGTCCTCCGCCGACGATTGCCAGGCAGACCCCCTCACACCCTCACGGGTGTGGGGGGTCGGGAATGACCGACGAAGGTGACGGGTGCAATGCGGGCGAAGGCACCCCCGCGCCTGTCACCCGCCCGTCACCATGAGGAGGGAGGGCACGACGCCTTCTCCCCCTTCTTCGTCTGCGGAGCGGCGCAGCGAGAGGGTCGTCCTCCCGCGCGCGCTCCGCCTCCTCCTTTTGCGACATCACGTCCTCGCAAAAGGAGGCTACTGCCGACCAGGCCTCCTCACTCCCCAGCATGGCGTCGACCACGCCGGGAAGCGAGAGGTCCGGTCCGACCACCGCGGTCAGACCACGGCGCAGCTCGGACCACGCCGGGCACACCTCGAGGGTGTGCTGCGCCGTGTCCTCCGCCGCGCCGCAGTCGTGGCACGCCGGGGTCTCCTCCCTGCCGATCCGGTGCAAGTGCGATCCGAAACAGCCATGTCCGGATAACACCTGCACCAGACGGAAAGAGAGGAAACCGTGGGACCGCTCGAGCCAGCCCTTCAGGACCGGACCGAGCGCGTCCAACGTCCGGCGGCCAAAGGCGGCGCTGGCGAGGTCCTCCGTCCAATGGAGGACGATGGCGTCCTTCGCCTCTCGCCGCACCGCCTCCCGCTCTTCGCCCGTGGGGCGCTCCCCGAGCGCCTTTCGGCGCGCCGTCCACTCGTACACTCTGGCGAGCACCCACGCCTCCAGCTCCCAAGGAGGGGTGCCGGCCAGAGCGCACGCCGCCGAAAAGCCCACTGAGCGGTAGGCCCTCGCCACCCGCTGTGCAATAGCCCGCTGGGGCCTGCGGATGGCGGTAGCATTCTCCCTCCTATGGAGGGAGTCCGCCCAGATGGGAGCCCCGTAGAGGGCCATGCTCCGCAAAATGCCGGCATAGAGGCGCCGGCACTTTGCTTTGGGCCCCCCCAGGTTTGGGAGGAGCCATGAGAGGGCGTCCGCGGCCTTCAGCAGGCGCGTCGACAGCCCGCTGAAATGCGGGCCGAAGCGCCACCTGTCGTCCAGCACCAGTCCCAGATATTTCATCTGGGGCTGGACCCCTATACGGACGCCCTCCACGACGATGTGGGCGTCGGCAGGGCAGCGCTGCCGGGGACCGCGAAAGAACACGGCCTCCGTTTTGTGCAGCGCCACCCTCAATCCCAGACGGCGGATCCTTTCTGCCACCAAGGACCCGCCAGCCGAGGCCAGAATGGCCGCGTTGGCAAAGTTCCTCCCCCGGGCAGTGAGCAGAGTGTCATCCGCGTAGCAGATGACACTCGTGCCCGGGAGGAGGGCACCCCGCAGCAGCCAGTTGAACCCGATGTTCCACAAGGGGGGGCCTAGCACCGATCCCTGTGGAACACCGGACTCTGCGCCGTACCGCCTCACCGTGGCCGACTTGTCCACGAGGAGGACCTCTCGGCCCTCCAAGTAGTCGGCCAGTAGGTTCCGCAGATATTGGGGCACTCCGTGATACCGGAGCGCCTCCAATATCGTCGAGTGGGGGACGGAGTTGAAGGCGTTAGCAATGTCGAATGACACCGCCAGCACTCCGTCCCCCGCCTCCACCGCCTCCTTCACCTGGCCCTTGAGTAGGGCCAGCGCGTCGATCGTCGAACGCCCACGACGGAAACCGAATTGGGCGTCCGACAGATCCGGCCCTACCCCCCGCAGGTGGCTGTCTAGCCTCCCGGCGACGATCCCCTCGAACAGTTTACCGACCTCATCGAGCAGAACGATGGGCCGGTATGCCGAGGGGGAGTCCACCGGGCGACCCTCCTTTCGGAGCAGGCAAAGCTGCCCCTCCTTCCACAGTTTCGGGAACCTCCCAGCCGTAAAACACGCGCTGAAGAGGTCCCGAAACCTGTCCTCCATTTGGGTGGCGGCGATCGCCACCACCCGTGCGGGGACGCCGTCCGGTCCGGGGGCGGTCTTCTTCGCGCGGAGGCTCAGAACCCCCGCGTAGAATTCCGCCGCCGTGACCGGGGGCACCTCCGCCTCCGGTGGAGCCGCCCCTTGCGGGGGATCCATCGCTGGAGGGGTGAAGTCAGTCCTGCGCGGAAACAGGGACCGGACCACCCCATCCAGCAACGCTGGCTCGAGGGTCTCCGACAGTGGGGGACCATAGGGGCGGAGCTGGTTCCGCGCCGCCTTATATGGCCTCCCATAGGGATCTCTGTCGAGACCCTCCAGCATCTCGGCCCTCGCCGAGTCCTGCGCAGCGCCCATCGCAGACTTGAGGGCCGCCGTAGCCTCTCGGTAGGAGTCGTACAGGCGGTCTTCTTCTGCCCGGACTCGGTTTTGGGCGCTGCGCCGTCGGCTCCGTGCGTAGGCCCTTCTGGCCGCCACGCAGGTGGCCCGGAGCCCCGCCAGCTCCTCCGTCCACCAGTACACGGCGCGACGGGGAAACCTAACCTTTTTTTTTTTTTTTTTTTTTTTTTTTTTTTTTACGCTGGGAAAAAATGCATTACGCATACCCTCCCGTCGGGGGACGGAAGGGGTATGTGGGACTCCCCGGGCGGACCCGGTATACCCACTAAAACGACCCAGCGCATTCCCGCTTCGTCAGAGTGGCGGGGGACTGGGAAACCGGCACAGCCTTTACTTCCAGTCCTCCGCCGACGATTGCCAGGCAGACCCCCTCACACCCTCACGGGTGTGGGGGGTCGGGAATGACCGACGAAGGTGACGGGTGCAATGCGGGCGAAGGCACCCCCGCGCCTGTCGCCCGCCCGTCACCATGAGGAGGGAGGGCACGACGCCTTCTCCCCCTTCTTCGTCTGCGGAGCGGCGCAGCGAGAGGGTCGTCCTCCCGCGCGCGCTCCGCCTCCTCCTTTTGCGACATCACGTCCTCGCAAAAGGAGGCTACGGCCGACCAGGCCTCCTCACTCCCCAGCATGGCGTCGACCACGCCGGGAAGCGAGAGGTCCGGTCCGACCACCGCGGTCAGACCGCGGCGCAGCTCGGACCACGCCGGGCACACCTCGAGGGTGTGCTGCGCCGTGTCCTCCGCCGCGCCGCAGTCGTGGCACGCCGGGGTCTCCTCCCTCCCGATCCGGTGCAGGTGCGATCCGAAACAGCCGTGTCCGGATAACACCTGCACCAGACGGAAAGAGAGGAAACCGTGGGACCGCTCGAGCCAGCCCTTCAGGACCGGACCGAGCGCGTCCAACGTCCGGCGGCCAAAGGCGGCGCTGGCGAGGTCCTCCGTCCAATGGAGGACGATGGCGTCCTTCACCTCTCGCCGCACCGCCTCCCGCTCTTCGCCCGTGGGGCGCTCCCCGAGCGCCTTTCGGCGCGCCGTCCACTCGTACACTCTGGCGAGCACCCACGCCTCCAGCTCCCAAGGAGGGGTGCCGGCCAGAGCGCACGCCGCCGAAAAGCCCACTGAGCGGTAGGCCCTCGCCACCCGCTGTGCAATAGCCCGCTGGGGCCTGCGGATGGCGGTAGCATTCTCCCTCCTATGGAGGGAGTCCGCCCAGATGGGAGCCCCGTAGAGGGCCATGCTCCGCAAAATGCCGGCATAGAGGCGCCGGCACTTTGCCTTTGGTCCTCCCAGGTTTGGGAGGAGCCATGAGAGGGCGTCCGCGGCCTTCAACAGGCGCGTCGACAGCCCGCTGAAATGCGGGCCGAAGCGCCACCTGTCGTCCAGCACCAGCCCCAGATATTTCATCCGGGGCTGGACCCCTATACGGACGCCCTCCACGACGATGTGGGCGTCGGCAGGGCAGCGCTGCCGGGGACCGCGAAAGAACACGGCCTCCGTTTTGTGCAGCGCCACCCTCAATCCCAGGCGGCGGATCCTTTCTGCCACCAAGGACCCGCCAGCCGAGGCCAGAATGGCCGCGTCAGCAAAGTTCCTCCCCCGGGCAGTGAGCAGAGTGTCATCCGCGTAGCAGATGACACTCGTGCCCGGGAGGAGGGCACCCCGCAACAGCCAGTCGAACCCGATGTTCCACAAGGGGGGGCCTAGCACCGACCCCTGTGGAACACCGGACTCTGCGCCGTACCGCCTCACCGTGGCCGATTTGTCTACGAGGAGGACCTCTCGGCCCTCCAAGTAGTCGGCCAGGAGGCTCCGCAGATACTGGGGCACTCCGTGATACCGGAGCGCCTCCAATATCGTCGATTGGGGGACGGAGTTGAAGGCGTTGGCAATGTCGAATGACACCGCCAGCACTCCGTCCCCCGCCTCCACTGCCTCCTTCACCTGGCCCTTGAGTAGGGCCAGCGCGTCGATCGTCGAACGCCCACGACGGAACCCGAATTGGGCGTCCGACAGATCCGGCCCTACCCCCCGCAGGTGGCTCTCCAGCCTCCCGGCGACGATCCCCTCGAACAGTTTACCGACCTCATCGAGCAGAACGATGGGCCGGTATGCCGAGGGGGAGTCCACCGGGCGACCCTCCTTTCGGAGCAGGCACAGCTGCCCCTCCTTCCACAGTTTCGGGAACCTCCCAGCCGTAAAACACGCGCTGAAGAGGTCCCGAAACCTGTCCTCCATTTGGGTGGCGGCGATCGCCACCACCCGTGCGGGGACGCCGTCCGGTCCGGGGGCGGTCTTCTTCGCGCGGAGGCTCAGAACCCCCGCGTAGAATTCCGCCGCCGTGACCGGGGGCACCTCTGCCTCCGGCGGAGCCGCCCCTTGCGGGGGATCCATCGCTGGAGGGGTGAAGTCGGTCCTGCGCGGAAACAGGGACCGGACCACCCCATCCAGCAACGCTGGCTCGAGGGTCTCCGACAGTGGGGGACCATAGGGGCGGAGCTGGTTCCGCGCCGCCTTATATGGCCTCCCATAGGGATCTCTGTCGAGACCCTCCAGCATCTCGGCCCTCGCCGAGTCCTGCGCAGCGCCCATCGCAGACTTGAGGGCCGCCGTAGCCTCTCGGTAAGAGTCGTACAGGCGGTCCTCTTCTGCCCGGACTCGGTTTTGGGCGCTGCGCCGTCGGCTCCGCGCGTAGGCCCTTCTGGCCGCCACGCAGGTGGCCCGGAGCCCCGCCAGCTCCTCCGTCCACCAGTACACGGCGCGACGGGGAGGCGGACGGCGAGACCGAGGCATGCTGGAGTTGCACACCTCGGTCAAGGACCCCCGCAGTCGGACCGCTGCGGCGTCCACGTCCGGGACCTCCTCAACAGGGAGAGGCGACAGCCAGTCCTGGAGGAAGGCGGCCTCCTTGGCTGCCTCCCGGTCCAGGCGGGTGAGCGCCCACCGCGGGAAGGGAGATTGCCCAGCGCGGGCCGTCCCCCCTCCCCGCTGTGTGGAGATGTCGAACCGCACATAACGGTGGTCCGACAAGGTCTCCACCAGCTCCACCCGCCAGTTCACGACGCGGGCGGCAAGCGCGGGGGTGGCGAACGAGACGTCTACCACCGACCCGCCCTGTTGCCGCACACACGTGTGGACCGCCCCCCTGTTGAGGAGGGACACACCGCACGAGGCCGCCCAAAACTCGACGGCGCGTCCCCGGACGTTGCACCCGGCGACCGGGTTGCCCCAGGCCACCGACTTGGCGTTTAGGTCGCCCAACACCACGACCTGGCGTGGTGCCGCCCTCCCTACGACAGCAGTGAGGATCTCGAGGAAATCCTCAAAGTCCGAGAGAGGGCGGTTTGGGGAGAAATACACCCCTACCATCGCTATCTCTCCCCACGCGGCGGCCACGTATCCCGGTCCCCTCTCTAAGAGCGAGAGGGGAGGGGAGTCTGTGGAAGACCGCGCCACCAACGCCACCAAGCCGTCCCGGTCGCCCAGCCAACGGCCAGGGACCGAGTAGGGTTCGGCGACCACCGCCAAGTCCACCAACCACTCAGCCATGGTCTGCATCAGCAGATCCTGGGCCGTCCTGCAGTGGTTGGTGTTCGCCTGAAGGATGCGATGTTCGACCGTGGCCATCAGTCGGACATCGCACCCTCCTCCGCAGCCGCCGCAGGAACGGCGGCATCAGCGGCAGCAGCAGGTGCAGGCCCGGTCGGCGCCTGCGCTTTGCCACGCTTAGGGGGGGGATTGCACTTCCTCCCCTTCATGACGTGGCCTGCCCGGCGGCCACTGGCGGCACACACCGCGCAGTGCGGCGTGGCGGCCTGGCAGGAGGCGGCTTTGTGGCCCTCCTTGCCGCAGCGGTAGCATGTGTCCGTCCTGTCAACCTTGGACGGACACAGGGGCCGGGTGTGGCCGATGCCGAAGCACCGGAAACACCGCAGAGGCTGCTCCTCGAGTGCCCGGACTGCGCCCGAGCTGAATCCGACTTGAAGCCGTCCTTTCGCAAGGACGGCTTTGGCAGCTGCGACCGGGCACTCGAGGCGGATGGTGCCCATTCCGCCGCGGCCGGGCCTTATGTCCCGGCCTTGAACCGCCGCGGCGCCACAGCCCCCTACCGCTGCGACCGCCGCCACCACCTCCTCCTTGGTGACGGAGTCATCCAACTCCGTCACCTCGATTTCCGCCGACTTGACCGGCCGGGCCACCTTGGCAGAGTCCGCGATGACCTCTTGCAGCTTGGCTGCAAAGAGGTCAGCGCGGGCGCTCCCCTCGGCCCCCGGGAACTCGAAAATTCGAGCCCCGGCCTGCGTCCGCCGGCACGACACACTGCCGATCCCCAGCTGAGTGGGATCGGCATTGCTGCGCGCCCGCACCAAGATGGAGGCGTAGGTCTCCCCTCGCCCCGCAGCCTCCGCGGTGAGCGTCACCACGACGGCTGCAGTTTTAGGGGGGACCAACTGCCCCTTTCCTCTCCCTTTCCCTTTCCCCTTGCCCTTGCCGGTCTGCGACTGGCTGGGTGCGGGGGTTGCGGGGACGGCAGGGACGGCAGGGACGGCCGCTGCCGACTTCTTCCCTTTGCCCTTCCCCCCCCGGCCCACTTTCGTCCACTCGTTGGACGGAGTGGTCGCAGGGAGAAGGGCCACGTCTTCCACCTGGGTGGAGGAGGACGGCCCCGGCCGGCTTTGCCTCTTATCCGCCGCAAGCGGCGGCCGGAGGCTTTTTTCCGGCAGGAGCCGGTCCTCGATGCCTGCCAGGCAGGCTCTCGTGAAGGCCCTCTCCTCCATTATCACCTTGCGGATGATATCCTCAAGGTTGGAGGAGGGGCCCTCTACTGCAGGGCTCGCCTTAGCCCGTGGTGGCTGGGCCGAGGCAGGGCCCTCTGCCACAGGGCTCACCTCGGCCTGTTGAGGCCGGGCCGTGGCTTCAGCCAGCTTCTGACGAAGCTGGTTGACCTCCGACTGCAGGCGATCCACCCTCGCCTGCAGTTGCCGCGTCTCGTCGGAGGCCGTCCGCTGAACGAGTTCAGCGACGACTCCGCGCAAGCTCGCGGCCCGACACTTCAGGGCCTTCTGAAACGTGCCCTTCAGGTTGGAGGACTTAGAGGCGACCTCCACAATCTCCTCCTCGTCCTCCTCCGCCATCCTTTGCAGTTCCGCCAAAGAGTGGTCCGCGTACACAACCCGGGACGCACCGTACCCGGACTTGGCCCGGGCGACGTACGCACGCTTCTCCTTGGCGGCAACCCGCTCCTCCAGCTCTTGCTGGAGCTGGACCTTCCGTGCCAGGTCTACCTGGCGCTGGGCGTCCGCGAGCCCAACGACGTGGGTATCCGCGGCCGTTGTCGTCGGCTTTTTAGCCTTCGACAACGGTTTGGACCCCGAGGCCGAAGAACTCTCGGACCCACAACTTCGGAAGACCCGCTTCCGCGACCGCGAGCCACTCGCGTCCGACGCACCAACAAGCGAGTCGTTGTCGGACGACTCCGCCCCTCCAAAATAACTAGCCGCAGACGGCGCGCGGCTAGGCTCTGACGCTGGTGCGTCGGGTCCCCCAACCTAACCTTTTTTTTTTTTTTTTTTTTTTTTTTTTTTTTTTTTTTACGCTGGGAAAAAATGCATTACGCATACCCAACCGTCGGGGGACGGGAGGGGTATGTGGGACTCCCCGGGCGGACCCGGTATACCCACTAAAACGACCCAGCGCATTCCCGCTTCGTCAGAGTGGCGGGGGACTGGGAAACCGGCACAGCCTTTACTTCCAGTCCTCCGCCGACGATTACAAGGCACACACCCCTCACACCCTCACGGGTGTGGGGGGTCGGGAATGACCGACGAAGGTGACGGGTGCAATGCGGGCGAAGGCACCCCCGCGCCTGTCGCCCGCCCGTCACCATGAGGAGGGAGGGCACGACGCCTTCTCCCCCTTCTTCGTCTGCGGAGCGGTGCAGCGAGAGGGTCGTCCTCCCGCGCGCGCTCCGCCTCCTCCTTTTGCGACATCACGTCCTCGCAAAAGGAGGCTACCGCCGACCAGGCCTCCTCACTCCCCAGCATGGCGTCGACCACGCCGGGAAGCGAGAGGTCCGGTCCGACCACCGCGGTCAGACCGCGGCGCAGCTCGAACCACGCCGGGCACACCTCGAGGGTGTGCTGCGCCGTGTCCTCCGCCGCGCCGCAGTCGTGGCACGCCGGGGTCTCCTCCCTCCCGATCCGGTGCAGGTGCGATCCGAAACAGCCATGTCCGGATAACACCTGCACCAGACGGAAAGAGAGGAAACCGTGGGACCGCTCGAGCCAGCCCTTCAGGACCGGACCGAGCGCGTCCAACGTCCGGCGGCCAAAGGCGGCGCTGGCGAGGTCCTCCGTCCAATGGAGGACGATGGCGTCCTTCGCCTCTCGTCGCACCGCCTCCCGCTCTTCGCCCGTGGGGCGCTCCCCGAGCGCCTTTCGGCGCGCCGTCCACTCGTACACTCTGGCGAGCACCCACGCCTCCAGCTCCCAAGGAGGGGTGCCGGCCAGAGCGCACGCCGCCGAAAAGCCCACTGAGCGGTAGGCCCTCGCCACCCGCTGTGCAATAGCCCGCTGGGGCCTGCGGATGGCGGTAGCATTCTCCCTCCTATGGAGGGAGTCCGCCAAGATGGGAGCCCCGTAGAGGGCCATGCTCCGCAAAATGCCGGCATAGAGGCGCCGGCACTTTGCCTTTGGTCCCCCCAGGTTTGGGAGGAGCCATGAGAGGGCGTCCGCGGCCTTCAGCAGGCGCGTCGACAGCCCGCTGAAATGCGGGCCGAAGCGCCACCTGTCGTCCAGCACCAGCCCCAGATATTTCATCTGGGGCTGAACCCCTATACGGACGCCCTCCACGACGATGTGGGCGTCGGCAGGGCAGCGCTGCCGGGGACCGCGAAAGAACACGGCCTCCGTTTTGTGCAGCGCCACCCTCAATCCCAGGCGGCAACCTAACCTAACCTAACCTAACCTAACCAGTCACGTTGTGGTCAGCGTTTCTCCTACCATCTGGAGAAGGGCTACAGTAGCCGGATGCCTGCACGTAGACCTCCAGCGCGTTAGGGTTGAGGACCAAACCCCGCTGGTCCAATGCACGCGCTGCCTGGGTTACGGGCACGGCAGAAGATTCTGCAAAGAACCGGCCGACTTGTGCAGTCATTGCGGCGGCCCCCATCTGAAGTCAGATTGCGCCGACTGGCTCGCGGGTGTCCCACCCAAATGCCAGAACTGCACAAGAGCCAAGCTTGAGAACGCCGAACACAACGCCTTTAACCCTGACTGCCCAACACGCCGTAAGTGGGACGAGATAGCGAGGTCAACGGTAGCGTATTGCTAAAGGCACCCACGGCAACCCAAACCCATACAGAGTGATACAAGCCAACCTCCAGCGAAAGAAACTGGCAACTAACGAACTTCTACTGGAAGCAGCAAAACGCAAAGTTGCCGTTGCTCTCCTCCAAGAACCATACGTGGGCGGGGCGAGGACCATGAAAAGCCATAGGGGCGCTCGGATCTTCCAGAGCACTGACACTGGAGATGGGACTGTTAAGGCCGCAATAGCAGTCTTCGATCAAGACCTCATAGTCACCCAGTACCCGAAACTCACCACGAACAACATCACCGTGGTGGGGATCCAGACCAGTGCCTGGAGGATCACGCTGGTCTCGTTTTACTTTGAGCCGGATCAGCCAATTGGGCCTTACCTGGAGCACCTCAAACGCGTTGAGGAAGACGTAGGTTCCAGAATGTGGATTGTTGGAGGAGACGCAAACGCAAAAAGTACCTGGTGGGGAAGCTTGTCCATCGACCGCAGGGGCGAAGAAGTGTCCGGAGCTCTCGACGAGCTTAGTCTCAATATTCTCAACAGAGGGGAAATACCGACCTTCGACACGATCAGAGGAGGAATACGTTACTGCAGCCACGTTGATATCACAGCATGCTCGACGGATATTCTGGACCTGGTAGACGACTGGAGGGTAGATGAGGGCCTGACGAGCTCGGATCATAACGGCATTGTGTTTAACATTAGATTACAAAGAAGTAAAGGCATGCAAATTAAAAGAACCACTAGAATATTCAACACAAAAAAAGCTAATTGGCCCGAGTTTCGTGAGAAACTCAGCCAATTACTTCAAGAAAATCAAATTAATAAATCAGAAATAAAAAAATTAAATACAATAGAACAATTTAACACACTAACTAATAAATACACACAGATAATAAAAGACGCCTGCACTTCATCAATGCCTTTAAAGAAGAACAATGAAGTGCTCACTTTGCCGTGGTGGTCCGAGAAACTCGAAAGGATGAAGAAGAAAGTCGCTACCTACAAACGCAGAATTAGGTGTGCTGCACCGGTCCGAAGATCGTGGGTCATCGAAGAGTACCTGAAAAAGAAAGTTGAGTTTGAAACAGAAGCAGCCAAAGATGAGATCGAGAGCTGGAAGAACTTCTGCGGGAAACAGGATAGGGAAGGAGTTTGGGAAGGGATCTACCGAGTGATAGGAAGGACCAAGGGAAGAGGAGAAGACCAGCCGCTCGTGAAGGACGGAGAGGTGCTAGACACGAAAGGGTCAGTCAAACTACTGGCGGACACATTCTACCCAGAGGACCATTCGGACAGCGATAGCACCTGCCACCGCCTCATCAGAGAAAAGGCCGATACTGTGAATGCTGGAGGGCAAGATAACTCATGCGATCCACCATTCACGATGGCTGAACTAATGGCGGCGAGCGGATCCTTCAACGCCAAAAAGGCTCCAGGAGCAGACGGCTTCACAGCCGATATTTGCTGTCGGGCAATTGGGGCCGCCCCTGATGTAGCCCTGGCTCTCCTAAACGGCTGCCTTAAATGCAACCTCTTCCCTGAAACCTGGAAGGAGGCTACTGTTATAGTACTGAAGAAGCCTGGGAAAGACGACTACAGCACCCCAAAGGCATACAGACCAATCGGCCTATTGCCAATATTCGGCAAAATATATGAGAAGATGCTGGTGGCCCGCCTCAAGTTCCATCTTATCCCAAGGATGAGTACTCGCCAGTATGGATTCATGCCCCAGAGGAGCACCGAGGACTCCCTCTATGCACTAATGCAGCACATACGCGCCAAACTACAGTTAAAGAAAATAGTAGTGGTAGTATCATTGGACATAGAGGGAGCCTTCGACAGCGCCTGGTGGCCGGCCATAAGGGTTCGTCTTGCCGAGGAAAACTGTCCAACGGGTTTGAGGAGGGTCATCGACAGCTATCTTAAAAATAGAAGGGTCAATGTTAGATACGCAGGTGAAGAATACAGTAAAACCACAAGCAAGGGCTGTGTCCAGGGCTCCATAGGGGGACCAATACTTTGGAACCTTCTGCTGGACCCGTTACTTAAGAGCCTGGAAGCTGGGGATTTCTATTGCCAGGCTTTTGCGGATGACGTCGTGTTAATCTTCGATGGTGACACTTCGCTGGAGATCGAGGGACATGCCAATGCCGCTCTCGAACATGTTCGGGTGTGGGGGGAACAACAGAAACTCAAATTTGCACCACACAAAACTAACGCAATGGTGATCACTCGAAAACTTAAATTCGATACTCCACGCCTGAGCATGGGCGGGATAGACATTGCCATGTCAAACGAGATTAAAATCCTCGGTGTCACCATCGACAAAAAGTTGACCTTTAACACACACGTCGCAAACGTGTGCAGAAAGGCAATAGAAATCCACAAGCAGCTAACCAGAGCGGCCAAAACCAGCTGGGGACTTCGACCGGAAGTTATAAAAATAATATATGTGGCCACCGTGGAACCGATAATCTTGTACGCCGCCAGCGTATGGGCCCCGGCCGTTGGAAGGCTGGGCGTCGTGAAGCAGTTGGGAGCTGTTCAGCGTGGTATCGCACAAAAACTGTGCAAGGCGTACCGGACGGTCTCCTTGAACTTTGCGCTAGTGCTGGCTGGGATACTACCCCTCGATCTCCGTGTCCGCGAGGCGGCATCGTTATACGAGGCCAGGAGGGGGGTGCCTCAGCTAGCACTTGGCGACAGGAGGGTCGAACAGGCTGCTCCGGCAATGGATGCACCACACCCCGCGGAGCGCGCTGAGCTGAAACTCGTAAGCCTGGTAAACCAAGAGCAACTCAATGCACAGAGCGAATTTGAGATTCGCATCTTTACGGACGGGAGCAAGATTGGGGGCAAGGTTGGAGCGGCACTCTCCATGTGGAGCGGTGACGCCGAAACCAAAGCCCTCAAGCTTTCCCTCCCCAACTACTGTACCGTTTACCAGGCTGAGCTTCTGGCAATATGCGTTGCAACCAGGGAGATCATGAAGCACAGTGCGCAATCGTTTGGAATTTTCAGCGACTCCATGGCAGCCCTCCAAACCGTCCAAAACCACGATCGACACCACCCCTTGGCAGTGGAAACAAGGGCGAACCTTAAATCCCTGTCCATCCAGAACAAGGCTGTCACCTTGTTCTGGATCAAAGCTCATGCGGGTTTGGAGGGGAATGAGAGGGCCGACGAATTAGCCAAAAGAGCCGCTGAGGGTTCCAAACGAAAACATGATTACGACTTGTGCCCGGTTTCGTATGTCAAGCGAGTTATCCGTACACAAACGCTCGACGTATGGAACCGCAGATACAGCTCCGGAGAAACTGCTTCTGTGACGAAACTGTTTTTCCCGGACGCGGTGGCGGCTTACAGGATTGTCAGGAAATGTAGTATAAGCAGCGTGACTACACAAATCATGACGGGGCACGGTGGGTTCTCGGAATACTTGAATCGTTTCAAGTGCAAGGAGAGCTCATCGTGCATCTGTGAACCTGGTGCTGCTGAAACGGTGCCACATATATTGTTTAACTGTCCCATCTTTGCAAGGGAGAGACTCGAGGTCGAGCAGGTTCTGAACAGTGAACTAAACGCAGAAAACTTGTGGCAGATAATGGCGAGTAAAAGTAGGAAGATCTTGTTGGAATATTGCATAAGAATCTGCAAAAGAGTGATTGAAAGAAATAAAAGTGTCTAAGCAAAAATGTTCACATAATATTATGATTAATATTAATGTTTAGCATTAAAATACTGAAGAAATAAATAATAATTAGATGAAAGCAATTAACAACAAAATATGTTGCCCAAAAATAGCTCAGTGATTGGATTTGTCAAGTTGCAATAAGAACTATGTTAAGAAATAAGAATAGATGGGTAAAAAGGTGTATATATTTAAGACTCAATGTTACTACCAATAAGAATAGAATTATGGCAATTATGTTATTAGTAATAGAAAATACATATATAAGACTGCTGTTTAAATATAAGATTCAACTGTAAGAAATAAGTTAGAATAAGCTTTACTTGTAAATTTTTAAATAAAAAAGGTGTTGTCGAGTTTTCCTAAGTAATAAATAAAGATTAAGCAATAAGAATATAATAGTCAGAGAGTAGAAGGGCATCCCACCCTTAAAGAAAGGATGATAGAAAGAATAAAAGAAAGATAAAGTATGAAGAATGAAAGTACGAGAGGAATAAAAGCGAGAACTGGTATGAACAAATAAGACTAGTATAGTCTCCAGTTCAGTTTGGAGGTAGAAGTATAAAAAAAAAAAAAAAAAAAAACCTAACCTAACCATCACTTTCCGACCATCTGGAAAGAGGCAGTAGTCGTGGTCCTCAGAAAACCAGGTAAGGACGACTATGCGCACCCTAAATCTTACAGGCCGATTGGGCTATTGCCTGTACTGGGTAAAATTCTGGAAAAAATTATGGTGCGTCGTATAAGATGGCATATATCTCCACAGGCGAGCGGGAACCAGTACGGATTCGTGCCCCAGCGCAGCACCGAGGACTCCCTCTATGACATGATAAAGCACATTAGAGACAGACTGAAGGAGAAAAAGATCATCGTCGTCATATCATTGGACATAGAGGGAGCCTTCGATAACGCCTGGTGGCCGGCGATGAAATGCCGACTGGCGGAGACAAAATGCCCGCTAAATCTGCGACGTCTGGTAGACAGTTACCTACAGAACAGGAGAGTGAGGGTTCGGTACGCTGGAGCGGAGCACTTGCGGGAAACATCCAAGGGTTGCGTCCAAGGATCTATCGGAGGGCCCACCTTTTGGAATCTGCTCCTGGATCCCCTGCTCAAGGAACTGGCAAACCGGGGCGATTACTGCCAGGCATTCGCGGATGATGTGGTTCTGATATTTTCGGGTAGCACAGCGCTTGATGTCCAGAGACAGGCGAATGCGAGTCTCCTGCATGTCCAGAAGTGGGGAGTCGGAAACAAACTCAAGTTTGCGCCCCACAAAACAAAAGCAATGGTGGTCAGAAACAAACTGAAATACGACTCACCACTTCTGCACATGGGCGGCGAGAGCATTCCCCTGTCTCGGGAGATCAAGATATTGGGGCTCACAGTTGATGACAAGCTAACATTTAACGCTCACGCCTCGAACGTTCCAAGGAAAGCGTTAAACTTGTACAAACAGCTGTCAAGAGCCGCAAAAATCAGCTGGGGCCTGAAGCCCGAAATTATCAGGACCATATACACCGCTGTGGTGGAGCCGGTCATCTTGTACGCAGCTAGTGCTTGGGCACCGGCTGCAAACAAACTGGGCATTAGAAAACAACTCAACACCGTCCAACGTGGCTTTGTGCAGAAAATCATCAAAGCATACAGGACAACGTCGTTGAACTCGGCCTTGTTACTCTCCGGACTGCTTCCACTGGATCTCAGGATTCGGGAAGCAGCCTCTTTCTATGAAGAGAAAAGAGGATATTCACGGAGAGTGACAGGGGACCGAGGGTTCGAGACGCTTGTCCCCCACACAGAAATGCCACATCCCGCCAGCCAAACTGGGATAGAGTTCAAGTGTGTGGTGAACGGTGCAGAGATGGACCAGCAAGGACTTACAAACCCGAAGATCTTCACCGATGGAAGCAAGATCCAAGGCAAAGTCGGTGCAGCACTTAGCCTATGGGAAAATGGGACAGAGATCAAAGCCCAAAAGTTCAAGCTGGACCAGTTCTGCACCGTTTATCAGGCAGAACTGTTGGCTCTGCACAAGGCCACTGAGTTGGCTTTGAAGCATCCTGCGGCAGTTATCGAAGTCTACTGCGACTCCAGGTCGGCCCTGGAAACTGTTACCCAAGGAGATTCCCTCCATCCCCTAGCATTTAAAACGCAGAAGAACATCCAGGCAATGAAAACTCGTGGTAAAACCCTTCAGTTGTTCTGGATCAAGGCGCATGCAGGATTGGAGGGAAACGAGAGGGCTGACGTGTTGGCGAAAGAAGCAGCGATGGGCAGCAAAACAAGGCCACATTACGACCTGTGTCCGGCTTCATTCGTCAAGCGACAAATCCGAATGGAGTCGCTTGACGAATGGAACACGCGGTACCGATCAGGCGAAACCGCCTCTACTACAAAAATATTTCTGCCCGACGCAATCGCTGCCTACCACATAGTCAGAAAAATGGAGCTCGACCCACTGCTGGTTCAAGTGCTTACAGGGCATGGCGGGTTCTCCGAGTACTTGAATCGTTTCAAGTGCAAGGGGAGCCCGGCATGTCCTTGCGACCCGGAAAAGAAGGAAAGCATAGAACATCTAGTTACAGAGTGCTCCATCTTTGCAAAAGAAAAATTTGACCTTGAAAATGAAATAGAAATTGAAATTAAATTAGAAAATATACCGAAAATTATACAAAATACAAAATTGAGAAACAAGTTTTTAAATTATTGTAGGGAAATAGCAGCTAAAGTGATACAAAAGAATAAAGTTTAAAGAAAAGGATATACTCCTATGTATTATAAGAATATGTAAAGAGTGATAGCCGTTAAATATAGAATCAAAAAATATCAGTTTATTTAAAAATTTTGTCAATAATATATTATAGTAGATAGTAAAATAAAGTCATTAAAATAATATAAGTAAAATTTGTAAGAAAAAGTGTTACAAGATAATTATACATATAACTTAATTGCAAAAACAAGAACTCCGATGACCCATGTCGGAGGACAATAGCAGAGCAGGAGTGTGGTTTTAGCCGGTTCGAGTCCGGCACTACCTCGACTGTCTCACAGCCTGTGAGGTAGTCGAGGTGTCCGTGGGGATTTCCCACTCCTGCCAAAACAAAAAAAAAAAAAAAAAACCTAACCTAACCTATAAATTGGGTACTCCTGACGCAACGCCGCCTGATTTTCAGCGGTAACCCACGTTTCTTGGACTGCAGTTCGAAGCACACCAGTGACAGCTACAACCAGGCGAAAACCCGGATTTTTCCGGGCAAAACTCACCGAGATATAAAGGAAAAACCCAAAACCACGTGGCCACGAGCTCCTGGTTCCTGACGCCGAGGTGAAATTTCACCTGCTGAACAGCGCGTATTGCACCGAGACAAGTTAGCCGACACCCTGATCGTCGAAATCGGAGCCCCCCACTGGAAGATAGGGATCTTCAGAGACACCACGAACTTTGACCCAATCCAGAGCTGAAACAAGATCGATGACGACACCTTCTCTGGACTTCGAAAAATTCTTCACCGTATGGTCTTTAAGTGTGCAAAATTCCAGAATTTTTTGATTGGTAGTTTTTGTGCTTAATAAACATTTTGTACAGCTTTCTGTACAAAATGTTTATGGAGAAACCTGTGACGTCAAGAAGAACCGAAAGTACCTGTGACACCCTGTTCCCGGTAGTTCCCGAAGGAAAAACGTCTCTAAGGAAGAAAACTCTTCGGGACCAATCTAGGACGCGAAGTTTCTGCACAAGGAGCGTTTTGCAGAAAGTTGTCAGCCACCCTCCAACTTTGGCAGGGTCCTGAGGGCGGTGCAGGCAACGGAGGACCTTCGGGCAGGCGGGACAGCAAGGGCCGGTTCTTCCCCTGCGGAACAAAAATTTAGACTGTAAGTAGGATTAATATTGGATATATAGAATTTAAGGTGGAACAAGGCTGCCGGGCGGCATTACCGCATAAGTTTGTACAAACCCTGGAGCCTCAGGGGAGCGAGATATCGCAAAAATAACATCAAATCGGTTGTCTTAAAGACAGCCGATCGTAAGGTCGACCTCCATATTGGCACCCTAGAAAACCACCCCCGACCTGATTTTTAGGAAAAACGGGAAAACTTTTGGGTTTCTGGATTTCCGAAAGGGAAAATAAGGCCCCCGCACCCAACCCCTAGGGTTTCAACCCCCTACCCCTTAAACTATTTTTTGTTTTTTTTTTATTATTATCAAAATTTACTGACTATTTCTTGGCTTAGTTAAACAGTAAAGACCGCAGGTATAGAAAGGTTACCAAAAGGACCCCTTCAGGGTAGCAATCCCAACCCCCTAAATCCAACAATTTATATCTTGCGAACGGAGAGAGCTAGAGCTGCGGGGTTTTCGACATACGGGAAGGCCCAGTCTGGAGAATTTTTTAGATAGCGTCTAGAGACTCTACATAGAGAAAAAACAAAATTTTAAATTTTAATTTTCCGCCGTATTCTAATGTAACTATAAGTAGACTAAGCACTTGACACGTCACATAGAGACTAAGTAGAGTTGACTCTACCCAACTGACGAAATAAGAACTTTCATTTTGTTTGTAAACTTCTTCCGTATTGTGCTCATTTGACCACCTGAATCACTAGGCTGACCACGCTGACGATTTATACGATCGCTAGTGCATTTTTTATTATTATATTGTTTTTATTATACACATTTACACTTTTATTTTTTTACATTACTGACGCCTACCTCCAACAAAAATGATCGGCATAAGAACCACCACCAAAATCTGGACCATCTCCTCCAAATGTCCGGCGTAGCGTCGGAGAGTGGGAGGCGGCTAAGTCCACCAATACTGACGCGACACCCCCTTTAACCACCAAGACGGTACAGGCTGGCACTTCCAAAGTAGCCAAAACTCTTATTTCACGCGCGCAACCAACCGATACTTCGCCAAAGTCACATTACGCGGATCGGTCTGCTGAAGCGATCGGTCTGCTTGACCAGAGCCAAATTACACCTGAGCTCGTCAAGAAATACCAAAACCGAAATAAAAAACGGCATTACTGTAGAGTTGGAACGAATGTTCCAGCTAGTGAAGGAAGCCGAAAGGGACGCCAAATTAAAAACCGCAGGAGGGGTGAAAGAGAGAAGAGAGCCTGAAACTGCTGCCACCGACGCTACCTTTTCTGTTGTCTCCGAGCGAAACACGCTAGTGACGAGCATAGAAGAGCACTCGAAGTTGCTTTTGGAAACCAACAAAAGAATGGAGGAGCTAAAGGCTCTGATGGAACAGCAGAAGGTAAACACGGAGAACGGTGTTGCAACGTATGCGAGTGTAGCCGCGAGCCATGGTGGAAAGCCGAACCCAATGCGAAGTACGCTGCACTCCATCGTTGTTACGTCAAAGGCCCATGCGGAGACGGGTGACCAAGTCCTTGATAAAATTCGTAAGGCAGTGGACGCCAAAGAGGGCTGGGTAAAAGTTGAAAGGGTGAGGAAGGCAAAGGACCGAAAAATGATTATGGGGTTCCAAACCAAAGAGGAAAGGACTAAAATTAAAAATAGACTGGAAAAAGAGAGTCAGGACCTCAATGTCGAGGAGGTGAAGAACAAAGACCCTTTGCTGATTCTCAAGAGCGTCCTCTCCGTTAATTCGGACGAGGATGTCCTCAAGGCCATGAGGAATCAGAATAAGGACGTTTTTCACAACCTCGACAAAGGGGAGGACAGAATGGAAGTAAAATTCCGAAGGAAAACAAGAAACCCTCACACCAGTCACGTCGTGGTCAGCGTTTCTCCCACCATCTGGAGAAGGGCTACAGAGGCTGGATGCCTGCACGTGGACCTCCAGCGCGTTAGGGTAGAGGACCAAACCCCGCTGGTCCAGTGCACGCGCTGCCTAGGCTACGGGCATGGCAGAAGATTCTGCAAAGAACCGGTCGACTTGTGCAGTCATTGAGGCGGCCCTCATCTGAAGGCTAGCGGGTGTTCCACCCAAATGCCAGAACTGCACAAGAGCCAAGCTCGAGAACACTGAACACAACGCCTTTAACCCTGACTGCCCAACACGCCGTAAGTGGGACGAGATAGCAAGGTCGACAGTAGCGTATTGCTAAGGGCACCCATGTCAACCCAAACCCATACAAGGTGATACAAGCCAAACTCCAGCGAAAGAAACTAGCGACTAACGAACTCCTACTGGAAGCAGTAAAACGTAAAGTCGCCGTTGCTCTCCTCCAAGAACCATACGTGGGTGGGGCGAGGACTATGAAAAATCATAGGGGCGCTCGGATCTTCCAGAGCACTGACACTGGAGATGGGACTGTTAAGGCCGCAATCGCGGTCTTCGATCAAGACCTCATAGTTACCCAGTACCCGAAACTCACCACGAACAACATCACCGTGGTGGGGATCCAGACCAGTGCCTAGAGGATCACGCTGGTATCTTTTTACTTTGAGCCGGATCAGCCAATTGAACCTTATCTGGTGCACCTCAAACGCGTCGAGGAAGTGGTAGGTTCCAGAATGTGGATTATTGGAGGAGACGCAAACGCAAAAAGTACCTGGTGGGGAAGTTTGTCCATCGACCGCAGGGGTGAAGAAATGTCCGGAGCACTCGATGAGCTTACCTCAACATACTCAACAGAGGGGAAAAGAACCACATTTAAGTATCCTAAAATCAACAAAGGTTCTTGGACCACAGTCTATAGAAGTTTGCTCGATCTCCTTTGCCATCACACTGTATCAGTTATCGCGGTGTGAAATTGTTTTATTCGATTTTTATTAGAGAAGGGGAGAAACAATAATAACATCATAATTATAACAAAACATAACTTTTGATTTTATCATACAAATTGTGTTTTTATCAGATTCAGAATTTATATCTATGCATTTTGCCCTGATATAAATATGGGAGTACTGAAAATGTACGGTTTATCTACATAATTACATGTAGGTTTAATGTACCTATTATTTTAATTACATGTATTTAATTTGTATCTCGATTAAAACGGTTTTGAGATTAGATACTCTTAACAGTCACAAAAGGCAGTTTACAGTAGATCGCATCGCGATGAGGTCGTTACTTCCGCTGTTCGTGATTTTGTGTGCGGGCGCGGCGCGCGCCGATCGCTACCACCCGGCAGATCCTGCCGGACGCGCGGCCGCTGCCAACCGCGCCGAGACCGAGTCCGCCTTCTGGACGGGCGAGGCTCAGGCCGCCATCGCCGCGCGGCTGGCACACGAGGAGAGCGTGAAGAAGGCGCGCAACGTGGTGATGTTCCTGGGCGACGGCATGTCCGTGCCCACGCTGGCCGCCGCACGCACGCTGCTCGGCCAGCGTCGTGGCGCCACCGGCGAGGAGGCCAAGATGCACTTTGAGACTTTCCCTACGGTTGGGATGGTTAAGGTAAGTTAGAATGACTCGCGTGTGGGTTACTCTCTCCTTCTATAATATAATAACCCATGATTGCTCGCATTCTTAACGCTATTCATTTTGATAATTATAAATATGTGGGATCGTGTGGTGAAATACACATAATAGAGTTACTTTGTTATAAACTTGTATATTTTTCCGAAAATAAGTGAAACTTGAATGATCTAAAAAAACACGAATTAACACGTTTATCGTCGTCCATCGGTTTTCACACGTCTCCCATATTTCCACATACACAATTATATATCATTCATTGCGTCACTGTTGATCAGACGAGTTTTTCAAACCTATTATTAAGTAAATCATCATCATCAGCCCACAGCAGTCTACTGCTGGACAAAGTCCTGCTCAATCGCTCGCCACTCAACTCGATTTTGGGCAATTCTCATTCAGTTTCTGCCACCCTGCGAAGATCGTCGCTCCACCGCGCTTGAGGGCGTCCCACGTTTAATAAATACAACGGACTTTTTCTTTTTTACAAACTCCTTCGGCTTGCGATCAAAAAGTATGTCTGGCAATAAGTGTGCATTTATTCTGCTCATGTTTCAGACGTACTGTGCAAACGCCCAGATCGCAGACTCTGCATGCACCGCCACCGCGTATTTGTGTGGAGTTAAAACTACGTACGGCGCCATAGGAGTGAACGCGGCCGTGCAGCGCAGCGACTGCGAGGCGTCAATGAACAGGAACACGCACGTGCAGTCCATCGCCGAGTGGGCGCTGGCAGACGGCCGCGACGCAGGTGTTATTTTTGCAAATATTCTGTCCAAAGAACGAAATCGCTCTTTGAACGAAACAGCACGCCTGAACGCGCAGTGGCAGTTTTAAAACAGACACGATCGACTAGAATTATTTAACTTGTTGACGCTCATATGACATCATTGAAGTCTCGTAACGGGTGTTGATGTTGAAATGAAAATCCAAGATGATGGCTGAGAATTTTTTTTTGTTTCGTTTTCATGTTTCTCGTAGGCACTGGTGCTGATAGCGAGAACAAAAATGAAAATGAAAAATGATGAAAATCATAGATGACGGCTATAAATATTTTAATTGAAATGACTGATGGTTTCTCTTAGAAATCACTAGACAGTGTAAGTAGGTAACTAGTAATTGTCTTCCATCTCGGTATTGTTTGTGTAGGTATAGTGACCACGACGCGCATCACGCACGCGTCACCGGCCGGCGTGTACGCCAAGGTGGCGGACCGCGACTGGGAGTACAACCAGCAGGTGCAGAACGACGGCTTCGACACCGAGCGCTGCCCCGACATCGCGCTACAGCTCATACACAACCATCCCGGCAACAAGCTCAAGGTACGGTATACATTTATTATACAGGAAGGAAACTTTCGGCGGGGCAGTAAGGCGAACTACCTTATCCATCGCAGCTGCACGAAAATAGTCTTAGGAGAAAATCCATAATTTTTTGTGAAATTTTGATCCCCATTCACAGATTTATTTAAAAAATTACAGTTAGCATTCATATGGTCATTTGGTTTTTCTGACTTTTTTAATACTCTAACTGGGTTGGTCCCATACAAGTTTTTGATTAGTATATGAAAGGCGATAAAATGTTCATACAAAATATGTGGGATTTTTTTTTGCAATTACACACCGAAATTTTAAAACTTCCTTAGAGGGTTTATACGAGAATCGTTCGCCCTTCTGTCTCCTAATTAAGAGAAACATTCTATTTTATTGTAATTGTTTATGTTATGGACACAGTGTGGTTAGTGCCTAACCTGGTATAAGAGTTTTTATGTCGGCGAAATGTGAGTATTCTGAAAGTACAATACACCTCTGCATAACTCTAAAATATCAATTTAGGCGAAAATACTGTTAAAATTCGCTTTTTTTGTTTAGGTTATTTTAGGTGGTGGTAGACGAAGCCTTTTGCCAACTGACTTCCTCGATGAAGAAGGATTATATGGTAGACGGACAGACAACCGTAACTTAATAGAAGAGTGGAAGCAAGACAAAGTAGACCGCGCAGTAACCCATGAATATGTTTGGAACCGTGAGCAGCTAATGCAAGTCAACAATAGCCTGCCCGAGTACCTTTTGGGATTGTTCGAGAATAATCATTGTCAATATAATATGGAAGCGAATTTGGAGACAGAACCCACACTAGAAGAGATGACAGAGGTGGCGATTCGTTCTTTGAGTCGTAACGAGAAGGGTTTCTTCTTATTTGTGGAGGGAGGCCGCATTGACCACGCGCATCACGATAACCTCGTGGAGCTAGCACTCGATGAGACACTAGAGATGGACAAGGCTGTGGCACGCGCCACGAAGATGCTATCAGAGGACGACTCGCTCATCGTGGTGACAGCAGACCACTCGCACGTCATGGCCTTCAACGGGTATTCTGGACGTGGGCATGACATTCTCGGTCCCTCTAGAGACAAAGGAAATGACACGATGCCTTACATGACGCTGTCGTACACCAACGGACCAGGCTTCCGTGCTCATGTGGATGGCGTTCGACCCGACGTAACTGCTGATGAAAATTTCCGTAAGTGACCATCTTCTATACATATAATAAATCTGTAGACGTGGCGTTTCTGTACATTAAAATTATTTAGAAAAATAATAATAGGGGTGTTAAAGGATTACAAACAAAACCCATTTCTACTATTTTTAGAATTTATGTCTGTTTGTCTGCAGTCTGTGAGTTTTCGGCTATGTTTGTTTAAGTATCACGTTAAAATTACAAAACCAATGTGGTTAGTTTTAATGCGCAAGTATTATGCGTAACTTAGAGAAGGTATTAGTTTTTGTTTCATGGCAATCCATGCTCTCTATCAAAATATGTATGAATTTATTGTGTTCAAGAAGAACTTATCGCCTTTACGTAAGATACATGCAACGACATCTATTAAATTAAACTGGTACTAATGAATAAAGATGGAGTGCTCACAAGATAACTTTAAATCGAGTTTTTGAAAAAGTTATAATAGCAAAAGGTACTTTAGATGGCGCTGCTTTGAAAATCTTCATTCTTCTTTGTTTGTTCGATCGCTTTCCATGCATTAAATTTTAGAGGCCTCCTCCTCCTCTTTTAGGGGGCTCCTTGCTCGATAGATGGCGTTGTACATTTGACGCCAATTAAGATTTTCCGTTAAAGAACGACCCTCGCCGGGTAAATTGCATCGATGTCGGTTATTAAAAGTATTTGGTTTCATATTTGATATATACTCGTATAATATAATATGTAAAACTGTGGTCTAAAAAAGTTAAATTGTTAAATTGTAAAAGTATTTGGTTTCATTTATCTATACTAATTTTATAAAGCTGAAAAGTTCGTCTGTTTGTTTGGTTGAACGCACTAATCTCAGGAACTACTGGTTCTCATTGAATCTATTATCGAAACTATTTATCGAGGAAGGCTATATAACATCACGCTGCTACCATTAGGACCGGAGCATTAATAAAAAATGTAACACAGACGAAGTTGCGCGGGTCAGCTAGTTTATTAATATAAATGGTCATCTAAAGAAAAAATGGTGCAAATGTAATAGGTATGTAGGCGCAGTAATGTGCTCATGTAGTTGTTTTGCAGGGGAACTAGATTGGGAGTCTCATGTCGACGTACACCTTGAGTGGGAGACACACGGCGGCGACGACGTGGCGGTATTTGCGCGCGGGCCGCACCACTCCATGTTCACGGGGCTGTACGAGCAGAGCCAGCTGCCGCACCTCATGGCGTACGCCGCATGCATCGGACCCGGCCGACACGCTTGTAGCGGCGCCACAGAGGCTGCAGCACCTGCTGCGTTTATCACCTTCTTTGTACTACTAGCTACTCATTTTATTCAATGATATTTCATTTAATTTACACTATGTAATGTCTTATTAATTATTTATAAGTACTTAATAGAACATAACGGATGTAAAAATACACCACCATGCCAAGAGTAACATAATTTTTCCATATTACCTACTACGTGTTGAAAGTAATAATAAAGACTGACTAATGTATGGTATTGTTTTACATAAATTTTGATGTACGAGTACCTACTTCATACTAATGAACGACTTTATCTACACTTTACTACGTTTTAGAGAAAGATATGTTTTTTAATATTTTATATAACGTATAAATATATTTAAACGGATATTTTTCTCAAAAAACGACACATTATTGGTTTTAAAAATATATAATAATATAATATATACATATATATCATTTATATATACGTCGGGTTGTCAGGATTTATTCGGTTAGTTTCGAGTATTATGTGGGCAGCAGATGGTTTTCGTGCAAAAAAATCACACTGGATGCGATGCACTGCGTTTATTAAACTAACCAATTACTTGAAATCACAACAACAACACTGGGTATAGTTTCGGGACGTCTTGACTCCGCTGCGGCCAGACACTCTATGTCTTCCTCGCTGCGAGTTCAAAACATCACGACTCTGTAGAGGCTCGCTTTAGGTGTGGGTAGACTTGCAAGTAGGTCGCTTCCACCACCACTTGGAGCACCTGCGATTCATTCAGTTTCGGTACTAATGACCTTACCAGACACGGCTATCCTGCTTGCACACGTCCTCGTGTGATGGTCACCATCATCTTTCTCCTGCCCTTATGCCAATTCAAAATATTTTATTTTACATAGGCCTACATGGTTAGTTATAAAACTTTGAAAACAAGTGCACGGTTAGGATTGGTAGTTTCCTATCTAGAAGAACCGGAAAGAAACTCCATTGTTACTCTTTTAGAATCATTGGTTTTACAATATTTTTATGTTCCAGTATTAGTAATTAAGTATGGGAGGACGGCGTAGGCCCGAAAACAGGTCGTTACTGTACCGGGCTGATAGCAGTGGACTGTGGGATACAGACACGTCCATTTATTGCACAGTTCGTGGTGGAAGTGAGCGAAACACAGTGGTTGTGGTGGTGTTGATGTTGATGTTGCCAACAGTTATTTACTACAAAAACGTAGAACAATAGGTCGAACAAAATACGGCCGATAGAATCACTTACTCGACTTTCTTTCAAATTAAGCTTGCTTATCGTCCTTTCATTGTCACTTTCGGGATAACTTCAATGATTAGAGTTTATTTTGATCATGGCGCTTGCAACAGCGTCGAAATATCGGAAGATATCCCTTAAGTGACAATGAAAGTTTAGTTACAAACCGTGAAAACTTAAAACAGTGTTTGCTCATCGTCATCAAAATCCTTATCAACATCGACTGGTACATGACCCGCTGGCATCTGTTTTAGCCTACCGTTTGCCTATTTGTAGGCATGCTTAGAATTCAAAGCTTTCAGTTTATAACACTAACATCACATGTAGGGGATCCCTTCACTTATGATGATGACGAAGGGTCGATTCGTAGGGGATGATGATGAAATAAAACCGACCACCGCGAATGTCCGTTGAACACTGATTTATTGAATTAATTTACTTATACAAATTACTTTTAGTGATAGGTATAAAATGCTGAGATCACAGAATGCACGGCGGCTCGGCGGCGTGAGTCTGCAAAATAATGTGCGGTTCCGTACATCACATAACATCACGCCTGTAAGCCCCTGAGGGTTAGGCAGATGTGTACCTATTAGAAAGAAAGAAAAAGTATTTATTAGTCTCGCACTGGACAAAAAAAAGTGGTATTTTGACAATAAAACGAACATTAAAAAAAAAGAAAACTTAAAAACAGATTAAAATATAACTAACTAACATTAAAAAAGTCACAGCGCTGGTATTCTGATAGGGCCCAAAGTGATGCCACGGTCATTTAATAATAATAATAAATAAAGTGTATAAACGAATAAATACATAAGGTATAATAAGTGTGTAAAACACCCAACGTCATCACAATGTTTGACTATGCCATGAGTGGCAATGGCAACACAGAGAGAGACGCGAGCGCAGACTGCATTTATCTGTCTAGCACAGCGAAGACAAACCAAAATAATAAAACAATGCTTTCGCTGCTGGAGGATTCAGGTCTAGGTTATCGGTTGAGGAGAGGTGGTCAGGTTATATCTCACCTCCTTTACATGGACGACCTGAAACTCTTTGCCCCCAACGATTTGCAAATGATGGAGCTACTGAAGGTAACTGAAACTTTCAGTAGCGCCATCAGGATGGAATTTGGTGTGGACAAATGTGCGGTCATGCATGTAAAGCGAGGGGAGATTGTGGAATCTGTTAGAACCCAACTCTCAGATTCCATAAATCTTAGATCCCTTTCAGCAACCGAAACCTACAAGTATTTGGGTATGTCGGAAGCGCTAGGCATCAATGTAGCTGACATGAAGCAATCGTTGAGGGAGCGCTTCTTTGGCCGCCTGAGAAAAGTATTTAATAGTCTTTTATCAGGCGGGAACAAGGTGCGTGCCTTCAACGGTTGGGTCATGCCGGTTTTGATGTACTCTTTCGGCATACTCAAATGGACACAAACAGAACTGGATGCCCTGGATAGGAAGGTCCGTACATTGTTGACGGCATATCGAATGCATCACCCACGATCTTCGGTTATGAGACTGTATATCCCGCGGAGGTGCGGAGGTCGAGGCTTTTTAAACGCTAAGACTCTCCACAATCGTGAGATATGCAGTCTCAGGGAATTTTTCCTAGAAACCGACGTGGGGATGCATCGGGATGTGGTCGCGGTGGACAAGGGCCTCACCCCGCTCTCCTTGGCTAAAGAGAACTGGCGCAAACCTGTAGTACTTAACACTAACGACCGCAGGGAGGTATGGCAGCGTAAAGAGCTCCACGGACGCTTTTTCCGGGCCCTTCATGGGCCCGAAGTAGACCTATCAGCGTCCGTAACCTGGCTACGTTCCGGCGACCTCTTCGGAGAAACCGAAGGTTTTGTCTGTGCAATTATGGATGAAGTTATGATGACGAATAACTACCGGAGATTTATTGTGAAGGACGGCACGGTTGACATATGTCGGGCATGCCACCGTCCGGGCGAATCAATTCGTCACATTATCTCCGGGTGTTCTCGTCTAGCTAACGGTGAGTACTTGCATAGACACAACCTTGTAGCCAGGATTATCCATCAGCAACTTGCTCTAAAATACAACCTTGTGGAATCGGAAGTGCCGTACTACAGGTATGTGCCCGACCCAGTTCTCTAAAATGGCAATATCACACTGTACTGGGATCAATCCATCATCACTGACAGGACTATTGTGGCCAACAAGCCTGATATAGTGGTGGTGGATCGATCAGAGCGGCGCGCAATGATTGTTGACATAACGGTCCCGCATGACGGGAACCTCGTGAAAGCCGAGAAAGATAAACAAATCAAGTATCTTGACTTGGCTCGCGAGGTTGTCGACATGTGGGAAGTGGACACGGCGATCATTGTGCCGATAGTAGTTTCAGCCCATGGCTTAATTGCCAAGAGCCTCGACCAATACCTGAGGAGGCTCTCGTTAGGCGGCTGGATCAAGGGCTTGATTCAGAAAGCGGTACTCCTGGACACGGCTCGTATTGTTAGGAGGTTCCTCTCTCTGGAGCCCTGACCGCCGGTAGCTTGGACCCTGTTCCCGATACCGGTGGGCTACTATTTTTTATATTTTTAAATGTTTTTTTTATAGGAATATTTAAAAATGTAATTAGTAAGTAAGAGAAATAAATAAAGGAAACAATGCTTTTAATAATAAGAGAAAGTGTGCAGTGAACGTGTGCAGTGCTATTAGTACACCCACATTTCGCCAGTTCTGCCTTAAGTCACATTTAATAGGGGCGAGCTCACTGTCATCGACCGGGCACAAATCCAGCCTCCGTGGCTACTGCTGAGAGATCCATGTTGGAAAAACCCAAAAACACTTTGCCCGACCCGGGAACCTAACCCAGGACATCATGCTCGGCAGTCACGCTTGCGAGCACTCGACCAACAAGGCAGTCAGTTTATAATGATCATCGTAAAAATCTCAATCACTCTAAATTTACAAGCAATACTATCTTTCATTAAGGAACATTCAGCTCCAGAATCAAAATCACATTTTGAAACAATCACCAAATTGCTTTAACGTTCCGGATAGGGGTGTTCGACGATGCAAAGGTCGACTCACTTCTCCACCTGTACAGCAGGGCTGGACCTGCCTGCTGTGCACCGCCTGGCGATGTGGCTCGGCGAGCCGCACTTGAAGCACACCAGTGAGCTGCTGCTGACTTGTTGACGCTGCCCGACACCCGTAGCAGCTGGCACAGGCAGCGGCTACTCTTAACGTCGGCCGTCTTCACGCGACAATCCACTTGGTTGTATCCTGGTTTGCCATATGCGTGACTCTTGATTGGCGGTAGCGATGAAAACTTCTGTCGCATTTAGATGCGGAGCCCTTCAACGCCTGGCTTAATGTCAAAATAAACTGGATTCCTTCCAGTGCACTCACAACAAGAATCACAAGTCAGCAATGGAGCACCACGACCGCATATGACTCGGTTTTACGAGATCGAATGCAGGCAACAGCGCTTGCTATTCACTTGGTCTTAAGAGTTTGTAAAAGCACGAGTATACGTTGGTTTTGCATTTCAAAAAGTAACAGTCACTGATTGTTATTGTCACTGTTCTCGCGTGTGATTTCGTGACCACAATTTGATCGCACTTCTGAAGTCGGGTTGTCAGGATTTATTCTGAGTCTAACTCGAGCATTATGTGGGCAGATGGGTTTCGTGCAAAGAAATCACACTGGATGCGATGCACTGCGTTTATTAAACTAACCAATTACTTGAAATCACAACATAACACAACAACACTGGGCACAATGAATGGCATAGGAGTCTTGGGGCTCACTCCGGATGCTCATTTAAACTAGTTAGTAAGACAACAGAAGATACCAGTAACAGTAATGTTACTCTAACCAACAACACACAGGTACCTTCTTGCTCCCAAATAGCTAGATGTAAAAAAGGGGCTAAGCAGAATTCCATGCAATTATTTCACCAGAATATTCAAGGCTTCGCTTCAAAGCAATTAGAAATTGAATTGTTTTTAGAAAAAACAAAGTTTGAAATAGTTTGTTTCACTGAACATTGGTTAAAAGACTTTGAAATGCTTATTAATTACGAAAATTATAGTGTGAGCAGTTGCTTTAACCGGAAATCTAAGATGCGTGGGGGTTCATTAATCTTAGTTAAAAATTAATTGTATTAAATTTAAGTCTCGTAATGATATTGTTGATCTATCGGTTGAGCATAATATTGAACTGTCTTGTGTTGAGCTAGATAAGCATGTAATAGTGTGTGTTTACAGACCCCCAAATTATCAGAACTACTCTTTATTTGAGTCACTAATGGAGGATGCTTTAGCAAAACTTGCTACTAGTAATAAATCGCCAGTTATCTGTGGTGACTTTAATGTTAATATTTTAGAGAAAAAATCAAATAGTAGTAGATTATTACATCTTTTTAAATCATTTAATTTGTTGAACGTGTTTTCGGAACTAACCTGAATTATAATGTTTTTTGTTGTTGCGACTACTTAGATAAATCCATTGTAAATTACCTTCCTTCTGATCCCAGTGGTCAAACCATTGTTTTCGAGTCCTACAGACCCTTACAAAAAATCCAGATAAAGTCTAGACAAATAACACTCAGTAATTTGATTAATTTTAATAATAACTTAATTAGTAATTTAGGCATTCCGGAATATACTTATTATTGGAAATGTAAATCAATTTTATGAGGAATTCCTTTCGGTAGTTTACACGGAGTTTAATAATACAATAAAAATGAAAACTAAATATATTTGCCCAAAGTTTTTGTTCTGTGACTGGGCAACTAAGGGTATTAGGAAAAGTAGGGAGCAATTGTTTGAGCTGTACGGCCTCAAGCCTTACATTAATTCAGAAACTTTTAATAAATATGTTGCAACATACTCAATTTTTTTTTTAAACCCTTGCAAGTTTGCTAAAGCCTTATTCATTAGCAACAAGATTAAATCCGCAGATAATAAAATAAAGACGGTTTGGAAAATTATGAATAGTGAAACTAATAGAAATAAAAAATATAGTAATGATATCACATTAGAAACCTCACGTGGTCTTCTAAGCTCTAAAAACGAAGTTGATAAAGAATTTATAGATTTCTTTACCAGTATCCCACTTAAAACTACCAAAACCTTAAATTCCTCATCCTCGCTTTCTATTGATTTATTTCGAGCGAACGTTTCAGCCTGTCCGGTTGAGTTTCAATTTAAACATATAAACTCCATAGCAGTCATTAAAGCCTTTAAGGAAATCAAAATCAAATTAACAGAAGATCTATGGGGAATGTCTATTAAAGTTTGTCAAGATATTATTGAGACTATAGCTCCGTACATTGGATTTTGTTGTGTATGTGTGCGTGGCTGCGCCTACGCGATGTGTGTAGACAGTTAATAAATCAGTGTGTCAATAGCTGTCGTGTGTTTCACTTCTCCCGTACCAAGAATATAACAGTGGCGACGAGTTTTACCCACATCTTTATTTTATACTCGGAAAATGAATAGTTTTGGCATTTTGTCTACATTCGATAACAACGTGCAAGAATGGAAGTCATATAAAGGTTCATTGCAAACGACATCGTCCCGAAGAATGATGCAGCTGGAGCTAAGAGGCGGGCGATCCTGCTCAGCGCACTAACCGACGGTATTTATAAGTTGGCAGCGGATCTGGCACTGCCAAAGGATATCCAGGAAGTACCATATGACGATATAGTGCAGTTATTGGATGAGCACTTTCTTCCAAAGATATGCGGCTTCAGGGAGCGCTACAATTTTTACGCGGCTGTGCAGCAGCCGGGAGAGACGTTTACGCAATGGGCGTCAAGGCTACGAGGACTTACAGCACATTGTAGATTTAGTAACGTCGAGGAAGCGTTACGAGATCGGTTTGTGATGGGCATGGTAGCAGGCCATGAACGAGAGAAGCTGTTCGCGCAGGACATCGACAAGCTGAGCCTGGCCAAGGTGGTGGAGCTGGCTGAGAGCGTGCGGTGCGCGCGCGCGGGCGCCACTACGGCAACAGATCGGTGTGTTCAAGATCGCCAAACAAGAAAATAGTGCTAAAACCATTAGTGCCGGTAAAATAAAATGTACAGTGTGCGGTCGTAACAATCATGAGTCATCCCAATGTCGGTTTGCAAGCTATAAATAAATGCAAAAAGTGCAACACCAAGGGTCATTTACGCAAAATGTGTAATAAGGTTAATTATGTGTTGACAGGTGATGTGAGCGAGGACGACGACGGTAAGTCATTGTTTAACATACGCTCAGACCGTGGGGAACCTATGACAGAAACAGTATCGATTTACGGGAAGAATGTACAATTTCAAATAGACAGTGGATCAGCAGTGACAATAATATCCTCGGATATTACTAGGTACTTATAAAAACATGTTCATTAATATTCCGTTGCTAGATTCCAATAAAAGTATAATACATTTTTTTAGCTACACCGGCAATGTTATGAAATGTATAGGGTACGTAAACTTACCAGTGACGTACCTGCGACACACTCACACATTGGACATGTACGTCATTCGCAATGGCGGACCACCATTATTGGGCAGGGATTTTATAACAAAATTTAAACTTAAGTTAGTGCCTTGTAATTTTCTGAAGGGTGAGCAGAGTATGGTGGAGCAATTCCAATCGCGTTTCCCGGAAGTATTTTCGGATAAGTTGGGTAAATTTAATAAATATCGTGTTAAATTAAAATTAAAGGATAATGTGAAACCGATATTCTGTAAAGCGCGTCCAATTGCATTCTCGTTACGGGATAAGGTGGACAAAGAAATAACCCGTTTAGTGGATCTAGGTGTACTTAAACCGGTTTCGCACTCTGAGTACGCGTCACCTCTATTGTTTCCGTGCTAAAACACAACGGTTCGGTTAGATTGTGCGCCGACTATTCGGTTACTATTAACAAACAGCTGCTGATAGAACAATAATTCCTCTACCCACGGTACACGAACTATTTTCAAAACTGTACGGGGGCCATCAGTTTTCAAAGATTGACTTATCTATGGCCTATAATCAATTCATGTTAGACGAAGAGTCTCAACCGGTCACATGTATCAATACACATCGGGGTCTATTTAATTATACTCGACTAGTTTTTGGGTTGTCTAGTGCGCCGTCTATATTCCAACGCGCCATGGAAACGATGTTTTCAGGTTTAGACGGGGTCCTGTGTCTGCTTGACGACATTTTAGTCACTGACCAGACCCCAGAGGGACATTTGAAGAAGTTGAATATAGTTCTGCAAAGACTTCAGGATGCAGGGTTAACTGTGCAGAAAGAAAAATGCGATTTCTTTAAAAATGAAATTAAATATTTAGGTTACATAATAACCAAAGATGGATTACAGAAAGATCCGGCAAAAGTGAAGGCTATAGCCGATGCACCCGTTCCATCAGACGTTAATACATTGCAATCACTTTTAGGACTTGTAAACTACTACAGGAATTTTGTGGCGGGAGCATCCTGTATCCTGAGTTCTTTGTATGACCTATTAAAAAAGGGGGTTAAGTGGAACTGGTCTACGTCACATCAACAAGCGTTTGATAAAATTAAGAAATGTTTGACGTCTGATCAGGTCTTAACACACTTTAATTCAAACGCCAAAATAATTTTAACTGTAGATGCTTCCCCGTGTGGTTTAAGTGCTATTTTGTCCCAAATAGACAATGACGGGTTAGAGCGCCCGGTAGCATTCGCTTCTCGCACGTTGAACTCAGCTGAGAAAAACTACTCACAAATACAGAAAGAGGCGACTGCAATACTATTTGGAATACGTCGGTTCCATCAGTATTTATATGGCAGATCCGATCCATTCATATTACGCACGGATCACAAGCCGTTAATTTCTATTTTCGGCCCACATAAGGGTAAACCGGAAGTGTCGGCTAATAGATTGCAGAGATATGCGATGTTTTAAGTGCATACAATTATATAATTGAGTATGTCCGTAGTGCTGACAACAATGCGGATTACCTGTCTCGTGCGAGTTTACAGGCTGAGTCAGTGCGGGCTCGCGCAGAGAACGAGGGAGACAACATCGGCACGCACGCCGCACGATGGGCTGGAATCGTCAAGTGTGTAGGTACTTAAGGATTCAAATGAGTATTTTTGAATTTTATGTACTAATACAATTTTTTTTTGTTTTTTGTAATTTTTTTATACCCAGTATTTTTCGAGTTATAAACCCCTAAACTTTGTATGAAATATTAATCGGTTTTTGGTTTATTCTGACATGTTTTAATATTGTATTACAGAAATATAGCAAAAAATCTAATTATTGGTAAACATTCTACACCAACCTTATGACGTCATTTATTTTTCACGATACTCACTCACACCACCTTTATGACGTCATTTGTTTTTAACAATACTCATTAGCGCAGCAAAATGATGACGTGTCATTATGTGATTGGATGATGAATAGCAGGTAAAAAAATGACACGGTTACATTTGAAAAACAACCATCCTCAGTACGTTGTTACACATCGTAATAAACGCACTATCCTATCTCACATTTTCGGAATATTAATACTATTTATTACGTAAAAATGTTCGATTTCGTGTCAAATATTGATATTGTTGTGCTATTAAAGGAAAGTGGAAGTTTTAAAAATAATAGTGTTTTATATAGTGCTATTAAATCTAGATTAGTCCCCACTGTGTTAAGTGATGAAAACGATAAAGCGCTAAAAGCGTTTTGTGCAAAATATTGCTATAATCTGCAAAGGAGATGGCAAAATGCTCATAGCAAAGAGGAATTGTTTAGCAACAATAATTGCGAATGGTTATCATCTATACTTATAATAAATCTGTAGAGAGGTCAATTCTGTACATGAAATATATTTCCAAAATAACTATCAGGGGGTGATTAGGGATCGATACTGATGCCAAAAATGCAATCAGTAAAATTTTTGTCGGTCTGTCTGTCTGTCTGTCTGTCTGTCTGTATAACCGTTATAGAAACAAAAACTACTCGACGGATTTTAACGAAACTTGGTACAATTATTTTTCATACTCCTGAGTTGGTTATAGTATACTTTTCATCACGCTACAATCAATAGGAGCAGAGCAGTGAAGGGAAATGTTGGGAAAACGGGAGAAGTTACTCCATTTTTTAAGCTTCCGTCGCGAGTGCAACCTTAATCGTTAAAGCTACACAGAAATCATGTATGACGGAAATGTTCTCCTTAAAATTATATAAAAAATATCCCACGACAGCATATGTCTATCTTTTATGGTTGACTCACAATATCACGTGTAACTCCCGATAGCTTAGCAGTTCGAAGCTTTCTGATTATAAATATTTGTCTACTCTCACGTTTATAACACTCTCAGTCATCCCTAATTAAAAAAGTAAACATTATTAACTATTCCATAAAAAAGAATCATAGAAATCGGTTTAGAAACACCAAAGTTATACATGAAAATACGCTAATAGTAAGCCATCGCGCGTGAATACTGAATCATGCTATAAGGATTATTTTTGTTTACGGTTCGAGAATCGGTCGCCGCGCTCGACGCGTCTCGCGGCCGAAGGTATAAAAAAGCGATCATACAATTTTTGCCTGTTGATGCGAATAGACGTTCAGAGCATTCGACCTTATTGATAGACAATACTTAATTGATATTAACAAACCGTGCTTATCAGCGCGACTTTTAGTCTTTGATAATTTATTCCTTAATAATATTTCCTTTTGTTGTTATTTTATAAAATAGGTATTAGTTATTTTGGTAGTGTTTAAATATTCGTTCAAATTACAATTATTAATAGTTTACATTTTATTTCTTTTTAGGTGAAGTAGTAGTAGGTACGCATAGATTTTTAGATACTGATAGGTAAGTTTTGGCTAATTTACGTTCACTTTTTTATACCTATTAGTTTTATTTTCATTTACGTTTTAGCTTTATTTTTATTTGCCTGCATCAATGCCACCTAAAAAACGATAATCTTTATCTCGAAATTCGAGAGAAGCTAAAAGAATGAGAAATAGGCGTTTTCAAGAATCGGCAGAGGAAAGAGCACATCAGTTAAACTCTATGAGAGTTAGTGCCTCAACTTCTCGAGCCAATGAAAGCTCTCCCGAGAGAGAGATGCGATTAGCAGCTGACAGAGCGAGACGAGCTTCATCACGGTGTGACTGTTCCTAAATTACCCTAGGCTGATAAAATTTTCGTTTTTCCTAATTCATGGTAATATTAGTATGAAAGTCGGTTTCCCTGAGAGGGAAAGGGACGCGCCCCGCCTTCCGCGCGCCCCTGTGAGGTTCGTCCCTGACTGGATTTCCTCTCCACCGGTATAAGAAAGTGGACTGAATTCCCAATTTGGGGCTGCCCTGTCCCGACTTTGAAAGCTAAGGGACAGGGAGGGGACACAAGGTGAAGTTAGTATTGGGAATTCACTGTTAAGACACATACATGAATAATATCAAATCATATAATACCAAACAATAATAAAACGTGACTCTAATAAGACGAGAGGGCGCAAAATATGATATATTGTATTAAAGGTGGTAATAGGAACGTTGCGCTTGTGCTTTAGAAAATATTTATTTGTCCTTTACGTTACTTTATTTGATTCCAATGTACTAAATGCCGCTTTGCAAACGCAAACGGTTCCATGTCACAACATGGAACCATTTTACAACGTTTGCCCGGCCTACGTGTGCTGTTAGACCTAGGTACATAGTCCTACTAAGGACGCTGCTATGAACTCTAACAGACCACGCTCCCTAAGCACTACTTACATGTCTTTCCCAATCCTAAGGCAGTGGGTTGTGAGGCCACTGCCATTGAGGAAGACACGTTTTCAGTGTTTATAATTACACGCGAACTCATGTTAACAACACCCTTACGGCAGGCTTACCCCTTTTAAACTCAACTTGCACAAGAGCACCGTAGGCTCAGTCTGTAGCAGAACATATTGCGATTGTTATTGTTGGACGCCGAAGTGGTAATACTTTCGTCACTTCACATTTCCTTACTCTGCCCCATGTCGAGGTTGCGTGTCTCGCTAAATAGTGTCGATTCAGTATTTGGCGTACCATATGCCAGGGTTTATTTTAACAAGACACAGTCCCTAGCGTTCCTTAGAACGTAGCTATCAATTTAGGCTGGAATACTTGGTGAAGCCTAACCCCGCTCCCGGAAATGTGCGCCATCAATCTCAACACAATGTTTCTGAGCTAGACCTTTATAGGAAGCAGTATTCATCAGCAGCGTTTGGTTGTTTTGTACTCCAAGTACAAGTCGGAATAACAACATTATCTGTTTTAATCAACTATGAATATTACGGTGTTGTCTACACCATTGAACAATATTATTTGTTCTAATCGTAATGCGAATATTACGGTTCGGCCTCCCTTTTGTGGTGCGTCAGGTAAAAGTCTCATCGTCAATAGTCGGGTGTATTATTGTACAGTGTAATGACGTATGCATTGAGGTGAATGTAGAGTAGTGGGGCTTTCGCCGTCTTACTAAAACCAAACGCAGTTGACGGATATTTGCCAAAGGTACGGAAAGTGGATATATGTATAACACATGAGATAATAGTATACATTGTGATACAATATAGAAGCTGCTCCGTCAAGCTGAAATAAACGAATATTAACAGCATCCCTACACTACCACTAGACAGTGACATTTAAAATATTATCCAAATCAACCTACGAGAATGATATTATGGAAAGTCCGCAATTATTTCACAAGCATTTTACCTTACACGTTAAAAGATAATTAAAAGTAACACTTACCAAGTAGGTTCTTGAAACGAACTAGAGTGCAACTCACTTATAATTACTGCACCAATTACCAGTTTCGCCTCTGCCGAAGTCTGCCCTCTCTGCCGTCTCCTTCCACGTCTCCAAGCTGACTCCTCACTTCACTCGTTATGAATATCGCGACCGTAATCTATGACCCTCTCAAAACTCTACTGCCTGACTTAACTTCTTAGAATCTTCCGCCCAATATCTCAAGCCATCCGACTCCTTACGCGATCTTCAACCAACTGCCACGAGCTTCCTCCTTTCCTTTCAAAAACTCTAAAAATACCACGCCCGCCTAACGCCCTTTTTTGCCATTGTTTTAAAGGTTCTCTTCGGTCCAGCCCCTCAACGTGGCTCCCAGATGTGCCCTAATATTGGAGAATGCACTTACAAATCGTATATTTTTTTATCGTTTCTCAAGAATTCATTGAAATATTAGTTTTGGCCTGTCAGCCGGCTTTTATCTCAAGTTTACTTCCCATTAAATATACAATTTATGCATTTACGAGTGGCTAATATTATTTTACAATTCTAAGAAGGGACGGAACGTTTTGTTATTAATTATAGTAACTTGTCAGACTGTCAAGCCATAAAATAAAGGTTTAATATGCTTGTGCAAGTGTCCCGATACCGTGTGATGATGTTGAAATAAATATGGACTAAGATATTCGCTTAATAATTAGGAATACATGACAGGTAGTCACATTCCCCCCTCTGAAAATCAGACGCGTGACGCAGTACAGCGGATGAGCTTTCACAATAGTATAAACTGTGCTTTTCCATGACATTACTAGAGAGTTTGAGAGTATATAAATTTGCTATGTTCACCTAATAAGATTATTATAACCGTTCCAACTGGACTATTAACCTAATAAGATGCATCATCTGTTATAATTTTGCTTAGTTTCGCAGAAGTATCTTCAGTCGATATATAATTCCTCAACACAACATTTCAGGTAATTCAGAAGACCTGTGCATGCTTATAATTTTAGATTTACATACCAGAGTCTCTACTTGTGCTATCGAGGGACGCTACCTACACTGCTCTCTCGTTCTTAACTCAGCCTACCGCATCTGCCGCTGGACAGAGGCCTTTCCCATTGCGCCTCAACGCTGAGTTAGCTGCTCGCAGCTGTATCCAGGAACAGCTGAAATAGTCGGCATATAGACATATTAGATCTTATTCCAATTGGTCGCCCCCCTCCGATTCGAAGAGAAAAGTGCAGTTCTGTGAATGCAATCTAATTCTAATCTTAGTTCCTTGCTTATGAATTAAAATGAAAACCTTTCAACTGGGAGTTTATCAGCCGATAGAATTTTTTTTTTTTTTTTTTTTTTTTTTTTTTTAGCAATATATACATGTTTGTTATATGTACAGTCACTTATTATTATTAAGTTTTTTTTTTTTTTTTTTTTTTTTTTTTTTTTTTTTTACCATACATGTTTCTAATCTGTACAATCACATTAATTTTTTTTTTTTAATTCAATCTTACTAATTACACTAATTATGTCCCATGATCTTTTACGTTACTGTAGTATCTTTCGAGGTGCATTGCATTGTACGTCCCTACTACGTCCCCGCTGGTTGGGTCTACTAGTAAATAAGCATTAGCATGAGGGATACCTCCTACTTTGAAAGGACCATCATATAACAAGGAAAACTTTTTGGACACCTTTTCTGCGGCATTAGATCGGTTATCTCTCTTTACTTTGACAAGGTCACCCAATTGAAATACTACCAATTTATGACTTTTGTCATACTGCTCGCTCCTTACAATGGCAGCCTTGTTCAGATTTTCCCTAGCCTTTTCCCTTATCTCATTGATATCTAACTTTGAATCGTTCCTTCCAAAGCGCCCTAGTTCTTTATCAACTGTCAAGGTAGGACTTTCACCTTTAAGAATCTCACATGACGTGTATCCTGTGCTTGTGTGAATGGTGTTATTATAACAGTTTTCAATGCGTACTAGAATCCCAGCCCAACTTCTGTGTGATTTATGGCAATAGGCCCTAAACAACCGCCCTAATTCTTTATTAACTCTTTCCGTACTGTTTGGTCTAGGATTCCTCACCGTAGTATGTGAGACTTTTATTCCCATTTGATTCAAAATTTCGTACCAAGACCTTGATGTGAATTGTCTACCGTTATCTGTTACTAGCCTACCTATTGGAATTATATTCTGATATTTACGAACACAAGCTAAGGCGGCTCGTGTAGTGGCCCTCCTTAGTGCAAAGAGATTAACATACTTACTGAATGCGTCCTGCAAGACTAATATATACTGTGCACCAAATTTCCCTGATGGCAACGGACCATACCAATCAGCCATAACTATTTCCCCAACATCGGTGGCTAAAACTGGTTTACAAGCTCCCACAGTCGTTTCGTTCGCGTGTTTTGTTTTCTGACATAATTCGCACTGCCGTAACACGGCTTTGACCGACTTTGCCAATCCATGAAAGTAAAACCGATCGCTTATTAATCTCTTAATCCTCGCCTCACCAAAATGACCAGCTTCCTCATGTATTGATAGTATTACGTCTGTTTGTAAAGCTTTTGGAATAACTAAGACCTCCTTCCTTGAATAGTCACTTTTATAAATTAATTTATCGTCGCATAATTTAAGATAACCTCCACGTTGTTTTATTTCTCCGCAGAGAGTCCCACCTAAATCTTCTATTAACTTACTGCAAAGTTGATCTTCCCTTTGTAACTGTGCAATTTTTCTGAGTTGGCTACTTACAGCTTTAGTTTTACTGCTGGTAAACATTGCTATTTCTAGGCAAACCTTACGCAACTCCTGGACTGCCTCCACCCCATTTGCGTAACGTGATAATATGTCTGGAACTATATTGTTTTTCCCTTTTATATGTTCTACTTCATAATTGAATTGTTGTATGTACAGAATCCATCGTGTTACTCTAGCACTATATAAATTCCAATTATTAATGAACGATAAACTCTTATGATCGGTCCTTATTATTACTCTAGAACCTCTTAAATATGTTTCAAACTTCTTTAGGCTGTAGATTATCGCCCACAATTCTTGTTCCGACACTGTCCAATGTTGTTCCGGACGAGTCAAACTTTTACTACAAAATCCTATTACCCGTTCATTATTTTCATCATCTATTTGATAAAGACACCCAGCTACTCCCACCCCACTACTATCCGTCTGCAAATAATACAGTCTGCTAAGATCTGGATGCACTAGAACTACTGATTCTATAAAAGCGTCTTTAATTAATTGAAATTGCTTGTCGTGTTCTGGTGTCCATTTCCAGGTTTTTCCTTTTTGTAACATTTGACACAGTGGCACTGTCAGATGACTATACATGGCAACGAACCGTCTATAATAATTTACTAGGCCTAAAAAGGCTCTTAATTGTTTTATTGTTCGTGGTGCAGGAAATTCTTTAATTGCCCCTATTTTGTTTGGATCCATCCTTATGCCGTCTGGAGAGACTATGTGCCCTAATAGCCTTACCTCACTTTTCATAAATTGACACTTTTTAAGGCTACATGTCATCTTGGCTTCTCCTAACAAACCCAATACATGGTCAAGATGTTTTAGATGCATGTTGAAATCTTCATATTTCGTAAACACTACCAGATCATCTAAGTAGTTTACGCAAAATTCTCTAACTGCCGGCCCTAAAATAATATCCATAGCACGAGAAAAACTACCTACTGATGTTTTTAAACCTTGAGGTAATACTGCATAAGTGTAACTTTTCCCCATGAATGTAAACCCGGTATATTTGGTAGAATCGGGGTGCAGTGGAATCTGAAAGTAAGCATTATTAAGATCTATCAATGTCATAAATCTAACTCCATTAAATGATTGTAATATATCTGCAACTAGTGGTGGCGCTTCCACTTCACCTACCATCCTTTTATTTAATTCTCGCGCATCCAAAAGAATACGAATAGACCCATCCTTTTTCAAAGTGCACGTTAACGGGCTGCTAAACGGTGTGCCTTCCCTCTTAATTATGCCTAACGACTGCAACTCTTTAAGCTTTTCCTCTACCTTCGTTCTATACGCGAATGGTATCGGATACGAACGCTTTACGAAAGGGTCTTCATTGCACATTTTAATAATATGTTGGTATTTATCAGTGCGCCCCGGATAAACTGAAAAGACTTTTTTGTTTTTAATAAGAACATTCTTAAGTCCTTCGAGTGGGAATTCTATTGAGTTCTGTAACTCTGTTATTATATGATAAATGCTTTCTTCAGTCTCGTAACAAGTTTGAATCGTATTAAAAGACAAAGTAATATTCCCTTCTCCTTTTTCTACATGGGCCGTACTATGAGCACATCGTTCAATGATATTAGTCTGTACCCCTTCCAGTGTTTGTGAATCTACATCGACGCTACACGGATCTTGTGCTATAACTGATTCTCCAAGCTTAATTTCTATCTCTTTATTTAAACTCTTAAATCGTAGTGTACGACTAGGTCCGCAAGTTATAGTCATGCCAAACTGGTCTAGAAAATCAATTCCTAAAATTATTTCTCGAATCAAATTCTTAATTATCAAACAGGGTGTTTCTATACTTATACCCTTTATGTTTAATGGCACCAGTGCCGCTTTATCTACTCGACAGCTTTTACTCCTCGTTGCACCTTGAATTTGTATAGGTGAAACAGGCATAACGGGTATTTGTATACCCCTATTCCGAATGCCCATATAGGTAGCCTCAGCTATACATGTCACCTGGCTTCCTGTATCAATCAAACATTTTAATGGATAATCCTGCACCGTAACTACTATCTCTATCAGTCGCGCGCCTGTACTCGCGATCTCAGTGTCGTTTAAGTCTACATCTTCAAAAACTGTTAGAACGAAATCCTCTCGGTCTGATTCATTTCGAATTGTCTTATCTTCTATTTCGGGTACCCTATCTAAAACCGTGACGAACAAGTTCCTGATTTTGGCATAGTTTGTCAAAGACACTTCCGTAGTATCTATGGGATAAAGACGTCCATTTCCTACCTTACCTAGTCCCGTTCCGGGTATCCATTTATATCTAGTCATATACCTATATGCTACCTCTGTGGCTGCGCTACTCTGCAATTCAGTCCCATCATTTACATCAGTTGACCAATTGGGACTTTCTTGATCAACTAAACTTAGTTTCCCGAATTATTAAATTTATCCGTAGGTTTTTCATTATTTGTGTTATCCGCGCCTGCCTGAACAAATTGAATATTATTTGTTTGTTTCCGCTGATAATTTGATCCTGTAAACTGTCTATTGTTCCTATATGAGTATGGTTTACCTACGACTTGTGAATCTTTATTATTCACATGTGCCTGTATCGGAACTTTCTTGACATTTCTTTCTAATTTTCTTAGGAACTCTATGCCCGTTCTAAAACTACTGGTTTCCCTATTAGCAAACCAAGCTATTTGTACTGCATGTGGATAATGGCGCATTATGTAGTCTACTATTTCTGACTCATCTAGCGGAAGCTGTAAGTCTCTAACTAAATCTACTAGTTCCGCGAAGTATTCCTCCATAGTGCTTCCACCATTGGGATTCCATGTTGAATCGAGTAAACGTCTCTTAGCAACTTCCCGTTCTCTGCTTCCCCAGTAGACATCTATTAAATCTTTCTTAAAATCCGCGAAAGTATGCCAGTTGTCACTATAAATCTCCATTATTCTTTGTGCTGGGCCAGTTAGGCTACCTATAGCTATGTCTAAAGCTTTATCCTCTCCATTAATGACTTTTATGTACCGTTCCAAGTCTTTTAAGAATTTATTAACATTATTTTGTCCCCCACTAAACTTTGGCCTCTCAGGTGCCGTTCCTAAAAAATACACACCCATCGTGTTATTTTTACTGGTCCCAGCCGCAAGGCCTGACCCCGAACTTGAATCATTTGTAGATGGGTCAATGTCTAAAGTCACCGTTTCAATATTCACGTTTTCCGCAATTGTTTTATTGTTAGGAACGAGATTTTCTACTTTTTCCAAGCGATGGGCGATACTATCTATTTTCTCAACTAGTAATTCTATTCCATTTATAGTGCAACTCAGTCGTTGATTTTTATTAGGAGAATTTACTCCAGTTTCGTTATTGTTAGGTTGGGCGCGTTTAGTTTTGTTTCCACGGCGGTCCATGTTTCACTTGTAAATATTGAAATCTTACCTCGAAAGTTGCGACTGGAATACCTGAACCACCTGTTAGCCAGTACGACGCTGCGAAGTACTGCGGACACTCGATCGAAGCTGGAACAGCCACGAAAACCTGCTCTGCTCGTGTTCGAAGTGACGACTTTACGATGCTGGATACGTTCCTGAAATGTTCGGCACACATTCGATTAGATACGTCAGTTCTAGTAGTTCCTTTTTTTTTTTTTTTTCTTTTTACCTAATCCATAAGTCCTATAGTTGTCATTAGTATAGTACCTAATCATAACGGTCTTACAAATGAGTACCTGTGTAACAATACTTGTCGGCGCATCGGATGGCCCAATGCTTTCTCTGAAAAAGAGTCTCGACTTACGAGTATGTGTCGTTATGTTCTGTTCGTAGTAACCCAATATGTTGTTCTTTCTCGTTGCACTGAGGTGAATCAGTACATTTAATGACGAGAATCCTGGTCACGGCACCACATGTGACTGTTCCTAAATTACCCTAGGCTGATAAAATTTTCGTTTTTCCTAATTCATGGTAATATTAGTATGAAAGTCGGTTTCCCTGAGAGGGAAAGGGACGCGCCCCGCCTTCCGCGCGCCCCTGTGAGGTTCGTCCCTGACTGGATTTCCTCTCCACCGGTATAAGAAAGTGGACTGAATTCCCAATTTGGGGCTGCCCTGTCCCGACTTTGAAAGCTAAGGGACAGGGAGGGGACACAAGGTGAAGTTAGTATTGGGAATTCACTGTTAAGACACATACATGAATAATATCAAATCATATAATACCAAACAATAATAAAACGTGACTCTAATAAGACGAGAGGGCGCAAAATATGATATATTGTATTAAAGGTGGTAATAGGAACGTTGCGCTTGTGCTTTAGAAAATATTTATTTGTCCTTTACGTTACTTTATTTGATTCCAATGTACTAAATGCCGCTTTGCAAACGCAAACGGTTCCATGTCACAACATGGAACCATTTTACAACGTTTGCCCGGCCTACGTGTGCTGTTAGACCTAGGTACATAGTCCTACTAAGGACGCTGCTATGAACTCTAACAGACCACGCTCCCTAAGCACTACTTACATGTCTTTCCCAATCCTAAGGCAGTGGGTTGTGAGGCCACTGCCATTGAGGAAGACACGTTTTCAGTGTTTATAATTACACGCGAACTCATGTTAACAACACCCTTACGGCAGGCTTACCCCTTTTAAACTCAACTTGCACAAGAGCACCGTAGGCTCAGTCTGTAGCAGAACATATTGCGATTGTTATTGTTGGACGCCGAAGTGGTAATACTTTCGTCACTTCACATTTCCTTACTCTGCCCCATGTCGAGGTTGCGTGTCTCGCTAAATAGTGTCGATTCAGTATTTGGCGTACCATATGCCAGGGTTTATTTTAACAAGACACAGTCCCTAGCGTTCCTTAGAACGTAGCTATCAATTTAGGCTGGAATACTTGGTGAAGCCTAACCCCGCTCCCGGAAATGTGCGCCATCAATCTCAACACAATGTTTCTGAGCTAGACCTTTATAGGAAGCAGTATTCATCAGCAGCGTTTGGTTGTTTTGTACTCCAAGTACAAGTCGGAATAACAACATTATCTGTTTTAATCAACTATGAATATTACGGTGTTGTCTACACCATTGAACAATATTATTTGTTCTAATCGTAATGCGAATATTACGGTTCGGCCTCCCTTTTGTGGTGCGTCAGGTAAAAGTCTCATCGTCAATAGTCGGGTGTATTATTGTACAGTGTAATGACGTATGCATTGAGGTGAATGTAGAGTAGTGGGGCTTTCGCCGTCTTACTAAAACCAAACGCAGTTGACGGATATTTGCCAAAGGTACGGAAAGTGGATATATGTATAACACATGAGATAATAGTATACATTGTGATACAATATAGAAGCTGCTCCGTCAAGCTGAAATAAACGAATATTAACAGCATCCCTACACTACCACTAGACAGTGACATTTAAAATATTATCCAAATCAACCTACGAGAATGATATTATGGAAAGTCCGCAATTATTTCACAAGCATTTTACCTTACACGTTAAAAGATAATTAAAAGTAACACTTACCAAGTAGGTTCTTGAAACGAACTAGAGTGCAACTCACTTATAATTACTGCACCAATTACCAGTTTCGCCTCTGCCGAAGTCTGCCCTCTCTGCCGTCTCCTTCCACGTCTCCAAGCTGACTCCTCACTTCACTCGTTATGAATATCGCGACCGTAATCTATGACCCTCTCAAAACTCTACTGCCTGACTTAACTTCTTAGAATCTTCCGCCCAATATCTCAAGCCATCCGACTCCTTACGCGATCTTCAACCAACTGCCACGAGCTTCCTCCTTTCCTTTCAAAAACTCTAAAAATACCACGCCCGCCTAACGCCCTTTTTTGCCATTGTTTTAAAGGTTCTCTTCGGTCCAGCCCCTCAACGTGGCTCCCAGATGTGCCCTAATATTGGAGAATGCACTTACAAATCGTATATTTTTTTATCGTTTCTCAAGAATTCATTGAAATATTAGTTTTGGCCTGTCAGCCGGCTTTTATCTCAAGTTTACTTCCCATTAAATATACAATTTATGCATTTACGAGTGGCTAATATTATTTTACAATTCTAAGAAGGGACGGAACGTTTTGTTATTAATTATAGTAACTTGTCAGACTGTCAAGCCATAAAATAAAGGTTTAATATGCTTGTGCAAGTGTCCCGATACCGTGTGATGATGTTGAAATAAATATGGACTAAGATATTCGCTTAATAATTAGGAATACATGACAGGTAGTCACATTCCCCCCTCTGAAAATCAGACGCGTGACGCAGTACAGCGGATGAGCTTTCACAATAGTATAAACTGTGCTTTTCCATGACATTACTAGAGAGTTTGAGAGTATATAAATTTGCTATGTTCACCTAATAAGATTATTATAACCGTTCCAACTGGACTATTAACCTAATAAGATGTATCATCTGTTATAATTTTGCTTAGTTTCGCAGAAGTATCTTCAGTCGATATATAATTCCTCAACACAACATTTCAGGTAATTCAGAAGACCTGTGCATGCTTATAATTTTAGATTTACATACCAGAGTCTCTACTTGTGCTATCGAGGGACGCTACCTACACTGCTCTCTCGTTCTTAACTCAGCCTACCGCATCTGCCGCTGGACAGAGGCCTTTCCCATTGCGCCTCAACGCTGAGTTAGCTGCTCGCAGCTGTATCCAGGAACAGCTGAAATAGTCGGCATATAGACATATTAGATCTTATTCCAATTGGTCGCCCCCCTCCGATTCGAAGAGAAAAGTGCAGTTCTGTGAATGCAATCTAATTCTAATCTTAGTTCCTTGCTTATGAATTAAAATGAAAACCTTTCAACTGGGAGTTTATCAGCCGATAGAATTTTTTTTTTTTTTTTTTTTTTTTTTTTTTTTTTTTTTTTTTAGCAATATATACATGTTTGTTATATGTACAGTCACTTATTATTATTAAGTTTTTTTTTTTTTTTTTTTTTTTTTTTTTTTTTTTTTTTTTTTTTTTTTTTTTTTACCATACATGTTTCTAATCTGTACAATCACATTAATTTTTTTTTTTTAATTCAATCTTACTAATTACACTAATTATGTCCCATGATCTTTTACGTTACTGTAGTATCTTTCGAGGTGCATTGCATTGTACGTCCCTACTACGTCCCCGCTGGTTGGGTCTACTAGTAAATAAGCATTAGCATGAGGGATACCTCCTACTTTGAAAGGACCATCATATAACAAGGAAAACTTTTTGGACACCTTTTCTGCGGCATTAGATCGGTTATCTCTCTTTACTTTGACAAGGTCACCCAATTGAAATACTACCAATTTATGACTTTTGTCATACTGCTCGCTCCTTACAATGGCAGCCTTGTTCAGATTTTCCCTAGCCTTTTCCCTTATCTCATTGATATCTAACTTTGAATCGTTCCTTCCAAAGCGCCCTAGTTCTTTATCAACTGTCAAGGTAGGACTTTCACCTTTAAGAATCTCACATGACGTGTATCCTGTGCTTGTGTGAATGGTGTTATTATAACAGTTTTCAATGCGTACTAGAATCCCAGCCCAACTTCTGTGTGATTTATGGCAATAGGCCCTAAACAACCGCCCTAATTCTTTATTAACTCTTTCCGTACTGTTTGGTCTAGGATTCCTCACCGTAGTATGTGAGACTTTTATTCCCATTTGATTCAAAATTTCGTACCAAGACCTTGATGTGAATTGTCTACCGTTATCTGTTACTAGCCTACCTATTGGAATTATATTCTGATATTTACGAACACAAGCTAAGGCGGCTCGTGTAGTGGCCCTCCTTAGTGCAAAGAGATTAACATACTTACTGAATGCGTCCTGCAAGACTAATATATACTGTGCACCAAATTTCCCTGATGGCAACGGACCATACCAATCAGCCATAACTATTTCCCCAACATCGGTGGCTAAAACTGGTTTACAAGCTCCCACAGTCGTTTCGTTCGCGTGTTTTGTTTTCTGACATAATTCGCACTGCCGTAACACGGCTTTGACCGACTTTGCCAATCCATGAAAGTAAAACCGATCGCTTATTAATCTCTTAATCCTCGCCTCACCAAAATGACCAGCTTCCTCATGTATTGATAGTATTACGTCTGTTTGTAAAGCTTTTGGAATAACTAAGACCTCCTTCCTTGAATAGTCACTTTTATAAATTAATTTATCGTCGCATAATTTAAGATAACCTCCACGTTGTTTTATTTCTCCGCAGAGAGTCCCACCTAAATCTTCTATTAACTTACTGCAAAGTTGATCTTCCCTTTGTAACTGTGCAATTTTTCTGAGTTGGCTACTTACAGCTTTAGTTTTACTGCTGGTAAACATTGCTATTTCTAGGCAAACCTTACGCAACTCCTGGACTGCCTCCACCCCATTTGCGTAACGTGATAATATGTCTGGAACTATATTGTTTTTCCCTTTTATATGTTCTACTTCATAATTGAATTGTTGTATGTACAGAATCCATCGTGTTACTCTAGCACTATATAAATTCCAATTATTAATGAACGATAAACTCTTATGATCGGTCCTTATTATTACTCTAGAACCTCTTAAATATGTTTCAAACTTCTTTAGGCTGTAGATTATCGCCCACAATTCTTGTTCCGACACTGTCCAATGTTGTTCCGGACGAGTCAAACTTTTACTACAAAATCCTATTACCCGTTCATTATTTTCATCATCTATTTGATAAAGACACCCAGCTACTCCCACCCCACTACTATCCGTCTGCAAATAATACAGTCTGCTAAGATCTGGATGCACTAGAACTACTGATTCTATAAAAGCGTCTTTAATTAATTGAAATTGCTTGTCGTGTTCTGGTGTCCATTTCCAGGTTTTTCCTTTTTGTAACATTTGACACAGTGGCACTGTCAGATGACTATACATGGCAACGAACCGTCTATAATAATTTACTAGGCCTAAAAAGGCTCTTAATTGTTTTATTGTTCGTGGTGCAGGAAATTCTTTAATTGCCCCTATTTTGTTTGGATCCATCCTTATGCCGTCTGGAGAGACTATGTGCCCTAATAGCCTTACCTCACTTTTCATAAATTGACACTTTTTAAGGCTACATGTCATCTTGGCTTCTCCTAACAAACCCAATACATGGTCAAGATGTTTTAGATGCATGTTGAAATCTTCATATTTCGTAAACACTACCAGATCATCTAAGTAGTTTACGCAAAATTCTCTAACTGCCGGCCCTAAAATAATATCCATAGCACGAGAAAAACTACCTACTGATGTTTTTAAACCTTGAGGTAATACTGCATAAGTGTAACTTTTCCCCATGAATGTAAACCCGGTATATTTGGTAGAATCGGGGTGCAGTGGAATCTGAAAGTAAGCATTATTAAGATCTATCAATGTCATAAATCTAACTCCATTAAATGATTGTAATATATCTGCAACTAGTGGTGGCGCTTCCACTTCACCTACCATCCTTTTATTTAATTCTCGCGCATCCAAAAGAATACGAATAGACCCATCCTTTTTCAAAGTGCACGTTAACGGGCTGCTAAACGGTGTGCCTTCCCTCTTAATTATGCCTAACGACTGCAACTCTTTAAGCTTTTCCTCTACCTTCGTTCTATACGCGAATGGTATCGGATACGAACGCTTTACGAAAGGGTCTTCATTGCACATTTTAATAATATGTTGGTATTTATCAGTGCGCCCCGGATAAACTGAAAAGACTTTTTTGTTTTTAATAAGAACATTCTTAAGTCCTTCGAGTGGGAATTCTATTGAGTTCTGTAACTCTGTTATTATATGATAAATGCTTTCTTCAGTCTCGTAACAAGTTTGAATCGTATTAAAAGACAAAGTAATATTCCCTTCTCCTTTTTCTACATGGGCCGTACTATGAGCACATCGTTCAATGATATTAGTCTGTACCCCTTCCAGTGTTTGTGAATCTACATCGACGCTACACGGATCTTGTGCTATAACTGATTCTCCAAGCTTAATTTCTATCTCTTTATTTAAACTCTTAAATCGTAGTGTACGACTAGGTCCGCAAGTTATAGTCATGCCAAACTGGTCTAGAAAATCAATTCCTAAAATTATTTCTCGAATCAAATTCTTAATTATCAAACAGGGTGTTTCTATACTTATACCCTTTATGTTTAATGGCACCAGTGCCGCTTTATCTACTCGACAGCTTTTACTCCTCGTTGCACCTTGAATTTGTATAGGTGAAACAGGCATAACGGGTATTTGTATACCCCTATTCCGAATGCCCATATAGGTAGCCTCAGCTATACATGTCACCTGGCTTCCTGTATCAATCAAACATTTTAATGGATAATCCTGCACCGTAACTACTATCTCTATCAGTCGCGCGCCTGTACTCGCGATCTCAGTGTCGTTTAAGTCTACATCTTCAAAAACTGTTAGAACGAAATCCTCTCGGTCTGATTCATTTCGAATTGTCTTATCTTCTATTTCGGGTACCCTATCTAAAACCGTGACGAACAAGTTCCTGATTTTGGCATAGTTTGTCAAAGACACTTCCGTGGTATCTATGGGATAAAGACGTCCATTTCCTACCTTACCTAGTCCCGTTCCGGGTATCCATTTATATCTAGTCATATACCTATATGCTACCTCTGTGGCTGCGCTACTCTGCAATTCAGTCCCATCATTTACATCAGTTGACCAATTGGGACTTTCTTGATCAACTAAACTTAGTTTCCCGAATTATTAAATTTATCCGTAGGTTTTTCATTATTTGTGTTATCCGCGCCTGCCTGAACAAATTGAATATTATTTGTTTGTTTCCGCTGATAATTTGATCCTGTAAACTGTCTATTGTTCCTATATGAGTATGGTTTACCTACGACTTGTGAATCTTTATTATTCACATGTGCCTGTATCGGAACTTTCTTGACATTTCTTTCTAATTTTCTTAGGAACTCTATGCCCGTTCTAAAACTACTGGTTTCCCTATTAGCAAACCAAGCTATTTGTACTGCATGTGGATAATGGCGCATTATGTAGTCTACTATTTCTGACTCATCTAGCGGAAGCTGTAAGTCTCTAACTAAATCTACTAGTTCCGCGAAGTATTCCTCCATAGTGCTTCCACCATTGGGATTCCATGTTGAATCGAGTAAACGTCTCTTAGCAACTTCCCGTTCTCTGCTTCCCCAGTAGACATCTATTAAATCTTTCTTAAAATCCGCGAAAGTATGCCAGTTGTCACTATAAATCTCCATTATTCTTTGTGCTGGGCCAGTTAGGCTACCTATAGCTATGTCTAAAGCTTTATCCTCTCCATTAATGACTTTTATGTACCGTTCCAAGTCTTTTAAGAATTTATTAACATTATTTTGTCCCCCACTAAACTTTGGCCTCTCAGGTGCCGTTCCTAAAAAATACACACCCATCGTGTTATTTTTACTGGTCCCAGCCGCAAGGCCTGACCCCGAACTTGAATCATTTGTAGATGGGTCAATGTCTAAAGTCACCGTTTCAATATTCACGTTTTCCGCAATTGTTTTATTGTTAGGAACGAGATTTTCTACTTTTTCCAAGCGATGGGCGATACTATCTATTTTCTCAACTAGTAATTCTATTCCATTTATAGTGCAACTCAGTCGTTGATTTTTATTAGGAGAATTTACTCCAGTTTCGTTATTGTTAGGTTGGGCGCGTTTAGTTTTGTTTCCACGGCGGTCCATGTTTCACTTGTAAATATTGAAATCTTACCTCGAAAGTTGCGACTGGAATACCTGAACCACCTGTTAGCCAGTACGACGCTGCGAAGTACTGCGGACACTCGATCGAAGCTGGAACAGCCACGAAAACCTGCTCTGCTCGTGTTCGAAGTGACGACTTTACGATGCTGGATACGTTCCTGAAATGTTCGGCACACATTCGATTAGATACGTCAGTTCTAGTAGTTCCTTTTTTTTTTTTTTTTCTTTTTACCTAATCCATAAGTCCTATAGTTGTCATTAGTATAGTACCTAATCATAACGGTCTTACAAATGAGTACCTGTGTAACAATACTTGTCGGCGCATCGGATGGCCCAATGCTTTCTCTGAAAAAGAGTCTCGACTTACGAGTATGTGTCGTTATGTTCTGTTCGTAGTAACCCAATATGTTGTTCTTTCTCGTTGCACTGAGGTGAATCAGTACATTTAATGACGAGAATCCTGGTCACGGCACCACATGTGACTGTTCCTAAATTACCCTAGGCTGATAAAATTTTCGTTTTTCCTAATTCATGGTAATATTAGTATGAAAGTCGGTTTCCCTGAGAGGGAAAGGGACGCGCCCCGCCTTCCGCGCGCCCCTGTGAGGTTCGTCCCTGACTGGATTTCCTCTCCACCGGTATAAGAAAGTGGACTGAATTCCCAATTTGGGGCTGCCCTGTCCCGACTTTGAAAGCTAAGGGACAGGGAGGGGACACAAGGTGAAGTTAGTATTGGGAATTCACTGTTAAGACACATACATGAATAATATCAAATCATATAATACCAAACAATAATAAAACGTGACTCTAATAAGACGAGAGGGCGCAAAATATGATATATTGTATTAAAGGTGGTAATAGGAACGTTGCGCTTGTGCTTTAGAAAATATTTATTTGTCCTTTACGTTACTTTATTTGATTCCAATGTACTAAATGCCGCTTTGCAAACGCAAACGGTTCCATGTCACAACATGGAACCATTTTACAACGTTTGCCCGGCCTACGTGTGCTGTTAGACCTAGGTACATAGTCCTACTAAGGACGCTGCTATGAACTCTAACAGACCACGCTCCCTAAGCACTACTTACATGTCTTTCCCAATCCTAAGGCAGTGGGTTGTGAGGCCACTGCCATTGAGGAAGACACGTTTTCAGTGTTTATAATTACACGCGAACTCATGTTAACAACACCCTTACGGCAGGCTTACCCCTTTTAAACTCAACTTGCACAAGAGCACCGTAGGCTCAGTCTGTAGCAGAACATATTGCGATTGTTATTGTTGGACGCCGAAGTGGTAATACTTTCGTCACTTCACATTTCCTTACTCTGCCCCATGTCGAGGTTGCGTGTCTCGCTAAATAGTGTCGATTCAGTATTTGGCGTACCATATGCCAGGGTTTATTTTAACAAGACACAGTCCCTAGCGTTCCTTAGAACGTAGCTATCAATTTAGGCTGGAATACTTGGTGAAGCCTAACCCCGCTCCCGGAAATGTGCGCCATCAATCTCAACACAATGTTTCTGAGCTAGACCTTTATAGGAAGCAGTATTCATCAGCAGCGTTTGGTTGTTTTGTACTCCAAGTACAAGTCGGAATAACAACATTATCTGTTTTAATCAACTATGAATATTACGGTGTTGTCTACACCATTGAACAATATTATTTGTTCTAATCGTAATGCGAATATTACGGTTCGGCCTCCCTTTTGTGGTGCGTCAGGTAAAAGTCTCATCGTCAATAGTCGGGTGTATTATTGTACAGTGTAATGACGTATGCATTGAGGTGAATGTAGAGTAGTGGGGCTTTCGCCGTCTTACTAAAACCAAACGCAGTTGACGGATATTTGCCAAAGGTACGGAAAGTGGATATATGTATAACACATGAGATAATAGTATACATTGTGATACAATATAGAAGCTGCTCCGTCAAGCTGAAATAAACGAATATTAACAGCATCCCTACACTACCACTAGACAGTGACATTTAAAATATTATCCAAATCAACCTACGAGAATGATATTATGGAAAGTCCGCAATTATTTCACAAGCATTTTACCTTACACGTTAAAAGATAATTAAAAGTAACACTTACCAAGTAGGTTCTTGAAACGAACTAGAGTGCAACTCACTTATAATTACTGCACCAATTACCAGTTTCGCCTCTGCCGAAGTCTGCCCTCTCTGCCGTCTCCTTCCACGTCTCCAAGCTGACTCCTCACTTCACTCGTTATGAATATCGCGACCGTAATCTATGACCCTCTCAAAACTCTACTGCCTGACTTAACTTCTTAGAATCTTCCGCCCAATATCTCAAGCCATCCGACTCCTTACGCGATCTTCAACCAACTGCCACGAGCTTCCTCCTTTCCTTTCAAAAACTCTAAAAATACCACGCCCGCCTAACGCCCTTTTTTGCCATTGTTTTAAAGGTTCTCTTCGGTCCAGCCCCTCAACGTGGCTCCCAGATGTGCCCTAATATTGGAGAATGCACTTACAAATCGTATATTTTTTTATCGTTTCTCAAGAATTCATTGAAATATTAGTTTTGGCCTGTCAGCCGGCTTTTATCTCAAGTTTACTTCCCATTAAATATACAATTTATGCATTTACGAGTGGCTAATATTATTTTACAATTCTAAGAAGGGACGGAACGTTTTGTTATTAATTATAGTAACTTGTCAGACTGTCAAGCCATAAAATAAAGGTTTAATATGCTTGTGCAAGTGTCCCGATACCGTGTGATGATGTTGAAATAAATATGGACTAAGATATTCGCTTAATAATTAGGAATACATGACAGGTAGTCACAACGGGCGTCTCAAAGCTCTTCTCAACGAGAGCTTAGGCATACCATTGACCGAGAACAACATGTGTTATCCCGAGAAGCTGAAACTGCTTCACAACGAGAATTGCGACTCACAGCTGACCGCGAACGGCATACATTATCTCGCGAGTCCGAAACCTACACTGAGAGGGAATCACGTCTCACAGCTGATCGCGAACGGCATGTACTATCCCGTGAGTCCGAAACCTTTACTGAGAGGGAATTACGTCTCACAGCTGATCGCGAACGGCATGTACTATCCCGTGAGTCCGAAACCTTCACTGAGAGGGAATTACGTCTCACAGCTGATCGCGAACGGCATGTACTATCCCGTGAGTCCGAAACCTTCACTGAGAGGGAATTACGGCTTACAGCTGATCGCGAACGTCATATTTTATCTCGAGAATCTGAAACTTTTACTCAATATGAAGACCGTTTGACAAATGATAGGGTGCACCATAATATTATTCGATCTCTTGAAGATGAACATGAGCATGAACAACGACTAGATTCGGGACGCGAATATTACAATTCTTTGAGACAAGAACGATTAATAAGTTTGTCTAATGAAAGATTAAGAATTGAAAATATTCGGTCTCTCAACATAGTTTACCCGGAAGCTTTGCGCTGAAGTATTTTTGTTCTATAGGTACTTAAGCCTCATGTGAACGTAATCTAAACAATATTACCAATACATTAACTTAATAACACACAAGGAGTTACACGCTGACGGAGTCGCGGGCACAGCTATTAACAATAATATTGTGCGGTTCCGTATTGCGATATTTTTCAACAGTATTGTAGATTGACATATTATATATCCCTACTAAAATATGAAAGTTAATCTGTCTGTTACATCAAAACCACTGAACCGTGAGGAAGGACATAGGCTACTTTTTTTCACGAAAAACGACGGAAACGCGGACGAAGTCGCGGGCAACAGCTAGTCGGAAATAAAGTGGCCTGATTTCATTGTAAGTGCATTTGAAAGAAACCAAGACTCTGTTCCTAGTACATCAAGTGAACATGAATCTCCAGCAAAAGTGTCTACTGCCACGTCAACGAATGTAAGTCCAAGAAAACCATTTTGTGAATTAGGACCTAAGCAAAAAAAGAGACGTACAGAACATATTCATACAATTATGACTACAGAGGAAATATCTCATGCACATATTATGAAATTACGAGAGGATGGTAATCAAGGAATAGCTGAAATCCTCGAACACCTACTTAAAAATCCACAGGATGTGCAAAAAGCCAAAGATAGTATTTTACGTAAAAATGAAAAACCTAAATGTACTCCAGATGAAGCTTTGGGACTTGTTTTGTCCCTTAAATTAACAAAGTGGCAATACAATACTTTAAGAAAAAGTATCAAAGAGAAAAATGTCGACATGTTCCCTTCCTACTACAAGGTGCAAAATGCAAAACAAGAATGCTACCCGCCAAAGGATGATATCACCTACAGATACAACTGCTAGAAGAAGGATACAGAAATTGGAGAAATAAAAGTCTCACATTCATTATTGCTTACCATGATAGATGGCAAAGCAACATCAATCCTCTGTGAAACATCAGCTCAACGATGTGACATATGTAAAGCTGTTGCTACAGAAATGAATAACTTGTATTTGTTATTGACTAAAAACATTGATACCGACTTGTACAAATATGGTTTATCATCGCTACATATACGGATACGTTTTATGCAATGCATTCTTCACATAGCCTATAGACTGGATTTCAAAACATGGGTTGCAAAAGGTGAAAACAAAGTTTCACGGTTTTCAATCATTTTAGAAACAATATCTTCAGGTCATAAAATTGACACAGTGAAGTTTAAAGAATATACGGAAGCCACCATAAAATTATACGTAGATTTATATGAGTGGTATCCCATGCCCTCCGGTGTGCATAAAGTTCTTGTTCATGGAGCAGCTATCATTGAAAACTTGGGATTAATTCCGATTGGAAAGTTATCGGAAGAAGCGGCTGAATCGAGAAATAAAGACTTTAGGAGATATCGCCAACACCATTCAAGAAAATTCTGCAGAAAAGCTAATAATGAGGATATTTTGAATAATTTAATAATTATTAGTTCAGATCCTTATATAATATCATCAAAACGTCATAAAATGATACGGAAACACAAACCATTTTCAGAAGAAACGAAAGCCGTGCTTCTGTTATCTCCAACATTTGAAGATGATGAGCGCGAAAATATAGAATTTGTAAATTTGGAACATTTAGAGAACGAATCTGAATCAGAATCTGATGAAATTGTATAAATGATAATTTTGTGAGTGCGTGTGTGAGTAAGAATAAGAATAAGAAATTTTATTTGCTCAAACATGTGTATACATACAGAATTAAAATAATACATGCGTGCAAGATCTTAAATAAGATTGGCTCACGACATGCCTGCCATTTCTCATGGCGTGCAAATATCTTTAAGGTACAAACATTATTATTAAATCAATGATTTTTAAATTTTACACTTATACATTAAATAACAGTCACAGTTACACAAATTTCAAATTTTCAGTCATTTACATTATCCAATTATTTATTTTCCTTGTTCAATATACAATTATCACAATGAAAATTACATCACTTTAATAGACATTCAATTATAATTACATCTACAATATAGGCATACTTAAGTTCTCCACTACTACATGACCATAATTACTACAATGTTAGTTATATTTTTTTATTTTATTATAATCACCATGAGTCGTTTAAAAATTCTGTGATACTATAGTATGCTTTTTGTGCCAAAAACAATTTCATTGTTTGTTTAAGTTTAGGTATAGTTTGCTCTTTCCAACTTTTGGGCAATTTGTTGTAGATAATTGGTGCCATGCAAAAAACACTCTTGCTCATAAGTGCAGTTTTTGATGTATGTACACATAGTTTGCTATCATCACGTCTATTTCTTGGAAATTTGTCTGCCATACGAGGAAATAATTGTGGATTTGTTTTTACGAACATTGCTATTTCTAATATCTAAAGTGAAGGCAATGTTAATTTATGATATTTAATGAAATAATTTTTACAGCTATCGGTAGTTTTCAGGTTAAACATAGATCTCAAGCAGCGCTTTTGTCTTTTAAAGATGATATCCCTATCGGTTGAGTTACCCCAGAAGATAAAACCATATCTAATGACGGATTAAACTAAACCATAGTAGGCCGTTAATATCGCTTCTATATTTAGAGTACGTGATAATTTATATAACGCATATGCACCACTGCTTATTCTTTTGGCAAGAGCCTCAATATGCGCTTTCCAATTTAAGTTTCTGTCGATTGTTAAGCCTAAAAATTTTGTAGTATTAGCTGTCAATATTTTATTATTACTATATTCGATGTCAAGACTAGAGAATAATGATGATCGTTGGCTAAAGTGCATAATTAACGTTTTATTTATATTAATTTTCAAATTATTATTATTCAGCCACGTCACCGCTTCAATTAATGTATTTTTTATGTCCGATTCATATGTATTCTTATTATGGCATGGTATAGTAATCGTATTGTCATCCGCAAACAGATTAAGAGTGTGCGTATGAGTGGATTAAGCCTCCTGGGGACACCACTGATAAAAAAAAAACGCGCTTAGTTCTCTACCTCAAGGGTGGTGTGGAAAAGGGAATGAAAATCAAGCAAGTGATATATCGGATAATTTGCCTAAAAAATAGCACAATCGAATACCGAAAGCCGTTTTTTGAGAACTCTTGAGAGTTAAAAGTTATTCATATAAAATCAAATTTCTCCATACAAAAATAAATTCAAATCATTATAACTTTAAAAATAATAGGTATATACAAAAATCGTAGAAGAAAAGTGTCTTGTATTTAGTGGTAGATCGCAAAGCCGTTATTTTTTTTTTAAATTGCTCATCAATTTTCGTGAATCCCTAGGTCTATGAAAGCTTGATTTCGGCCCACCGTGGCCGCCGCTGCCGCCGCTCCCATTGATCGCGCATCATACGTTAACTTTGTAGTCGTGGATACTGTATTACAATTAGTGGTAAATTATGTCCAAAACGGTTGGCCTGAAAAAATTGCGAACTCGCAGTTGAAACCCTATCCTTTATGTAAGACACAATTATTATCATATGAAGACGGTTGTTTAATGAGGGGCCATAAGGTGATACTTCCCGAATCCTTGCGGTTGAAAGTTTTATTAGAGTTACATAGCTCGCATTTAGGTATCGTAAAAACAAAAACAGAAGCTAGGTCACGGTTTTGGTTCCCAGGCATTGATGCAACACTAGAAAAAATGATACACTCATGTGAAATATGTAAACAGCTACGGCCCTCGCCGCCCAGAGAGCCGCTAGCACCGTGGGAATTCCCCCATAGACCATTTCATAGGTTACACGTCGATTTTCTTGGCCCGCTGAATAATCAAACGTTCTTGGTAGTCGTAGATGCGCACACCAAATGGTTAGAAGTATACGACGTGAGCACTTCTACCACCTCGGCGACCGTTATTGAAAAAATTTACGATTTTATGTCAAAATACGGATTACCTCACACAATTGTTAGCGATAACGGAACTGCGTTTACATCCGCTGAGTTTACAAAATTTTGTTTATTAAATGGTATTGCACATCTTACATCACCGGCATACAATCCTGCGAGTAATGGACAAGCAGAAAGTTTTGTAAAAATTGTCAAAAAGGGCATAAAGTCAAGTGTTTTAGGATCACGCAATAGGAATGAGTGTAGACTAAAAATTATGAAATATCTGTTAGACTACAGAAATTCAGTACCGTCTGTCACGGGTTTCGCACCGGCTGAGTTGGTGTTTGGGCGAAATCTCAAAACACGTCTAGATTTACTACACCCAAAGTTAACGTCAACCCCACTCACATCACTAATTGACGATGTTAAACAAAAACAGTGCTCGCAAATTAAATGCCATGGCGGTAATAACAAACAAGTGTTTAAGCCAGGCGATGAGATCATGTTTAAAAAAATTCTGAACACCAGCAAATTTATGTGGTGCAAAGGTACTGTTATGAAAGACTCGGAAAAGTGTTATATTCATTGTTAAAAGACCATGGTTCTTCTTTTGACGTCAAAAAACATAAAAATCAAATTGTATTCAATAGAGGTATGTCTCCACCCGGGGATTTGGGTGATTTTATGTTGGATAGCGATCCAATTCAAAGCGAACATAGCAGTTCTCAGTTGCCAAACAATGGGGAGGGACTGTTGTGTATGTGTGCGTGGCTGCGCCTACGCAATGTGTGTAGACAGTTAATAAATCAGTGTGTCAATAGCTGTCGTGTGTTTCACTTCTCCCGTACCAAGAATATAACAGATTTAATATTTAATTTGTGTGTGGACCAAGGCGTCTTCCCGGACCTTATGAAATACAGCAAGGTAATACCACTTTTCAAATCCGGGGACAGTAAAGACACCAATAACTATAGACCCGTATCCGTATTGCCACTTTTCAGCAAGGTTTTTGAAAAGGTAATGCTTAATCAGATGCTTAACCACTTTAACAACAATAAGATCTTACATGAGAAACAATATGGTTTCACCAAAGGACGTTGTAAGACTGACGCCGGTGTCACCTTATTAAAACACATATTCACTGCGTGGGAGGAGGCACAAGATGCCATAAGAATCTTCTGTGATCTCTCGAAAGCATTTGATTGCGTGAGCCACGAAACCCTACTCCTTAAACCTGAGCATTACGGTTTAGAAAAACTTGCGCTCAGTTTAGTGAAATCGTATTTAAACGATAGACATCAGCAAGTACAAATAAATGGTGTCAATTCAATGGGTTTAAAAGTAAGGATGGGTGTAACACAAGGCTCGGTATTAGGTCCTTTCCTCTTTTTAGTCTATATTAATGATTTACCCCATTTATTTAAAAACCAACCACAAATGGTGTTGTTTGCTGACGATACTTCTTTAATATTTAAGATCAACAGACGTGCCTCAAATCTTGAGGACGTAAGTAGCGCCCTATTGCAGGTCCATAATTTGTCCATTAAATTCATTAAATTTAAGGTCCATTTAATACTAAATTACTGCGAATAATTTAGTATTAAATGGGAAAACCGGTCAAGTGTGAGTTGGACTCGCGCACTGAGGGTTCCGTACAAACCTGTGGGTATATAACTTTTTTTTATATGACGAAACTAAAAATTTACGGTTTTCGTAATTTTTCCTATATCTGTACTATAAGACGTGACTTCGTACAAAATTTCAAGATTCTAAGTTCACGGGAAGTACCCTGTAGGTTTTGATTCCCGTGCGAGTTTCGAAAATTTGCGGAAAGGACTTCAACCAAAATGGGCTAACCGTGAACAACCCTATTGGGAAAGAAGGAATTCATAAATAATTTAGTAATAATATTTACTGAACATTGGTCCCTATTCGGGAGTGTCAATATAAATAATATTAAAAACGAATAAAAAAGATTTTTAATTGATTTGTATTTGTATGGTGACAGTGGCGTTGAGTTAGGGTTGCCTAAAGAATAAAAACACAGAAAAAATAATATCGATATTTTTGATGTTTCGATTCGAGAGCTTCGAAAAATTCAAATGTTTTCCTGGAAGAACAAGCTTTGCTCTGGCCGTTGGAGGGTTCATCACCAGCATCACCATCATCATCTTAACCTTACATGAATAAAAAGATATACTTTACGTAGAACAACTTTTTTTTTGAGATGGTAAAATCATCCATTTATTTCTCCCGCTCTAGGGTGGAGCGGAAGGGCGTGTCAGACTTTGACTGACTAACACTGTTCAAAGAGGAGACTTACCGCCATGATTATAGCATGCCCACGTAGAACAAACGTTGAAAGTCGTTTAGCCTATATCGGGGAAAAATAGTAAGAATCGTTCGTAATTGGTAATTCGTCTTCGTTCGTTTGGGTTTTGTTCGTCGTGGTAGCGGGTATTATTAACACGTGCTTTTCTTGAAGATCCTTATTGGAATGCGGCGTGGTCCATAACCAAAAGAATTACGCAAAAAAAAACAGCACAACACGATGGAATCGATTTCAAATCGAGTGTTCGACTGACAGTGCAGAGAACTGGCAACACTGACCCAGACCCGATTGTCAAATTGTCAATGTCAAAATGTCATTCGCTTATCGCTTTGCGTTTGCGCTCTTTTTCGTATCGTATTATGAATATTATTTCGACTTTAGCTATTTTTGACGACTTGTGCTGTTCAAAATGGATTCTGATGATTTTCTAAACGACGACCCCGGCTCACTCTCGGACTCAGTACCCGCTTCAAACTTTAACCCTAGCATTTCTCCGAATAATGAACCCGCTTTACATGGACTTTTTTATATTATTTGACCAATTTGATACAAAACTTCTTATATATATGTTTTCTTCCTACTGTAAGCCACTCAATAAAATCAATAATAGTGCAATATATTTATGTTCATGTTCAAGCCCAATCGCCATACAAAGTGGTTGATGTCCTTTGCGGCCTAAGTGGCTGTATCTTTTGATTGCGTTGACTTAGAAGGTTGATTTTTCTACAGCTTCCAGGGACAGTAGAACTAAGTATTATATAGAAATTTCAGTTTGATACCTCCACGCGTTCCTGAGAAAAACGGTCTTGACAGACGGACGGACGGACGGACAACAAAGTGATCTTATAAGGGTTCCGTTTTTTCCTTTTGAGGTACGGAACCCTAAAAAAAACTAAGTGCATAAGATTTACTCTACCAAATGTCAAAAGTAATGATTGTGACATAGTATTGAATCAAGAGAAACTAAAATTCGTCGATGAAACTGTTTTCTTAGGGATCACGCTCGACTCAAGGCTACGATGGGGTCCTCATTTAACATCTCTTGCAGGACGGCTGAGTTCAGCAGCATATGCTGTTAGAAAAATTCGTCAATTTACTGATGTAGAAACCGCTAGGCTAGTCTATTTAAGTTATTTTCATAGTATTATGTCATACGGTATTTTACTATGGGGACGGGCTGCAGACATCGAGTCTATATTTATTCTGCAGAAAAGAGCCATCAGAGCCATATATAATCTACGTAGGCGCGATTCTCTAAGAGAACTGTTTAAATAAATTAACATTAAGACAGTACCTTGCCAATACATCTATGAAAACATCATGTACATTAGAAAAAATCTGCATTTATTTAGTAAAAGAGGCGGCAGACACCACTATAATACTAGAACCAGGGACCAACTAGTTCAGCCAAGTTTCAGGCTAGCTAAAGTAGACTCATCTTTCATGGGGTACTGTTTCAATGTTACAATAAAATACCTCCCCGCATTCTACAACTAAATGAGACGAATTTTAAATCTTGTATAAAACGCACACTATCTAGGCAAGCATACTAAATATAAGTTGGGAGATTACATTGTTGATAAAAATGCTTGGCTCAATGCTGGTCCTGCTCCACAACCATAGAGGCAAACTAATTGATTACTTTGTGAAGTTATTTTGGAAGCTGCAGAAGATTGCAAACATATCTTTGCATTGTATGGATTCAGTCTCTTAGTATTATATTTATTTATTGGGACTGTAGCTTAGTTTTTTTTTGTGTTTTGACATTCAAATATGTCTGTAATGGTCTAATTGAAATAAATGCTTTGAGTTTGAGTTTGAATCGGGTACAGTTTCGGGATGTCTTGAGTCCGCTGCGTCGAGACACCTATGCCTTCCTTGCTGAGAGCTCGAAACATCACGACTCTGTAGAGGCTCGCTTTAGGTGTGGGTGGACATGCAAGTAGGTTGCTTCCACCACCACTTGGCGCGCCTGCGATTTATTCAGTGTCGGTACTAACGAATGACCGGATCCGAAATATGAAATAAAAAATTAAAAAAAATAAGTATACAAAAAAGAATCTTAGGCGCCTTCAAGTTTGTTCGGAATCCTCGGTGCGCGAGTTAAACTCGCATTTGGCCGGTTTTTTATCTTGTTCTACGTTTTTGTAGTTAAGTAACGACTTATTGTCAGGATTAAACTGTCCTCCAATACATAAGTACTAACGATGTAACATAATAATATTGTGAAACCAAATGATTTTAAAAAAGTAACCATGTAGTTTCTGTGGCGTCCAAAATCAAACAAATCTGATTAAAGCTCTGGGGCTTACTGCAGATATTTTAATAAACAAAAACTTTTTACGCACTATTGGCAAAATATTCATCATCATTATCTTGCAAAAGGATATGGCTCTGGTTTTACAGTCGGCCGCCTGCCTGACAATAACCCTCCTATTGACAAAATATTATTAAAACAATTTATGAACACAACTGACAAAATTATTACAAATAACATTCACTATCAATAACAGCGTGCCACGCACATCTATCCGACATTGTTAATGTAACGGCACTAACAGATTACTTTATTTCGGGCTTTGTCATAATTCACTAAATCCTTTTAATATCTATTACCTACTTATTTAAATTTCATTACTGTCATTATCGGTCTCCGATTAAAACGGTTTTGAGATTAGATACTCTTAACAGTCATAAAAGGCAGTTTAGCCAGCTTCATTGTACAGTAGATCGCATCGCGATGAGGTCACTACTCCCGCTGCTCGTAATTTTGTGTGCGGGCGCGGTGCGCGCCGACCGCTACCACCCGGCGGATCCCGCCGGCCGCGCGGCCGCTGCCAACCGCGCCGAGACCGAGTCCGCCTTCTGGACGGGCGAGGCGCAGGCCGCCATCGCTGCGCGGCTGGCACACGAGGAGAGCGTGAAGAAGGCGCGCAACGTGGTGATGTTCCTGGGCGACGGCATGTCCGTGCCCACGCTGGCCGCTGCACGCACACTGCTCGGCCAGCGCCGCGGCGCCACCGGCGAGGAGGCCAAGATGCACTTTGAGACTTTTCCTACGGTTGGGATGGTTAAGGTAAATTCAAAATAATGCAGGTCTTCCTTCTCCTTGCGCCAGAGACAGAAAAGTTTCGGGGAATTATTGGTCTTTATAAATGTTGCAAGAAGCGTCGAGCCTATGACTTAAAGAGCGATGAATTAAATATTAATAAATGCAGAAAAATGAGCGGAGGAGGATTTATCCTTACTATTCAGTAGTCTCCAGATGGATGGTAAGAGAGATGAAATAAGTAAAAAATGCTAAACAGTTACTTTAGCGTGACTCCTCATAGGGTAGAATGAAAGATAAAACAAGTTTTGGCCCGACCCTCGACTTCGTTCGCAGAGAGAACTAAAAGAAGCATGTCTTCTATTCGCCTCTACCTCTCGCCGACTACGTATAGCTAAGTTTGGATTATGTTTCAGACATACTGCGTGAACGCACAGATTGCAGACTCTGCGTGCACAGCCACCGCGTATTTGTGTGGAGTCAAGACAAATTCTGGTGTAATCGGAGTGAACGCGGCCGTGCAGCGCAGTGACTGCGAGGCTTCTTTGAACACCAGCACACACTTGCAGTCCATCGCCGAGTGGGCGCTGGCAGACGGGCGCGACGCAGGTGAGCGGGTGTCGATGATACGCGTGGTTAATGCTGATCCGTCACGGACCAAATTAACGTAATTATTGGTTTATACAACTCGAAGTACACGCACTACCCAAGACAACACATCTGATCAATTTAGGCATTCCACAATGTTTTATTTCTACTCTTCTTAGCAGGCATTGCCTATAGAACTGTGGATAGTACAATTCTACGTGCCGTCTTTACCCTATAACCTCTAATACGTAGGCGTTCTCCATGTCTGTAAAACAGGTGTCGTTACTACGACGCGTATCACGCACGCGTCTCCGGCGGGTGTGTACGCCAAAGTGGCCAACCGTACGTGGGAGTTCGATGCGCAAGTGGAGCAGATGGGCCACGATACCACGCGCTGCCCAGACATCGCGATGCAGATGATACACCAGCATCCTGGCAACAAGCTCAAGGTCTGTATAACTGTCACAGTGTAGCGATTACCGTTGTGGAACATTCGGTTATTAAATCTGTTGAATGATTCAGCACGATGCAAGGAGTGTTATGTTAATCACTTATTAAAGCGATTACTAACTTTTCAAATATAAAAACTTTTTTGCAAAAAAAACCGACTTCCAAAAAACAACACTAAAAAGTGGAAAATTACTTTCGGAAGTCGGTGACTATTGTTTGTTTCATTGAATTTTTTGCCACCGACTTCCGAAAGTAAAGTTATTTTCCACTTTTTTGTGTTTTTTTTGGAAGTTTTTTTTTGCCAAAAGTTTTCATTTTACCCTTTTTAGTTATCGCATCACACACAAATCCTTGTCAAATATCAATTTCGCAATTTCTTTTACTTGGATGACATATTTTTTCCAACTATATAAAAACCAAACTACTGAACCGATTTTGATGAAATTTCAATGGGACCAATCGGAAAGTATATCCTTTGAGATAAAAGAAGATTTTTTAAAATCGGTTCATAAATGACGAATATATGAGGTAACACACATAAAAAAAATAAAAAAAAGGTTCCGACGAATTGAGAACCTCCTCCTTTTTGAAGTCGGTTAAAATGGTTTTCACAGATATTTAATTATATTCTACTCTCAGCCGTTCTGTTCGTTTTTTAGTAAAAAAAAGTTATAGTAAAAGCTCTAAATAAATTAAACTTTATTTTCGGAGTACACAGTCCATAGCTTTGTTAGTATTTTAGTGTAAGTAACAATGGTCCTTAAGTAATTAGTTTAGTATTGTTAGTGTTTACAGATTCATTATAGATTTATTCAGACCTATGACTGTCCCCACCCAGTGATTCTGGACGGGGCAGTCCGGTCTGGCAGCCATCATCTTCAAAATGCTGTTGTCACTACCATGCAGGCGCTGTAGTAAGGGCGCAGCTTTCTTTCGCATGATAGCGTGGAAGCAATTTATTTGTGCGAACTACAGCGAACATTCCCGACGCACTGCAGCGCCATGGTAGTCCTAACAGCCTTCTGAAGGCGTTATTAAATTGGAAACGCAGGACGTTGTAGGCTCGGTGCGTGTCGCACACACAGGCCGCTCGAGGAAAATGATTGGCAGAACGCCTTAAAGAGGGTTACTCTGACGTCTGTAATACAACAAGCGAACCTGCGGGCAAGCATATTGCTCCTCACAGACAACGCCCTGCGCTCCCTTTCAAAGTTTCCGTCGACCCTTACAAGCTCTCTTTTTTTGAGTTGTAAATCAAGCCGTGCTCCTCCGCATAGGCCTCACGGGTCAAAACCACTTCTTCAACCCACCTGTCGATGAACTGAGCAGCACCATATCGTCTGTATAGCTTATGTTATTGAAACATATTCCATCAATGTGGCAACCGACATGTGTATCGGTCGATAAGCCGGTTGATGTATACGTACAAATTAAATAGCAGAGGCGAGCTATATTTTATTGTTCTCATTATATCCCGTCTAGCAAATGTGGTTACCGATACGAGCCCTCCCCACTTTTAAAAATATAGTTCTCTTATTGAGCTTGTTATGAAGTTGATTACCTACTTTAAGAAATTAAATTACTTATCATTAATGTATTTTTAATTATATTTTGTGTTCAGGTAATTCTAGGTGGTGGTCGACGTAACTTTTTGCCAGACAATATTCGTGATGAAGAAGGATCCCGAGGTAGACGAACAGACAACCGTAATTTAATAGAAGAGTGGAAGCAAAACAAAGTAGACCGCGCAGTAACTCATGAATATGTTTGGAACCGTGAGCAGCTAATGGAAGCCAATAATAGCCTGCCCGAGTACCTTTTGGGATTGTTCGAGAGTAGTCATATGCAATATCACATGGAATCGAATTTGGAAACAGAACCCACACTGGCAGAGATGACAGAGGTGGCGATTCGTTCGTTGAGCCGTAACGAGAAGGGTTTCTTCCTATTCGTGGAGGGAGGCCGCATCGACCACGCGCATCACGACAACCTCGTACATTTATCACTCGACGAGACACTAGAAATGGACGCGGCCGTGGCGCGCGCCGCGGAGATGCTTTCAGAGGACGACTCACTCATCGTGGTGACGGCTGACCACGCGCACGTCATGGCCTTCAACGGGTACTCGCGACGTGGCAATGACATTCTTGGTCCCTCCAGAGACAAGGATGAGGACAACATGCCTTACATGACGCTGTCATACACCAACGGGCCTGGCTTCCGCTCGCATCTGAACGGAATTCGCCCCGACGTTACTGCTGAGAACAATTTCCGTAAGCATTCTAAACTGGCCATTAAAAAAGAGATAAAGATGCTGCAAGTGGTGTAAAGTCTTGATAATAATATTATGTTGCAGGAGCACTCAATTGGGAGTCTCACGTCGACGTCCCACTTAATTCGGAGACGCACGGAGGTGACGACGTGGCGGTGTTCGCGCGCGGGCCGCACCACTCCATGTTCACGGGGCTGTACGAGCAGAGCCAGCTGCCGCACCTCATGGCGTACGCCGCATGCATCGGGCCCGGCCGACACGCCTGCAGTGACAACGGCGACAGCGGCGGCAGCGACGGTAGCGGCGGCAACGGTGCCACACAAGCTGCGGCCGTACCTGCTGCATTTATCACCATCTTTGTACTACTATCTTCTCGTTTTATTCAATGATCTTTAAGTCTACGCTATGTGATCTATCGCTAAAAACTTAAGAATTATTGTAATAAATTTTGTAGGTTTCCCTTAACTTAAGGTAGATTTTATTCTCAAAATATTAAAATTACAAACGTTGTTTTAAGGATGTATATAATAATTGTTAAGATAGATATTTTAAACTTTTATTTTAATATATAAAATTAAATACTGTTGAATGTGTCTAAGTTATTGTCATCTATCTAATGACACATTTAGCATGCAGCTAGTCTTAGGACGGACTTGTTTTTGTTCAGGGTTTTGTGGCTTGATAACTATTCAATATGGTAAATGGCAAAAAAGTAATTGAAACACAATTTAAACAGGTTCGTTAATGTGACTGTTCCTAAATTACCCTAGGCTGATAAAATTTTCGTTTTTCCTAATTCATAGTAATATTTGTGTGAACATCAGTTTCCCTGAGGGGGAAAGGGACGCGCCCCGCCATCCGCGCGCCCCTGTGAGCTTCGTCCCAGACTGAATGCCTCTCCACCAACTTAGAGGGGGCTGAGTTCCCAATTTGGTTCACTAAGGACATTGCTACGAATGCTAACAGAACACGCTCCCTAAGCATTCTTCACATTCATGTATTTCTCAATCATAAAGCAGAGTTCTGAGAAGTCTAGCTGCCATTGAGGAAGGTATGTTTAAATAGTTTTTCCTAAACGCGTATTCACGTTAGAAACACCCTTACGGCAGTCTACCCCTTCAATATGATAACACATAACTTGCACAAGCGCACTGCAGACTCAGTCTGTAGCAGAACATATTATTGCGATTGTTATTGGTGGACGCCAAAGTGGTAGATCTATCGTCACTTCACATTTCCTTACTCTTCCCCATGTCGAGGTTGCGTGTCTCGCTAAATAGAGTCGATTGAGTAATTGGCTTACCATATGCCAGGGTTCACTTTAACGAGACACAGTCAGTCCCTAGCGTTCCTTAGAACGATGTTATCAAATCAGTTTGGAATAATTCGTGGAGCCTACCCCACTCCCGGAAATCTGCGACAACAATCTCTACGCAAGGTTTTTGAGCTGAACTTTATAGGAAGCCGTATTCATCAGCAGCCTTCGGTTGGTTTGTACTACAAGTCAGCAATACAGTCCGACTAACAATAGTTTGTATTCATTGAACTAAAATATTACGGTTCTGCCTTCCATTTGTGTTTCGTCAGATAAAAGTCTCATCGTCACTAATCGGGTGTATTATTGTACAGTGTACAGGTCGTAGGCGTGATGTGGGTGTAGAGTAGCGGTAGGCTTTCCCCGTCTCCTATAACCAAACACAGATGAAGGATATTTGCCAAGATAAGGATTAGGAGGTGGATACATAACACATGAGATAATATGTAGTATACATTGTGATACAATATAAAAGTGCTCCGTCACGCTGGAATAAATTATAATTAGTACCATCTCTGCGCTCCCGCCAAACTACTACTATAAGCTATTAGTTAATTATAGTTAACACTTACCACGTGTTCTTTGAAGTAGACTAGTCTACCACTCACTTACAGAATACTGCATACATTACCAGCTTTGCCTCCGCCACAGCTTTTCTCCTTCCAATTTTCGACACTGACTTTTACTAGATTTATTACTATTACTTTTATTTAACTTATAAAATATTAATCGCTCTTTTACAACAGTCAACTGGGACATGTGCATCTTGGTACCAAGACTATGCTAATTTCACTAGCCTAACCTAGGACGTCCTAGCACCTCGTGTTCTTAAACTCACTACCCTGACTTCACTCCTTAGCTTCACGTCTCACCCCGTCCGTGATCTCAAACTAACTTGGACATAGCCTCTCCCTATCCACCGAGTCTCCTAACTTAATTTCATTAGCTTATTTTGCCCGAACCCAGTCGCAGTCTAAGGCCGACTGCCATGCATCTCCCAACATTCTTCAAAATACCACGAAGCCCAGCGTCTCCCCATACCTGGTTATTTTATTGCCGTTTTTGTGCGATGTCTCAATTGTTTTAAGGTTCGCTTGGGTCCAACTCAAAACGTGGCAACCAGATGTGGCGCTAGTATTGATTGATTGATTGAACAGATACAGTACTTGTAATTAAAGTTAACTCGAAAACCATGCAACAAATAAAACAAAAGTTGTGGGACCACGATGATAGATCATCGAAACATGTGGACATGCACAGCTTAGACACACATTATAATAAGTGGGTACGTTATGTGTTGAGTAATATGTGGACATGCACAGCTTAGACAAACATTACAATAAGTGGGTACGTTATGTATTGAGTACTGAATATTGTATTAATTTCAATAACACATAGATAATAATGTCATACTTTGGGGATGATTGAGTGATCGAGACCCAGGTAAAAACACTTTATGTTTATAGCTCTACTATATATTAATATATGTATAATGCCAATCCCAAAAACGATAATTACTTTTTAATCGATTTCAAAAAAGTAAAAAAGTGTGCTCGACGTTCACTTGTATGTATTTTTAGGTATGTACACTGATTTCTCCGTGATTAATGTCCCGATTCACATGATAACGTTTTTTTATTCAGTACAGGATGACCGCGCTGTTGGATTAAAATTTTACTAACTTTGCTCTAGTAGTTTATGAGTCAGCTTCTTTAGTACGTATTTCACAAAAATGAACACATGACAAGAATTTGTGTGCAATCCCAAAACTAAGGCTAGTCACTCAAAAACAAAAACAGTTTTTAAGTCGGAGAAGGCGCTTGAGCTACTCAAAGAAAGTAACCTAACGGACCTATTAAAACTAGATAACCCTAACACCATTACTAATAACCTAATTCAAATACTACAAAATTGTGTCACACTCAGTACAATTACAATGAATATCCCTTTGAAAAACAGAATCCTAAAACCATGGATGACAGTTGGCTTGTTGCGTTGTATTTTAAATAGAAATCAAATGCAAAAGAAACTTAGACTTGACCCATACAACGAGGTGTTAAAAATCACATACAAAAGGTATCGCAATTACTGTTGTACCATTATCCGAAAACAAAAACGTAAATATGACAGAGTTCAGCTTACTAAAGCGTACAGAAATCCTAAAAAAACATGGGCTATCATTAACGACATCACACAACGCAAACCTAAAAAAACAAATAATTCGGAACTACTAGATACACCCACTACCTCACAAAACTCTGTTGACAAGGTTAATGACTATTTTTGTAACATAGGCAAACTTCTTGCTGAAAACATCACAACTTCTCAGTCTTCAGCAGGAAATAACATCAACCCTGACTCATTCTCGGCAGACAGTCCTTTGGCCACATCTTTTGTTCTTCTCGACACAGACCCCGACGAAGTTAGAGCCACTCTAATGAGCTTAAAATCGGATTGCGCCCCCGGGTGGGACAAAATACAAGTCAACTTTCTAAAATCGGCACACGAGCAAATTGTACCAATCATAACCCACATAATTAATTTATGTTTCAAGCAGGGACTTTTCCCGGACGCTTTGAAAATAGCCCTTATTACGCCTGTGTACAAGTCTGGGGACAAGTCTGACCCGTCCAACTATAGACCAATCTCGGTCTTACCGCCCATTTCAAAAATCCTTGAGAAACTTATTAACTCACGCCTAATTAAATTCCTATCTAAATATAAAATTTTGTCGCCTTCTCAGTTTGGCTTTAGACAGGGAAAGTCTACTGAGGATGCAGTTCTGTCACTAACCTCTGCTCTGGTAGACGGTATAGATGGTGGAGCCAAGTGTATAGCTGTTTTTCTTGACCTCAAAAAGGCCTTTGATACAGTGTCTGTCCCCTTGCTTCTGCAGAGGCTTGAACGCATCGGCATAAGGGGACCCGCTCTAGATCTTTTTAATTCCTACCTCAACAATCGCAAACAAATGGTTAAAATTGCGATGTACACCAGTTCCGAGTCAACCATCAATTTCGGAGTCCCCCAGGGCAGTGTTCTTGGGCCGACCTTATTCCTCATCTACATTAACAGTCTCTGCAACATGAAAATTGATGGCGGGCTCATTTTCTCATACGCCGACGATACTGCCATTGTCTTCACTGCAAAGACTTGGGATGATGTTCGTAGGTTGGCCGAGCGTGGCCTGGCAAAGATAGCAGCCTGGCTAAACCATAGTCTCCTCACACTAAATGCCTCCAAATCCAACTACATCTGCTTTACTAAGTATAATAACTCGCAACCGGCTCAAGATCTCCAAATAAAAATTCATAACTGTCCCAACCCCATAACCCCCGGCTGCTCTTGCTTAAAAATTGACAGGTTACAGCATACCAAATATCTAGGTGTTATGATTGACCAGCGCCTGTCCTGGCACATGCACACCGAACTGATTATGAAAAGAGTTAGGAAACTGATTTGGACATTTAAAACACTGCGACATGCGGCTTCAAAGCAACTTCTAAAGCAGGTATACATTTCACTGGCTCAATCTATCCTCATGTACTGTCTGTCTTGCTGGGGAGGGACTACAAAAATAAAATTTTTGGAACTTGAGAGAGCTCAGAGAACCTTACTTAAGGTCATGTTCTTTAAACCCTATAGGTACCCCACCCACAGCCTCTACCTATTATCTGACCTTTTGTCTGTAAGAAAGCTTTATTTGCTCCAACTCACACTAAAAAAACACACATCCCTCCCTTATGACCCCTCTAAGCCAAAAAGTAGAAGGAGCTACTTAGTCGCTCCAACGGTCAAGGTTAGATCTGTTTTCGCTAAAAGGCAATATCCGAGGCGAGCATCTTATATATACAACTTGTTGAATAAAGAATTAAGAATATATTCCATGAAGCTCCGGGACTGTAAAAAAGCTGTAACCGATTGGCTTAAAACTAAAACTTACGACGATGTGGAGTCTATTATATCTACTTTTCAATAACCAAATTGTTACGCTTGGGTTGTTGTGCCTAAGGTTAGTGAATGAAGACTTGTACAGTCTCTTTCGATCCCAAGACATTGTCGCAGGGCTAACCGACAAACGAAAACGTCCATTTTGTACATACGCTTCGTCTAAGCATGAAAGCGTGACAATCAAACAGACAGGATACAATTTGGGAAATAGTGAACTAAGCATTGCTTATTATCTCACACACCACACAACCTCACTTTCACACACATACCCATACTCACTCACACACCCACTCATGAAACACATACCACACGTACACGCGCGATCTGGAACTGTTTGTATAATTTTTAAGCTACCCTTTTATTTTTTACTTTTATTTTATTTTTTTGTTTACATTGTCTACATTTCAATTGCATAAAAATGACAAGTGGAAGTGCGGAATCTCCTAATACAAGCAATTCCTTGCTTAAAAGGTGATCTCCAATTACATGTATCTAAATGCCTATTGTAATTGAAATAAACGTTTTTATTTTATTTTTTTTTTTTTTTAAGGCTACTTTTTTTTTTTAATTAAAAAGTATTTATTGACATAAAAGATTGTACATATATGCAATGGAATTCCCTGACTCCTGCGATAGTTAACACTGTATTGCAGGAGCCAGTGTCCTCCCTTAATAAAAAGAAACATTTGTTTTATGACAAAAAAAAAAGGAAACAAACGGAAACTTCTACTTTGCTTTGAAAAGAGAGAAATATATATATATATATATATATATATATAAAATAAAAGAGAAAAAATAATAATTAAAAAACTAAATTAATATTAATTACATTCTACTAGAGCGCGTGTTTTTGTTTATGTACGTGTGCGTGTGTGTGTGTGAGTATAATGTATGTGTGTATTAGTGGGTGTCAGTGAGTGTGTTCAGGCTTGAATAAGTTCTTAGGGAGAGATACACTCCCTTGCAGACACATAACTTATATAGATAGACTACTTATTTAGGGGGCAGTAACTAGCTGTAGTAAAAACCCTCGAAAGATAGATATACTTTACTTATTTTGGCGGGCAGTAGAAATAAATAAAATTAAGGTTAAGTCACCACTGTTAGTAGATTCTCAGCCGTTTCGTAGTCTAGCGATTTCAGCCAGTTGAAGATAACTTCCTTAAATTTGTTGTTGCTTAATTTACGTACTGACTGAATTTTGATGCATTTATTGTAAATGTGTGGGGCGATGAAGTTAAAGTGCTTTTGGCCAAATGCAATTCTTTGACGAGGAACCGGGCAACGTTCAACTCGCTTGGTTGACACAGGTAAGTTTGGTACATACTTTTTGTGGTATCTACGTATGATTTCATAGAAGAATAGTTTTCTTATAGTTAGTACACCGGCCTTTTCATAAACATCATTTGTCGGATGCCGGAATGGTAAATACAAAAGCACTTTTAACACCGCACGCTATGCCCTTTCTGCTGCTATAAGAAGCGTTTTGTTTGTGGCTCCCCAAGCGTAAATGCAGTATCTAATTATACATTTGCACAGTGCGTAGTTTTTTTTAAATATATATCATTTTCCTGATCCTAGCTGCAGTCGCTACCACGTGGGCTTTCCAGGTAAGTTGGTCATCTATTATAATACCTAAATACTTAATAGAAGCTACTCTGCAAAGTGTCGAACAATAATTACAAATGGTCCGACTCAAGGTTCTGTTACAGGGGTAAGTGTGTATCTTAAGGCTATGTTCAGATTTAGGTTTATTTAACAAATAAATTTAGTTTTCTTTGTGTTTAAGGAAAGAAGGCTTTTCTCAAGCCAAGTGGTGACCTTTGCAAGGCCATTTTCAGCTTTCTCAAAAATTGCCTTCCAAGTATTTCCATGAAAGACCAATACAGTGTCATCAGCGAACATGAGTAGGTCAAGACCAGGAAGAGTAGCCATATCACCGAGTTCGTTGATATATATGAGAAATAACGTGGGGCCTAACGTACTGCCTTGAGGGACGCCATAATTACAACCATATCTGATACTTTCACTCCCTGCCACTCTTACAGACTGCGATATGTTCGACAAATAATCCCTGAACCAGTCCAGAGCCACACCTCTTATGCCAACGTTCTCCAACCGAGTTAGAAGTATAGGAACAGGAACAGACACTGTGTCGAACGCTTTTTGGAGGTCTAAAAAGATACCTATGCACCTGTCACCCTTATGTATGACGTCAATTTTGAGGTCAATGTTAGGACGGCATCTTCAGTCGACTTTTTAGATCGAAAACCGTATTGGTTATTATTTAGCAAGTTATTTTTTTCTAGGTAGTTCATTACTCTCTTATTTACAACTTTTTCAAGTATTTTGGATAACGTTGATAGAAGAGAAATGGGACGGTAGTTTGATGGTTCATTTTTATCTCCAGATTTAAATATTGGGCACACCACAGCCCGTTTGAATATGTCTTGGAAGATACCTGTTTCTAGACTGAGGTTACATAAGTAAGTGATAGGTAGGGCAAGCGAAGTAATATTTTGTTTTAAGATTTCAGAACTAATTTTGTCCCAGCCTGGTGCACTGTGCGATTTCAGTCCCAGAACAATGCCTCTAATCTCGCACGGGTCTGTTGGTATTAACGATATAGAACTTAAAGGCGCTTTATCAGTTTTGGCACGACGTGCTAGGTCATACTCGCATGCGTTCGTTTTATTTAACAGTTCGTTAGCCAAGGTACCACCAACTGATGTAAAGTAGCTATTCACCTTGTTGAGAGATTGTACTGGAGTGACATCAATACCTAATAGTTCTTGCAATGGTTCGTTATTGCGTTTCATTTCACAAACTTCCTTTAAAACCTTCCAAGTTTCCTTTACATTACCGTCATTTTTAAGTAATGTCTCCTGATAATGTTTATTTTTTAGTGATTTTACAATAGTATTACAGATATTCCTATATTTGAAATATTTTTGTTGTTTTTGCGAATCATTTGGTGACTTGGCAGCTCCTTTGTGAAGGTTATCTCTTCTCTTAATACATCTAACCACCCTTTTCGTAATCCAGGATTTGATGGCCTATAATTTGGAATTCTTACAATCTTAGTGTTAAGCATTATTATGTTTGTTGATTTAGTCATTATTATTTCCGAGACAATATTAGCGTCAGTGTTATTATAAACGTTATTAAGCTCTTCAGTTATGTTACTATAGTCAGTTTTAATTTTATTAAATTCCATACTCTTTTTCATAATTTTAGGATTACTAACATAAAGTAAAATAGGCGAATGATCCGTTATTGGTTGTTCAAACTCAACGGTTTTCCAGTCTAAGTTGCATTTTATCATGAAGTGGTCAATACATGTATTAATTCGAGTAGACTTAGTAATGCCTAGCATTAGTCCATATAGGGCCATTAAGTTTAAATATTCTTGTTCGGACGCAGATAACTTTTCAGGCATACAATCAATATTAGTGTCCCCGGTAATGATAATATTTTTAGTAGATATGTTGGACAAAACTTTATTAATCGACTCCAAGTAGGTACTTGTATTTCTAAAACACGGTGGACGGTAAGTGCAAATTATTGTATAGTCGGGATCAATAGCAATCGTGAGACGCAGACCTTAAGTGTTCTACGTACATACACGACCACGCCGTCGTTTTGATTTAGACTAACTTTTGTCCAATATTTGTGGTAGTCCTGTAAATCGGGAGGCAAATTGTTTTCATTAGTCCAACACTCTGTCAATACAATAATATCGATACAAAAATTTAGAGCAGAAATAAATGCTAAAAAGTGATCAAGATTACAGTTTATACTTCGAATATTTAAACAAATTATTGTAAGCAACGCGATGTTTACATCATAGTTGATAATTTGAGAACAGCTGCTGGTGTTCATTACGGATAGACACTCGAGAGTTAGAGCGACGATCTCCGCAGGATTGGCTGGTAGCAACTGGATGAGAGTTGCCAAGGATCGATATGAGTGGCTGGCAATGTAAAAAACCTATGACCGGCAGTAGAATGCTGTAGGATGATTATTTTGATAACGGGTAAAATTATAAACCTTACAGTTGAAAATAAAAACTACTTTGCAGTATATTGAATGATAAAACATCTGATCAGATCTTTATTTATCTCAGAGCAATCACAGTGACGAGGGCCGTATTGGTAAGCAGTAATGTGAGAGGAGAAGTGGTGACGGCACTACTGCAGGCGTGTTCACCGGGCCCGATGCAAGCGGCGTATGCCATAAGGTGCGGCAGCTGGCTCTGCTCGTACAGCCCCGTGAACATGGAGTGGTGTGGCCCGCGTGCGAACACCGCCACGTCGTCGCCGCCGTGCGTCTCCGAATCAAGATGTACGTCGACGTGCGACTCCCAATCGAGAGCTCCTATAAAAAATAATGTTATAAATATTATTATTGCATAATTATAGCATTGAGGTATTTTTATTAAACCGGTTAATAAGGAATACTAACGGAAATTGTGCTCAGCAGTTACGTCGGTTCGAACACCATTTACATGTGCACGGAAGCCAGGGCCGTTGGTGTAGGACAGTGTCATGTAAGGCATGCTGTCCTCATCCGTGTCTCTGGAGGGGCCAAGAATGTCATTACCACGTCCTGAATACCCGTTGAAGGCCATGACGTGCGCGTGGTCAGCCGTCACCACGATGAGCGAGTCCTCCTCTGACACCATCTCCGCGGCACGTGCCACGGCTGCGTCCATCTCTAGTGTCTCGTCTAGCGCTAACTCCGCAAGATTATCGTGATGTGCGTGGTCGATGCGGCCTCCCTCCACAAACAAGAAGAAACCCTTCTGGTTGCGGCTCAACGAGCGTATTGCTACTTCAGTTAGCTCGGCGAGTGTAGGCTCGGTCGTAAGATTAGCCTGCTTGTGGTACTGTAGGTGATTATTCTCGAACAGTCCCAAAAGATAGTCAGGAGGTGACGAGGACAACTCTATCAACTGTTCTCGGTTCCAGATGTATCGATGATCGACGTTTTGTGAAGCCTTGTCACTCTTCCATTCTTCAATTAAGTTTCGGTTATCAGATCTGAGCCCGGGTGAACCCTCTTCATCAATGACCGTGGTAGGAATGAATTCTCGCCTTCCGCCACCTAAGATGACCTGCGGAAAGTGAACGCCCCGTATTACTGTCTATTCATAAGAATAACACATTTTGTACCTATTATAGCGAGTTGAATTGCAGGGCCGTGAAGAAGACGTATGAAGAGAGATTGCATCTAGCGGAGATGAGAATGTTGAAATAGATGTGTGGGCAGATAAGACTGGATAACGTAATAATCGAGTAAATTGGAGGAAGTTTGAAAAAAGAGTCAGTTATATAAATGTTGGAAAAGAATCGTCCGGCTTGGTAAGGAAACGTAATGAGGAGGAATGAAATGCATGTAAGAATCATGAATATGGAATATATATGAATATGGGTGAAGAGGAGAGGAATACCAAGTAGAAGATGGGTAAATTGTCTGTGGAATATTGACTGATGTGGACTCAAAAATATACCATAGAATTTTGCGTTGTTAGTTGCCTGTACTTATAGTTAATATTCTTTGGATTAGTCCAAATTTTTTGAAACAGAAATAATAACAGAAACAGACATGATGACGTTTATTATACGGAACCCTCGTTACGAAAGTCTAATTGCTTGAAATTTTAGGTAATGGGTGAAACAGAAGTACTAACTTTGAACTTGTTCCCGGGGTGCATGTGCACGAGCTGGTGCGCGATGTCGGGGCAGAGCGCCGGGTCGTGGCCGTCCTGGCGCACGGCCGCGTCGTTCTCCCAGTGCCGGTTGGCCGCCTTGGCGAACACGCCGCCCGGCGACGCGTGGGTGATGCGCGTAGTCGTCACAATGCCTGACAATAGCGCATATTATTATTACAGAGTCGAATCTATTTGACACTGCAGGTGATATATCAGTACAAACCGGCATCACGGCCATCTGCGAGCGCCCACTCGGCGATGGACTGCAGGTGGTGCGCGGGGTCGGTGGAGGCGTTGCAGTCCCAGCGCGGCACGGCGGCGCTCAGCCCGAGCGTGCCTTGGTTCGCCTTTGCTCCGCACAGGTATGCGGTCGCCGAGCACGCGGAGTCAGCCACTTGAGCGTTCACACAATATGTCTGTAGCAGGAGCATCGTGCAGTGTTATGAGATATTCATAAAGTGTGTGAAATCATCCAGTACACTTACAGAATACTCACCTTAACTAACCCAGAAGTAGGGAAAGTCTCAAAGTGCATCTTGGCCTCCTCGCCGGTGGCGCCGCGGCGCTGGCCGAGCAGCGTGCGCGCGGCGGCCAGCGTGGGCACAGACATGCCGTCCCCCAGGAACATCACCACGTTGCGCGCGGTGCCACCGCGGGGGCGAGCCAGGCGAGCGCGTATGGCGGCCTGCGCCTCGTCGCTCCAGTGCTTGGCACTGGTCTCGGCGGGTGGTGCGCGGGACGCGGGCGGCGCGCCGCCGGGGTGATAGCGGTCTGCGGGAGGTAAGCCGGCGGTCACCACGCTCGCTACGAGCGTCACCAGCGCTAGCTTCGCAAGGAACATGGTTTCCGAGCTTCCGAGCAGTCCAGTACTACACTGCTGCCCCATTAAACTGCTTATATTACCTCTATAACCAGTTATCTAATCTTTTACTATTGTCTTTATAATAACATGCATGCCAAACATGTTCAGTCTTCGTTTCCCTGTTATATTCATGTCAAATGATAACATTAAGTATCGTCACATACGCATTATGATAGCTACGTATTGATTGCCTTGATTGGTGGTGATAGAAGACGTCGATGTGGTCAAGGGCGCTGAAGGATTTCAAACTGTTAGCATTTCAGCAGTCAACTGTATAAGTATTAATAGCCGTTCGATTTTACTGAGGAAACCAGGTGGAAAAAAATAAAAAAAAATCGGCGCAAAACATTGTACAAGGAATGTGGAATTCCCTGACTCCTGCGATAGTTGAAACTGTGTTACATGAGCCAGTGTAGTTTCCTGAGAACACGTCACATTTGTTGTATGACAAAAAAAGCAAACAACCGAATGTTTCTAATTTATATTAAACAAAACCATTCTACTTAAGCGCGAGTGTTTGGTTATGTATGTGTGCGTCAGTTTGTATGTGTGTAGTGTGTAAATGGGTGTGCACAAGAGTAAGCGACGCAAGTTCGATAGTTTAAATTGCACTTGCAAAGGAGATAGTAGTACCGTCGTCGATCGATTTCTATTGGTTTTATTTTTGAAAGATGACATTTCAAAAAAAAAATAGTTTTAGCGTAGAAGATGTAGTAATGTTTGATCGTCAAATAGCACTAGGTATTGCATCAGAATGTTCGAAAAACATATTGTTTTTGTTTTTTACACATGTTGAAGGGGCTTGATATTAAAGTCCTCTTCTTTTATAAACTTTTATTGATTCTTGCATTTACAAGTTTTAGACACGTGTACATTTATATTGACGTGCCTCGTCGCTTGCGCCGGTTGTCGCCGCAGTTCGAATATTATATGACGGGCGCCGCGCAGTGTTGCCAGATGACGCGGCGCGCAGTGTTGCCAGATGACCGCCGATGTAGTGATGTGCCGTGCGGTACGTTTTTAGTGCGGCAGGTGCACACTATGGCGTGCACATACTCCGCGGCGTTGAAGCAATTTCAACAGCTATGGTGTCGTGGGCAACAGACACATTTTGTGGACTGCCCGTTTTATAAGTCCTTTGTTGGTATGGACGTCCGCAACCCGAACAATCCCATCATTTCCAGGGTATGTCTTCATTACGCGCCCCATGCGCCAGTCGAGAGGCATGAGGTTGTCCTCCCGCAGCACAACCATGTCGCCGACCTGAAGTGCTGGCTGCTCTCTCCTCCATTTAGATCTGCTCTGCAGCTCGGCCATGAACTCCCGGTGCCATCTTGCCCAAAACTGCTGCCGGATCTGCTCGATGCGCTGGTATCTATTGAGTCTAACGCAGTTAGCTGGTAACGACGGCACAGACATCAACGGGCTGCCTATAAGGAAGTGCCCAGGAGTCAAGGGATTAATGTCTGCAGGATCAGATGAGAGAGGGGAAATGGGGCGGGAGTTAAGGATAGCTTCTATTTGCGCAAAAAGCGTTGCCAATTCTTCGAATGTAAGGGAGGCACTACCAGCAACTCGTTTCAAATGATGTTTAGCGGATTTAACTCCAGCCTCCCATATTCCACCGAAGTGTGGTGAGTAGGCGGGACAAAACATGAATTTAATTTCCTCATTTGACGCGAAATCTGATACTGATTTACGACTGGCCCTTATAACTCTCCCTAACTCATTGTTGGCCCCTACGAAATTTTTTCCATTGTCGCAATAAATAGCGCAAGGCTTGCCGCGACGTGAAACAAACCTACGCAAACAAGCTATAAAAGCTTCAGTGGTCAGGTCACTGACAACTTCTAGATGTAGAGCCTTCGTGACTAGGCATACAAAAACGCAGAGGTAGGCTTTAGTGACGCGGTTACCTCGACCTTTTTTAGAGGATATCATAAATGGTCCCGCAAAGTCGATCCCACATGTACTGAACGGAAAATCAGGATTAACTCTTACACTAGGCAAGTCCCCCATTAAAGGCTGTATCGGCTGACCTCGAAATCGAGTACAAACCACACAAGTCTTAACAATATTTCGAGCTAAGTTTCTTCCACCCAGCGGCCAAAACCTCTCGCGAACAGAGGACAAAAGTAACTGGGGACCTGCATGAAACAATCTAAAATGTTCACAGTGCATTATTAACCTAGTTAAATGTTGCTTAGAATCTAATAGAATTGGATGTTTCTTATCATATTTACAATCAGACTTATTTATCCTACCTCCTACTCTTATTAAGCCATTATTATCACAAAATGGGTTTAAAGGCAACAATTTGCTTTTATGATGTAAAGCTTTACCATCCTTTATTATTTTAATCTCCGTTGCAAATGACTCTAGCTGACTAAACTTTAATAGTAATGTCAGTGAGTGATCAAGTTCCTCAATTTGCAAAGGTCCTAACACGTTAACAGTATTCTTTTTACAATTATGTACAAAACGTAGAACATACGCAAAACATCTTTTTATTTTTAAATAACTAGAATATCTATCAAATTGGATAAATGAATTAATGTTATCTAATGTTTCATCAACTGAAACTAGTACCTTTGTTTCGGGTAAATTATTAAGGCTAAGCTGTGGCTGGGTAGGCCATTTAGATTTATCTTCCTTTAGGAATGAAGGTCCTTCCCACCACAACGATGCTGCCTGCACATGCTGTGGATCAATACCCCTGGACGCTAAGTCTGCAGGGTTAGATTTTGTCGGAACATGTTTCCATTGAACTTCCTTTGTAAGTTGATTTATTTTATTAACACGGTTACGCACAAATGCTTGTAAGGCTTTATTTTGTGTTTTTAACCATCCAAGTACCACCGTGGAGTCAGTCCACATGTATATTTTTCTAACTTTATATGGAACTGACTTTAATACTTTAGCACTCAACTCAGCTCCTGTTAAGGCAGCACATAATTCTAATCGTGGAATAGTAAGTGTTTTAATTGGTGCGACTCTTGTTTTAGCGCATAGTAGCTTAACAGTAACTGTATTATCTATATTATTAGTAGAGCACATATATACACATGCTCCATAAGCTTGTTGTGATGCATCGACGAAGCAGTGCATCTCCACAGATTGAACATCTAAACTCTCACCCAAAACATAGCGTGGTAAGACAATATCAGACAACAAATGTAATTTTTTTATAAAACCAAACCATTTTTTAACATAATATTCTGGTACTGGGTCATCCCAATCCAATTTGAGAGCCCATAAATTTTGTAATAATATTTTAGCCTTGATTATACAGCAACTAACCAGTCCCAATGGATCAAATAGCTTACATGTAGTAGAAATGATTATTCTTTTTGTAGCCTTATTAGGGATATCAATGTCACTTGGAAAACGTAAATTGTCTGACAAAGGTGTCCATTTTAACCCTAAAACAGTGGCTTCATCATGAAAAGTAAGGCAATTATTAGACTCTGAATTATCATTGAGGATTTTAGGACAATTTGTTCTAAACTTTCTTAACGGAAAACAAGCCGCATTCAAAGCTTGTGAAACACCTAAATATATGTGCTTTAATTCGTCCTCAGAAGAGGCACCAGTTATTACATCATCCATATAAAATTTATTCTTAATTACCTCAGCAATAACCTTATCACTACATTGGGTACCTATCTCAAACAGACACCTGGTACTCAAAAATGGAGCAGATGCCATTCCATATGTTAAGGTTTTGAGTTGCAGAATTTTAATAGGCTCCGATGATTTGTCTCTCCACAATATCAGCTGTAGATGCCGCTGCGACTCATTTTAGTCGATTTGACGGTACATCTTTTCGACATCAGCTGTTAATACACATTTATGTAATCTAAATTGGATAAGTATTGAAAACAAATCATTTTGCATAACGAGGCCAACTGCCTGGATGTCATTGAGAGATTTGCCTGATCTTGTTTTGGCAGAGGCATCAAAAACCACCCGAAGTTTTGTGGTTTCATGTTGTTCGCGTATAACACAATGGTGCGGTAAGAAACATCCAAACTCTGGCCTATCAATTTCAACCAAGTGTCCTAATTTAGCATATTCATTTATAAAATTGGCATATTGTTCTTTTAATTTTGGATTTTTATTTAATTTACTTTCTAAATTAAGAAAACGCTTAATTGCTAAAGGAAATGAATTGCCAAGAGCCTGCTCAGGAACCTCCATCAACGGCATCATTACTGAGAATCTACCATCAGGTAAGCGACAAGTATTTTTGATGGAGGATGTGTTTGTGTGTTTGTGTCTGGCAACACTGCGCGGCGCCCGTCATTAATATTCGAACTGCGGCGAGAACCGGCGCAAGCGACGAGGCACGTCAATATAAATGTACACGTGTCTAATACTTGTAAATGCAAGAATCAATAAAAGTTTATAAAAGAAGAGGACTTTAATATCAAGCCCCTTCAAGTGTTCAATCGCTTGATGGAGGTTCCTGAGCAGGCTCTTGGCAATTAATTTACTTTCTAAATTAAGAAAACGCTTAATTGCTAAAGGAAATGAATTGCCAAGAGCCTGCTCAGGAACCTCCATCAACGGCATCATTACTGAGAATCTACCATCAGGTAAGCGACAAGTATTTTTATTAAAATGTGATTCACAAAACTGTTCATCTGCAGAATAAATATTAGCTTCTGAAGGTACATCTTCAACCTCCCAGAATTTAATTAAAGAATCATTTAAATCTTGCTGAATATTTAAACCGTTTTGAACAAAGTTACAATGTATTTTCTTGTTATTGTGACTCCCCCCTGTGGGCCCAGCCACTATCCAACCTAGCATGCTCTCTTGTAAGACAGGTCTGTTGGTGCCTAAACTTATTTTATTTGGTAATATAATATTAAAGAAATGATCTGCACCCAGCAAAATATCTATTTCAGATGGCTTGTAAAACAGAGGATCAGCTAATTGAATATTATCTGGTAAACCTAAACTTTCTACATTAACTTGAATGCTAGGTAAATTACCAGTAATCTTTGGAAGAATAAAACAGCTGACATGTGCACTAAACATACCTATTCTTGAATTTAATTTAATTTTGCACCTTTCTTTAATTTCACATGCTACATTGTTTATGCCTGTTACATTAAAGACATTCAACTTCTCAGTCTGTAGTCCTAGCTTTTCTTTCAGGTTGCCAGTCATAAATGAAGACTGGCTTCCCGTATCCAGCAAAGCACGAGCTAAGTAAGTACAATTTGTTTCAGTATTAACTACTTCAACCTGAGCAGTACACAGTAAGACTTGGCCCGGCGAGACTGCAGATAAACTAACAGGGACGCTAGTCGCTGAAGTCTCTACATTTTCAGTAGCTACATTTATAACCGTACTGCTTTTATGTAATAAACTATTGTGTTTCTCTGCACATTTCCTACACAAACCTTTCAAAGTACATTCTGCATGTGTGTGACCACTACGAAGACAGTTGATACACAGCTTTTGTTTATTTACCAAGGAATGCCTATCATTTAACTTCATCCCTTTAAATTTAAAACACTGATGTATGTAATGGTTTTTATCACACACAACACATGCCTTATTATGAGTGTTATCTGTAACGGCAGCAAATGACTTCACACATTTATTTTCTTTGTTATTATTATCCCTAGAAGAGTTTTTACTATCATTATTACCATTACTATGGTAAGCTGTTTGCAAAACGTTAGCTCTTTGTATTAAAAAATCCTGAAATTCTTCAAGTGTAGGACGGGATAACAAACTGGCTTTATGATCTTCCCACTTATTCCTAGTCCTAGGATCTAACTTTGCGGCCACCAAATGTATTACTAATGGATCCCAACCATCTGTAGAAATCTCTAAGGTGTTTAGCGCACTTAAATTTTTAAAAATGACATCTGTTATATCCCTTAACGCAGTGAAGGATTCCTTTTGAATAGGAGCAATATTTACTAATGCGTTTAAGTGATAGTTCATAAGGATATTTGGATTATCATATCTCTTACATAAAGCCTGCCATGCGTTTTTATAATCCTTAGCCGCAAAATTTGTTGAACTAATAGCAATCTTAGCGCTACCTACCAAGGAATTTCGCAAATAATGATATTTATTTATTAATGGTATGGAGTCATTGTCATCTATAAGAGATTGGAACGTGTCTCGAAACTCCAACCATTTTACAAAGTTCCCATCAAAACTTGGTAGATTAATAGTAGGCAATTTTATGGAAGCATTTACTCCACAACTGGATTTTATTGAATCATTAATCGAATTTTTGTTTTTAGTTGAATACAAATCTATTATTTCCTGTGCTAACGCAATTTGGGAGCTAAATTCACCTTCAGTGGTATTTCTTTCTGTATATTCTTTCTCTGCATTTACAGAGAGTTCTTCTATTTGAGTTTGAACCTCATCGAATTTTTGAACCAATTCTTGTAACTGTGCTAACTTTACCGATAATTCTCTTATATCTATACTAGTTATGCTATCCAACTTGTCTATTTGAAACTTAGTAATATAGTTTTTAAAAAACGTTACGCGACTGCGTATACCAGCTCGTTTACGGATTAATTTAACCAAAATGGAATTTGAACTATCGTTAACTTGTTCACTGTCCGACATTTTGTTTCGTTTTATGAATTCCACGAATTACACTGTGACTTAACCACCGAAGCCTCCACAGAACGCCTACGCAGGCTTACTTCACTAACTTCAACAATGAGAAAGGTGTAAAGTTAATTAAAATGTTCACTCTAACCGAGGGATCCAGGAGTGCAAACCAGCTCAAACCTCGCAGCAGCTGCCACCGAGCCCGTCAACCGGACGGTCAGCACTCGTAGGGCGCCGCTGCCGGCTCCGTTGCCGAGCACGCGGACAGCACGTTAAGTCCGCCGCGTACCGACGCAGGAACTTCTGGAATGTTCGGCAAATAACTGTTTACAACTAATAAATACAATCTTAGTTTACCTAGGAACCAAAAACGATGAACTATTCTTTTTATTTAGAGTATTTTCGTGCCGCGTGCTCACACCTAGCGGAATATGCAAGCGTCTAGCTATCGCCAATCATTAAAACACGCATCCAGGCACCTCCCCCACAGCCTCAAATCAGCACGGCATTTACACGCAACCAAAAGCTGGGAAATAGGGAAAAGGATAGAATAAGGAACGGGCTTACTTCCTTTTTATCGCTGTTGAGACGCCGCCGCCATCTTAGTCACACATTGAATTCTTCCGATCGACGACAGCAGTAATGGGTTTTCTCGTAGCAGCTTCAAATCTTCACGGTCGCCACTTAAGGGGCTTGATATTAAAGTCCTCTTCTTTTATAAACTTTTATTGATTCTTGCATTTACAAGTTTTAGACACGTGTACATTTATATTGACGTGCCTCGTCGCTTGCGCCGGTTGTCGCCGCAGTTCGAATATTATATGACGGGCGCCGCGCAGTGTTGCCAGATGACGCGGCGCGCAGTGTTGCCAGATGACCGCCGATGTAGTGATGTGCCGTGCGGTACGTTTTTAGTGCGGCAGGTGCACACTATGGCGTGCACACATGTTTTATTTTCAGCACCAGCGTCTGATGAAAGGTTTTGCAAAATAAAAAATAACAAAAAGTTACCGTAAACTAAAAACAGTAAAACTAAGACAAACGTGTACAATGCCAAACTTAACCTATTACTAGAAGCTACTGCTGGTATCTAAATAGCGATTTTTATTTAGGGTTCCGCAAGTCCGAATAAAAACCGGTAACTTCATATTACATAGCGAAGCCAATTGGCTTAGAATTCAGTCAGAATTTTCCTGATTAATTTCTCAGTGCCGTGGACCGCGGATATCAAAGCTGGTAAAGTAATGGTAGAAATTTTGCGAACGCCGAGTAATCCATAAAGCTAGGGGACAGGGAGGGGATACAAGGTGAAGTTAGTGTTGGGAACTCACTGTTAAGACATATACATGAATAATATCAAATCATATAAGACAAAACAATAATAAAATGTGATTCTAATAAGACGAGAGGGAGCAAAGATATGATATTTGATGAAAAGGTCGCTAAAGGAAACGTTGCGCTTATGAAATTCATTATAAATACAGTAACGTTAACTTTATAATTTATAATGTACTACGAACCCATCTCTAAGGCATGTAATCCGGTACAATAATTGCCCCAGTACGTGACTGTTACACCTAAGCGCATAGGTCCACTAAGGACACTGCTACGAATTGTAACAGAACACGCTCCTTAAGCATTCTACACATGTCTTTCTTAATCCTAAGGCAGAGTTCTGAGAAGTCCAGCTGCCATTGAGGAAGGTATGTTTAAATAGTCTACCCCTTTCATTTGATAACACAACTTGCACAAGCGCACCGCAGACTCAGTCTGTAGCAGAACATATTGCGATTGTTATTGGTGGACGCCGAAGTGATAATTCTATCGTCACTTCAGATTTCCTTACTCTGCCCCATGTCGTGATTGTGTTTCTCGCTGCATAGTGTCGATTCAGTAATTGGCTTACCATATGCCAGGGTTTATTTTAACGAGACACAGACCTTAGAACGTAGCTATCAATTCAGGTTAGGATAGTTAGTATAGCCTACCCCCTCTCCCGGAAATTTGCGACAACAACCTCTATGCAATGTAATTCTGAGCTAGACTTTTATAGGAAGCAGTATTCATCAGCAGTAGTTTCTTTTACCCAGTAAAAGACTTTTTAAATGATATGAGTTTATCCAGATTGTGATTGTGATATTAGTTACAAATTTGACCATGTAAGACTTATGTACGTTTACTTTAATTTCTATTTTTTTTCGTGACATTATTTTGTTCATTTAAATTTTTATAATAATTTGCACACTTTAAGGTAAACTGTAGTTGATCTCATTAATTTATGAACAACATCTTATACCTGTACCTACATTCATAGCAATAAAGTACTGATTCTGATTCTGAGCGTTCGGTTGGTTTGTACTAGAAGTCAACATTATAGTCTGACTAACAATAGTTTGTAATAATTGAACTACGAATATTACGGTTCTGCCTTCCATTTGTGTTTCGTCAGATAAAAGTCACATCGTCAATAGTCGCGTGTATTATTCTACAGTGTCGCATGCATGAGGTGAATGTAGAGTAGTGGAGGCTTTCCCCGTCTCCCTATAACCAAACGCAGATGACGGATAGTTACCAAGGTACGGATTAGGAGGTGACATAACACATGAGATTATAGTATACATTGTGATACAATATAGAAGCTGCCCGGTCAAGCTGAAATAATAATTATTAACATCTCTGCGCTACCGCCAAGCTGCAACTATGAGCTATTAGTTAATTATAGTTGACACTTATCACGTGTTCATTGAAGTAGTCTTGTCTACAACTCACTTACAGAATACCGCACACATTACCAGCTTGGCCTCCGCCACGGCTTAACTCTTCCACTTCTCAACACTGATTTTAACTAGATTTATTACTACCACTTTTATTTAACTTATAAAATATTAATCGCTCTCTAACAACAGTCCACTGGGACATGTGTATCTTGGTACCAAGACTACGCTAATTTCACTAGCCTAACGTAGGACGTCCTCGCACTTCGTGGACTTCAATCAACCACCCTGACTTAATTCGACAAGCCTAAGGTCTGACTCCGTTCGTGATCTCAAACCAACTACCTCGAGTTATATTCCTTTCTTTTCTCTCCAAACACTCTCAAAATACCACGCCGTGCCTATCGCCCTTTTTAACCGACTTCAAAAAAAGGTGGAGGTTCTCAATTCGGTTGTATTTTTTTTTGTGTTTTTACCTCATTTCTTCGTCTTTTAGAAACCGATTTGAACAAATCCTTCTTTTATCTGAAAGGATATACTTCCCGATTGGTCCCATAGAAATTTCATCAAAATCGGTTTAGTAGTTTGGTTTTTAAATCTAAATAGCTGACAAAATATGTCATCCAAGTAAAAGAAATTGCGAAATTGATACTTGACAAGGATTTGTGTGTGATACGATAACTAAAAAATGTTGAAATAAAAACTTTTTTGCAAAAAATAACCGACTTCCAAAAACAGTTTTTGTGTCCGATGTTTCAATTGTTTTAAAAGTTTGCTTAGGTCCAGCCCAAAATGTGGCAACCAGATGTAGCGCTAGTATTGAAGAATGCACTTGCAAATCGAATATTTTTATCGTTTCTTAAGAATTCGTTGAAATATTAGTTTTGGCCTGTCAGCCCAGCTTTTTATCCCTAGTTTGCTTCTCATTACATAAAGAATTTATGCGTTTGCAAGTGGTCCAATATTATTTTACAATTCTAAGAAGGGAAGGAACGTTTCGTTATTAATTACGGTAACTTGTCAGGCCGTCAAGCCATAAAATAGAGGTTTAATGTGTTTGTAAGTGTCCCGATACCGTGTGATGATTTTTAAATAATTATCGACTAAGATATTTGCTTAATATTAGAAGTACGTGACAGACAGTCATATCATCATCGCCTAGCCTTTTCCCAAATTTATTGGGGTCTGCTTCCAGTCTAACCGGACGCAGCTGAATACCAGTATTTTAAATAAATAGCTATATAATATTTTAATATCTAATTTTAACTTTATTTTTATACTATGTTTATGTTATGCTATGTTTTTGTGTTTTTAAATAATGTAATATTTTAAAAATTTTGTTAGTTTAATCTTTTCTAATTTGATTGCAAGTTTATTTTAAGTTTTTAGCTATCACATTAGGGTAAACCCTGTAATTATAGCTCAAGGTGTTATAAATAAATAAAATGCAATAGTTCTTTACTTTTAAGTTGCTGAAAAATCAATAAGAAGTGTGTGGTCTCAAAATAACATGATACATCTCTCAATATTGTTCGTACAAACTCACATTTGAATGTATCGGAGACCATGTTTTTCGACACCAATATAGTTTTGTCTTACAATAAATTTATTGAATTGTACATACTAAGGAACTCTTCACTTGGCCTGTTTCTTTTTTACTCATCATCTTAGCGAGATTACAGAAGATGAACGATGGACGTATATCATGATTGTCGTTATCTATCCCGATGATATGATGTTATGTCACACAAAAGTCACCCGATACGAGGCCACACTAGTCTTCGCACTGCGCACATGCCCACGCTAAACATGGCGCGCTACACTGCTGCCTCACGCCCATTGCGCGCCGACCGCGTCTTCGGCGCGCTGCTGCTGCTGTTGGCGCTGGTGCAGTCCTCGCATGGTACTGCACTATGAGACTCTTGTGTTGGTAACACCTTGCTGGTTACAAACGTTCACTGTTATATATTATTTCTCATCAGGGAGAGATGTATACCACAAGTCGTTCCGGGGCGTGGCGATGGCCACGTCGGGCGTCCCAGAAATGGAACGTGACCCACAGTACTGGGCAGCAGAAGCGCAGGCCGCAATCGACGCGCGTCTGGCGCACAAGGAGAGCGTGAAGAAGGCGCGCAACGTGGTGATGTTCCTGGGCGACGGCATGTCCGTGCCCACGCTGGCCGCCGCACGCACGCTGCTCGGCCAGCGCCGCGGTGCCACCGGCGAGGAGGCACAACTCGCTTTTGAAAAGTTTCCTACCGTTGGACTAGCTAAGGTATTTTAAAATTATTGTATGGGCGTGCAATTTATATACATGATACGATCTACCGGAGAGGACGTGGTCCAGGCTCAACAAAGGTGGTCACCATGGAAAGTGATACGTGTAATAGAGTGTTTGTGTACGTTGTTTGTGTTGTATCCCGCAGACGTACTGCGTAGATGCGCAGGTGGCGGACTCGGCGTGCTCAGCCACGGCGTACCTGTGCGGCGCCAAGGCCAACCTCGCCACCATCGGTGTGAGCGGGCGTGTGCTCCGCAACCATTGCTGGGCCGCGCGGGACCCCGCGCATCACGTGCACTCCATCGCCGAGTGGGCGCTCAGCGACGGCCGAGACGCCGGTGAGTGGTGACACACTATACTTACTTCACTCACTTGTTACCACACGAGTCGCTAAGTGCTGCACTTGCAGGTATCGTAACGACGACGCGCGTGACGCACGCTTCTCCAGCGGGCGCATACGCGCACACGGCGGAGCGCGACTGGGAGAGCGACGCGGACGTGGCGCGTGACTGCAACGGCTCCGGGGCACAAGATGACATCGCGCTGCAGCTCGTGCACTCACACCCCGGGGATCAGTTCAGGGTACGTCAAATCAACACACACCACATGGATATTTAACAAAGAGTGTTTTTGACTTTGATATAGACCGTTTAAGGAAACCCGAATCCACAAGATATTAGGGGAAACTGTCTAATAGCTCTTTTTAACCGATTTAAAAGAAAGGAGGAGGTTCTCAATTCGGTTGTATATATTTTTTGTATTTGTTACCTCATATCTTCGTCATTTATTAACCAATTTAAAAAAATCTTATCTATCTCTATCTTCTTTTATCTGAAAGTATATACTTCCCAATTGGTTCCACAGAAATTTCATCAAAATCAGTTCAGTAGTTTGGTTTTTATATCAAAATAGCTGGAAAAAGTAAGTCTGACTGTTTTTAATCATGTTCTTTTCTTTATCGTGTGGTTAGTGCCTAACCTGGTGTCAGAGTTTTTATGCCGCTCAAGGGCCTCTGACTTGGCTTTTACATGCCGTCGAGAAATATCTGTCAGGCATGCTGGTTTCCTCACGATGTTTTCCATCACCGAAGCAAGTGATAATTATAGGTACAATACGCACATAATTCCGAAAAATCAGAGGTGCGTGTCTTGGGTTCGAACTCGAGACCTATGACTCGGCAGTCCAACGGTCACACCACTAGACTATCACTGCTGCTGTTAAGTAATCATGTTGATGATGATTGATTTTCAATCATTTTTCTGGTGTGACATTTGAATTATTATGGCACCTATTAGTATTTTTTATCAAAATGTTCGAGGGCTCCGGACGAAAACATCTGTTTTCTATAGAAAGGTTTGTATTAATTCTTTTGATGTCATTTGTCTGACGGAACCATGGCTTATTGATGGTATATCCGATAGCGAATTGTTTGATGATAGATATTTTGTATGGAGACGTGATTGAAGTTATTCGCAAACTAATCAAACTATGGGTTGGTTTTAATAGCCATACGTCGAGAACTAGCTGCTGATGTCCGCTACAAATGGTGATCGTCTGCCGAGGATCTGTGGGTTACCTTACACCAAAAGAAACCTAAAGTAACTTATAAAATACATTTATGTGTAGTGTACATATGTAGCCAGCAATCTGGCAACTCCTTGATGATACAACTCAATATTTTTAGGGTTCCGTACCTCAAAAGGAAAAAACGGAACCCTTATAAGATCACTTTGTTGTCCGTCCGTCCGTCCGTCCGTCCGTCCGTCCGTCCGTCTGTCAAGACCGTTTTTCTCAGGAACGCGTGGAGGTATCAAACTGAAATTTCTATATGATACTTAGTTCTACTGTCCCTGGAAGCTGTAGAAAAATCAGCGCAACCTTCTAAGTCAACGCAATCAAAAGATACAGCCACTTAGGCCGCAAATTTCCGCAAATTTTCGAAACTCGCACGGGAATCAAAACCTACAGGGTACTTCCCGTGAACTTAGAATCTTGAAATTTTGTACGAAGTCACGTCTTATAGTACAGATATAGGAAAAATTACGAAAACCGTAAATTTTTAGTTTCGTCATATAAAAAAAAATTATATACCCACAGGTTTGTACGGAACCCTCGGTGCGCGAGTCCAACTCGCACTTGACCGGTTTTTTTCTAGTAATTTAGCTGATATTGTTCTTAAACATCCCGCAGATAAGTTTTTAGTGCTCGGTGACTTTAACCAACCGAATATTGACTGGCACGCAACAGCGGATGGTGATCATCTGTGTCCTGCTAACTTGCATGGTCCCATACAAACCAGATTTTGTGATTCTCTCACCGCTTGCAATTTGCTTCAGTATAACTCACATCGTAATGTGATCAATAGAATTCTTGACCTCGTCTTGTCCAACAGTGTGTGTGAGCTGTCACTTGCAACCTGGATCCCCAAGTGCATGAGGACTCACATCATAAGGCACTCTGCATCTCTGCTCGTTCAACTTCATCAGCTGCATTCACGGCCTCGAGTCAAGTTCTTGTATGCTCAGACAAATTATGACGCCATAAGTGAAGAAATGATGGCAATTGATTGGCCATTAGAGTTTAATTGTAGACCTTTTGAAGAAGCTGTTCAATTATTTTATGACACTATAAACACGTTTCATAATATACATGTTCCTTCTAAAATTATCGCTCCAAGAAGTAATTGTATCCTCCTTGGTACAAAAGTTCTCTTATTAAAATGATTGAAAATTTCACTTGAAATTTAAAACCTATGGAAACCTCTCAGAGTATCAATATTTTGTTACCTTACGTCAGCGGGCTAAAGATCTAGAGACGGAAATGTTTAACGACTATATAGCAAACATTGAATTAGCCATTTCTAAAAATCCTAGGGCTTTTTGGAAATATGTTAAGTCTAAACAACAAACCAACTGTTACCCATTTGTACTGAAACTTGGTGACGTGTCGTCTGGTCAGGGAGATGAAATCTGCAATATAACTTCCAAGAGCACCGCGACGCAAATGTTTTCTCAAGAAAGAAAGAAAGAAAGAAAATAAGAAAGAAAGAAAGATAATTTAGTTGTCAAACATGCGTTTACATAAACTGACTAATCAGACATGCAAGCTATTAAATTATTATGTTGTGAGCGTCCATGTTTTGCCAATAACGGCGTAAAAATGTTGTAGGTATTAAATTACATTTACTTATAGTCATATTAAATTTCATTACAAAATACACAAGAAATAAATAATAATTGATGTCAAGATATTAAAGTGTAAGTATATTATAGTAAAAGATAAATTAAATTATGTCCAGTAAATTCATTATTATGCATTCAAATAGTGTCAAAAGTCAATTGATTTAAAATTCACATTATTAAATTGTTATTTATAAGTCGGAATCGAAAAGTCCTTTTCATTCAAAAAATCCAAAACAATGTCAGCTTATTTTTGAACAGTGACAAGGGCAGTTCTCTCCAACTTTTAGGCAATTTATTAAATATCATAGGAGCCATACAGAAAACACTTTTGCGCATGAGGGATGTTCTCGCAGTTTGAGAGCATATCCTATTGTTGTCGCGCCTGTTACGTGGGACTACTTCATCTAATCGTTTAAATCGATATGGATTTGTTTTGACAAATACAAATATTTTTTAAAGTAAGGCACGGAACTATCAGTAGGTTTAATTTTAAATATTGAACGAACGCATCTCTTTTGAGCTTTGAACACCGTGTCTTTTTCTTTTGAGTTGCCTCAAAAAATGACACCATAGCGTAGATGGGATTCTTTTAAACCATCGTAAGCTGTAAGTAATGCCTCTACACCTATTATAGACGACAATGTGTGCAGGGCATAGGCAGATTTACTGATTTTTAACCGACTTCAAAAAAAGGAGGAGGTTCTCAATTCGGTTGTATTTTTTTTTGTGTTTATTACCTCATATCTTCGTCATTTATGAACCGATTTGAAGAATTCTTCTTTTATCTGAATGGGCCTACTTCCCGATTGGTCTCATAGAAATTTCATCAATCAAATCGGTTCAGCAGTTTGGTTTTTAAATCAAAATAGCTGGAAAAAATATGTCATCCAAGTAAAAGAAATTGCGAAATTGATACATGACAAGGATTTGTGTGTGATGCGATAACTAAAAAGGGTAAAATAAAAACATTTTTTTTCAAAAAAAAACCAACATCCAAAAAAAAACACTAAAAAAAGTAGTAAATAACATTACTTTCGGAAGTCGGTGGCAAAAAAAGTCAATGAAACAAACCATAGTCACCATTTTTTTTTGTCTTGCATAAGATTTCGATATGGGTTTTCCAATTCAGTTTTTTATCAATGTAGAGCCCTAAAAATTTTGTTGTATCTACCGCTAGACCTCTAGGCTGGTCCGATGACCAGCCTATAGAAGAGGTAGAAAAGTTTTGATACTTAAAAAAGTGACATAAATAATTCTATAAATTGTACATTGTACATTAATCGTAATATATATTTAAATTACTTTTACTATTGATCCGTTGACTAAAATGTATTAATTTAGTTTTAGTCAGGTCAATTTTTAAGTTATTATCATCTAGCCACTTTACCATTAAATTTATAGAATTATTCATGTCACTTTCATAATTATGTATCAAAACTTTTACAAGGTATCGTTATGGTGCTATTATCGGCAAATAGTGTCAGAGGTTGAGGGATGCCTTTCGGTAGATCATTTATGTATAATATAAATCAAGGAGGCCCCAAAACACTCCTCTGTGGCACACCAAACGAAACTATACGTTCTGAGGATTGAAATACAATTTCATGTTTACTTTTCATATTAATTTGGTTTATATGTGTTATTTGAGTTCTGTTAAGTAAGTAAGATTTAATTAGATTGTTGAGATTTCCTCTAATTCCACATGCTTCAAGGTTATTTAAGAGTGTACCATAGTGCACATAGTCAAAGGCTTGAGTCATGTCACAAAATACGCCACAGACCGGTTTCCTCTTAGCCTCAGCGAGAGTGGATCAGTTTACTGGTCTCGTATCAGACATCAGCTCTATTGTTGTGCGGGAGGAGGAGGTATTTCGGTTGCTAAAGCAAGTGGATATTAACAAATCCGCTGGCCCGGATTATATTTCACCAATTTTTTAACCAAATGTGCCAAGTGTCGATCCATAATAAAAATATCAAACAGTCATTCAACTTGGGAGTAGTGCCGACAATCTGAAAGTCAGCGTTTATAATGCTCATTCATAAAAAAGACCTAAGGACAGCGTTGAAAATTATAGACCGATCTCCAAACTCTGCATGTTCGCTAAAATTATGGAGAAAATTGTACACCAACATTAAGTTTCAACAAAAATGTAAACACCTCTTTTTCAGTTAATAAATATTGTATCAAGAAATCAGCAAGAATATTATTCTTCCATCGAAACTTATTAAACGAGCAAGGGCTCGTACACAAGTTACATTATTCTATTTTTGTACTATCTAACTTCTATGAGTCGCTGATTCATAGAGCGAATGAAGATCCGGTAAGCGATCGCCGTAAGTGTCATGCTCAATGATTTGACTGCGTCTGCCACTGACTAACATTATTCGGAGACGCATCCGCGGTCTATCGGTGATTAAATTATTGCAGCGTCTAATGGCTAATATATAGTATTGTGCACTTGCCAGGCGTCGCGCGTCGCATCCCCATTAGTTCTTCCTATTTATTTTTGGGGTGTATAAAGTAATCGCACAATTTAGAATCCGTTAAAATTTACCTATTGTTAATTTGAATCCATGACTCTAGGCAAATGGGCTTAACTCAGTTACAGCCTTTGCGCCTGTTGGCCTAGCATTTTTCTGTCTCCTGCTTTATATGCTGTTCTTGTCTGATTAGTGTCGTAGCGAGCTTCAAGTCAGGTAAATGGTTTCTCCGATTCACTTCAAGATTGGTTGTGGAACTTTTCTGTCGCCACTGTGGATTCTGTCTTTCAGGAGTTGCAGTGGTTGACTAGAGAGTGGCAGTTTGGTCTCAAAAACAAATTATCTTCGTTTTTGCTCCGTATTTATAGTTGGTAGCCAACCGTTTTCAATATGACGTCACAAAGTGGATCTTGGCTAAGAGGCAGGGGTTTGTGACATTGACAATTGAATTACAATCAGATAGTTTCCTTTAGTTTTGACTGTTACTGTAAGCCTTCATCATCCTACTGCTGGGAAAAAGCCAGTCCATCTCATTTAATTAAACAATTAGTAGTGTAAATAACTGTTAACTTGGAAAGGGGTCATTCTAGTTACCGTTGTGAACTACTCTTACTATGGAACAGTCTTTAGAACTGCGAATTTTTTTTTTGCAGTTTTACACATTTTTGTTCGCAAAACTCGACCATATAAGGAACAGCAGATATTTTCTTGTAGAGTGGTGGCTTGTTGCGGCTAGCAGCCAGTGAGCTCGATGTATCAACGCCAAGCGGGGCCGCCCGAAAGGGTTTCTCAAGAATGCTGCTCCCGATATATCAACCTAGCGCAACTAATAAACTAAGGAATCAAACAATGCTGTGAGACGCCAGCAGCTAGGGGGAGGGGGAGGGGCGATGTTCTTATGAGTGAGTGTACCTACATCGCGTCATTGAAGTTTGTTATAATCCTGATTTACCGGGACCTAGTAGACATTTAGACAACAAGGGAGGTGTGCTCGGACTGCAAGAAATGAAACTAGTAAATACGTAGGTAAGTGCGGGAACAACGTGGAACTGAATGGAATCAAATAAAAGCCGCATCGACGACTGCCGAAAGTACACAAACTTTGCCAATTACACAAATTGCTCGTCGCTCATTACGGCGTGACCCCGCGGGCAGCAACCCCTCGCCCCTCGCCCGAGTACCTCACCCGACGCACGTCCGCGACGCATCAGTATTCATTAAAAGCGCAATTAGCGGAGTGCATAGCCCCTCGCAAAGGCGCGCCGATCCTCTCAAAGTGAAACATTACGAAGATGTCATTCGTCAAAATTTCCCCGAAGACTGCGGGTCCCGGGAGCGCTCCCCCGCCCCGGCCCGCGACGGCCCGGCCCGGCGGGGCGAGGGTGCACTCCGGCAGTGGCGAGCGTCCGCCCTCGCAGCTCGCGCGCCTGGCGCCGCTCCCGACTCTCCAACCCGCCGCCGACAAACTTTCGCGCGAACTTGTTTAGTGTCGCAAGTTCTCGACTCGTGTGCCGGTCCCCAGTGCTGCGATGCAATATATGCGAGCTTGACTTGAGCTGATCGGAACAAGTGCAACTTTGTTTTCAGTGATCTACGTGAAAGTGTACGTTCGTGGCATACCTACATTACGTGATAGTGAATTTAGAAATACTTCCGAGGGAATTATTTTATGGCAGGTAAATACAATCATAATAAAAATTATAATTATTTTGTTTAGTTTCTTCTTATGACTGTTAAATCATAAAAATTGGGAATGCATATTAATTGGACGTCTAGTCTATGATATTCACAAACACGCGCTTTTCTGGTTAGTGGCGCCCAGCTTGGGACCACTAAGTGACTTGTTTTACTAAACACTTACTAGCTGGCTCGCATTGGCATAATGCATCCAGAATAATCTGAAACGTAATATTAAATAATATATTTATCTTATCAGTTTCTGGGGGTACTTGTTTTGATCTGTTTAATGATTTCGAAATTGATCTTGTACTCACTTTTACCAGAAGCAGTAAACCATAGTTTCTTGCCGGTTTTCCTTCATAGGAAACGAACCCGAACTGAGCACTTATCTTGTGTAGCATTTCATTATTGCCCATCTAGTTTTATATGAAAAAAATTGATTTGAATTAAATTATTTGCAAAACTAGCTGTTGCCCGGGACTTTTGTCCGTGTGAATTATTAAAATATTACTTCCCTATTGAAATCGGATTTGGTTAACAATTTCAAGGGTTTTTTTTTACATGGAACCCTAATCCTTTTCTAAAATAAAAAGTCTAAGGTAGGATAAATTCTCCTTATAAAATCAGCTATCTGGCAGTAAAAGGCTGGTCAAAATCGGTTGAGCCGTTTTGGAGATTAGCCGGAACAAACAGACATACAGGCTTACAAAAATAAAAATAGAAAACGTATTTTTGTTATAAGGTAGCAAGTAACTTTTATATGCATTCAGTAAAAAGCTGTTGATTGTATTGATAATTCAAAATGTAAATAGTTGAAATATTGTTTGCCAACCATACTTGGTTATAGTAAAATGATTTGCCGAGGGTGGATGTCGGCGGGAGGAGACTCCTTGCTCCGACTGGGACGAGCGGATCCTTGCTGCGACACGATGCATGGGGCGGATAGTTAATCGCGTTAAGGCGGATAATCTCGAAGCTACAGAACATCAGCTTTGTCTGGTGTCGATGTTCATGGCTGATCTCACAATGGCCACCTGACTTGTTACAGATCCCAGGTCTGGCTTACTAATTTGCGGCGAATTTTACCAATAAAACCAAACGCAATCAGCAGATCTAAGCCGCGTTCAAGACCTGTCGGTGCCGTAAATTAAATGCCTCTGACATCTCCTGAACGGCGTTATTATGTGCTAATCACATGTAGGTGCATAGGTGAAATAATTTATCACAAATCATACAAGTGAGCAAGCTTGTTAGTTGCTAACGCCAGTACGCGGCACGCGGCAGTCGGCGGCGGCGGCAGCGGCGGCGCCGCGAGCTCGGTTAGGGACCCTTGAACTCCAGTGTTGCAAGAGTTTTAAGATCAGAAAGTTATAATTGGTGGTACGATCAATCGGAAAAAAATACGTATACCTATATTATAGCAATTTGTGGAAGAGTTGTGTAAGAGTTTCTGCTCTAACGGATCAAGCCGCGCCCTAATGTTACTTCAAACTAATACATTTTTTTTACCAAAATTAAATCTTATATCATCTATGTTGCAAAAACCAATTAAATATCGACATCATATCGACGAAATCGTGGGAGGAGCTCGTTGCTAAATAATAGCAGCCGCTCTGGCCCATCTTTAAGTTGGGCCGTGCTTGTCTAGGTTGGTCCGTGGATGAGTGACCACCCATTACATACCGAGTTTCCTCCGTACCTCGGAATGCACGTTAAGCCGTTAGTCCCGGCTATAAATTGTAGATCTTTATAGGTAGTCAATGGCCCGAAAGTCTGACAACCAGTCTTACCAAGGGGTATCGTATTTCCCAGTACTAACTGTGGATTGTGGAGATCAGATAGGCAGTCACTCCATGTAAAATACTGGTATTCAGCTGCATACGGCTAGAATTAATGCCGCCCCGTGAAATCGTGAAAAAGCCTTCACGTCGCTGGGTTTTATAATTAGATCTTCAACAGAATTTTACTCTTTTAAACCACTCAAAGTACTAAACTGTTCATGCGCTCACTGCCATCATACGTATCTCAAGTGAGGAACCCTCAATAATAAAGTCCAGAATAGAAAGCACTAAGAATTTTTTTTACAAAACAAACATCTGAGGTAGTATAGTCGACGAATAAAGCTAAGAGCTAAGCATATGTGTATAAGTAGTACCCATCACCTAGCCGTCAGCTAAACATTCTGCACGGCAATGCTAGTAAATATTGAGCAAAAATTATTGCTGAGAAACGACTTTTTAGTGCTGTTGTGTATTTTGTTGTGTTGTGAAAGAACTTTTTACGGTAGCGCTCAATGTGACGCTCTCAAAACATTGTTTTGATAGATGCATTGAATAGTACAGAGATCATGGTGGTATGTATTTAACGTTAAGTCATATCTAGTAACAGTTAAAACTTGAATTTTTAAAAGGAACCAGGAAAAAAGTTGGAACCTTCAATATCTCCGTAACCGGAACCGTCCCAGGTATGGACCAGTAAAAAAAAGGACTACCCAGTGAGAAAGAGTGACTTTCGGCATCTTTAATATATCTTTTACCGACTGAGGTGGATAATGTGTTTATCAGCTTAATATTATGTATGTTTGTTCCTTTGTGGCACTCTAGAGAGTGCCACAGCCAGACGCCATATTGTAAAAACTAAGTCCAAAACAAAGTAAGTGGGGTATCCCACTTAACACAGTTCGTGGACTTGATTTTTACCTTCTACACAAAGTTTTCTGCCTGCTCTATTAACCGTTGACGAGTTTTCTCGTGAGGAGACGATCTTGGCTGCAAGATCAAATCATATATGTTATGAAATCTATTGTCACCAAAACTTATGGTGTGTGCAAAATTTCAGCTCAATCGGTTGGGGATAACTGTTCAGTCGCAAGATTTGACCTTAACCAACAAACAACATTGCAAGTTAAATAATAAGCTTGTAATTGTTTTTGTCGCGACCAATTTCGATTTATTAACAGAATTAAAAATGAATATGAAAACACACACAAAACATACACATTCATACTTGAATGTTGCTTGCAAGTATGTATAATCTACAATGTATACAGTATACAGTATGTAGGAGTATCAACTTTGCATTCGACACTCAAACTTCCTGTCCAAAAAGATGGAAGAATAGTACAAAAGTCCATTCTTACAGGAAATAATTATCTGCGTATTATGCGGCACCAGTGGCGAGAGATCGATTTTTTATTCATAGATGAAATATCTATGGTGCCATACTAATACATAACAGCAACAGAGCTTTGGCGTCTTTTTTCCAAAATAGACTGAGAATATGGGAACCACAGAATTTATAGACGTGTGACTTTATGCACTGAGAATTGGTAAGCTTTTATTTGAGCACTTTTCAAAACTTAAGAGAAAATTAAATACAGATTTTACGGGTGATTTCGCAATTGAAAAGGCTTTACGAATTTGTGCAACAAATTCTCAAGTGCAAGCACATAACCAAACTGTTCTCGAATACTTCTTAGAACTTGGGAAAACCATATTCAAAATTACGGCCCAGGATACTTTGATAAGTAAGAATTTATACTTTAATTCGAAAACATAAATACCATCATACCAACAGATAATATTAATAAAAATTACCTTCAAAGTTAAAGTTATTTTCCACGTTTTAGTGTTTTTTGAAAGCCGGTTATTTTTTTTTGCAAAAAGTTTTTAGTTTTGCCTTTTTTATTTGTACGAGTAGTATCTCACACAAATCCTTGTTAAGTATATATAGAAGTTATTAGCACATCATCCGTTTAGACGAAGAAGTAAAAATGTATGTTGTAGAGGATAACTCATAAAGTGCCGGAGTAAAATTATTATGGGACCACCGCACAAGCTTCCAGACAGGACAAGGACTTTAACAACTTCCAGACAGATAGTTCAAAATTAACAGGTAAAACACCTTGCAACAATGATGCGTTATCAGAAATGTAAAGATTACGACAAAACGGTATAGATTAAAAGAAAAAAAAAAACTATATTGAATATTATAAGTCTGAAGAGTTTGTTTGGTTGAACGCGTTAATCTCAAGAACTACTGGTTCGAATTGTAATAGTTATTTATGATACTAGTGCGGTAAGTTTGTTTTTACAAACGAGAAGACAAATGTAAGCCCGAGACGAAGTCGAGGGCTTACCATAATCACGAGTTTGTAAATACTTGGTGGAATTCTTATAATATTTTTATGGAAATTAAAAAAAACCGTAAAGAATACGCACGGTGGTATACAACGGGGTATGCGGTAAAATAGGTACTTAGGTGAGAGCACCTATTTTACCACACGTTCCGTTGTATGGTGCGTAATTTTTAACTTTCGAACAATGTATACAGGCTTCGTAAATGCATTTTTTGAGCAAATGTGTTGAAAATAGTTTTATATATTTCTGTTATATTTCCTGTTTGAAAAATAAAATGGGGAAAATATTACTATTAAGTTGCGTAATTTAATTATTTTGTTTATTAATGCCCTAGGGCATTAATATTTTACTGAATTTCATTACTGCCCGCTGGGCAATAATGTGATTTGAATTTGGAATCAAACCAAACCATAACAAACTGCATGAAAACTTTTACCAAAGAGTTTTCGCTGCGCAGGTTTTAGTTGCCGTCGATGAACAAAATAATTAAATTACGCAACCAAATAGTTACATTATGTGAAATAATAAGAAACAATAATGTAAATTAATTAAACGAATTGAACAAAAATAGTTACAACATTAAAAACAATTGTTTTTGGCAAATGCTCAAGTCCAAAATTATTAAATAATTGACTCACCCTACTTTTTTTTATCTGTAGCGGTAATGGCGGCAAGTCATCACAACACTGATCGAAGGCTGTTATGCGCACCCTAGGGTTGCTCGATCGAGTTTTTGATTTTTCCGCATATTCAATGTGTGCAACTTTTTTCCCCATTTTATTTTTCAAACAGGAGATGAAACAGAGATACAAAACTATTTTCATGCACAAGAAGTACCACATAATATCGAATTTTATTTCAGTGTATTCATTGCCTGATTACAAATTAGTTATTCGGCTGTAAATTGACTCATGAATCCTTAAACCTTATTTTTTAGTGTTGTTCTTCACTTTCTCCAAGGATTAAATTTTTCCAAATTTTCCCCTAGATCTATTTGTTTTCCTAAAAAAGGGAAATATATACTTAATCTCCCAACACTGGCGTACCCCCGCGGTAGAATATCGGTGCGCAACGCCATTTTTCTAAAATCGAATTTGTGTTTTTTTCCTCGCAGTAGGTGTGAAATGTAGAGTATGCTCCTCGGGGATAAAGGTGTCTTCGTCTTGGACTAGCTTAAATCCCTCATTTTTCTCAGGATTCTAGTCTTAACTCCCTCGCTTCGCTCAGGAGTTAATTCAAAGCTCCCTCGCTCCGCTTGGGAGCCCTAGAATCCCTCGTTGCATTCAGGATTAAAAATAGTGCCCGTGACATTAGACACTGCTTTATCCCCTTGGTGCATAATCTACTATTAAGTGGTGATACCAGCCCATTTATCGAAGAAGGATATATGTACATATCGTACGATCGTTTTAATGAAAAAATAAAACTTTTTAAAAACAAGTTTTATAAACAGAATAGTTTAAAGAAAAACTTGTCGCGTGCGGAGTTTTTTTGCTAAAAAGTTTTATATGAAAACTATTCTGTTTCGTTTTCTTTTACTGCAAGGTTTATTTTCTTCTTTTCAGGGCATTTTTTAGGGCAGAGCATTTTATAAAAGCTTGTTTTCAAAATGGTTTTTAATTAATCATTTTATTTTGTTTGAACACGCTAATCTCTGGAGCTACTAGTGGGGTACGAGAAATTCTTCTTCTTATGGATTTCATGGCCTGATTCTTAAAAAAGGTCATGTGCTATTTAACATCTTGCTTCAACTCATAGGGGCCGAGTAAAAAGAGAAACGGAGGGTGAAATGGGGGGCGGGGGTACAGCTAGTACCTTTTCACTGTAACGTTACCTGTTACCTGTTCACTGTAACGTTTGTGATGAGGAAATAAATATATAATTTACACAATCTTAATACAGGAGGTGCTTCGCTGATCTCATTTTGTGAACTTGCTGACACATGTTCGCACATCTATAGTATGGCCACTAAATTAATAAAAAAAAATCATTAGGAGGCCTATGTCCCAGCGGTGGGAACATTAATAAGCTACGTTTATGTTCATACTACAGTTGGACGTAGAGAAAGTATCATATTTTTTATTTCATAAGTGAATTACCAAACCTCGTCAACAATATCACGTGAGATATTTTTGATAGAGTGACCAGTGCCTCGTGAGCTTGAGCGCTGTCTACTCACCCCCTCTTGCACCTGGACTAAGAATACATGAAATTCAATATAAATTAGAAATTACAAATGAATAGTTTGGTTAAGATAAAAAATAAAAATAAAATTGAAAGAAAATAATGTTTAATCTCATGCACACATGATTTAAAATAACATCATGTCAATTAATTAATTTATGGTTATTTAAAACGAAAACAATAACCAAAAATGTGTAATAAAAGTAGAGCACAGTGTAAGTTTTTTGATTTCACTAAGGTGTATAACCTTAGTAAAATAAAAAAAAAAAAAAAAAAAACATGTCAAACATAACAACAAATATATAACGTTGATTTACTGTTCCGATTGTAGTAGTATTGATAGGTATAATTAATTTCGAGGTGCTGAACTGATCACTACAATGGCACGAAGCACTAATCAGCTGATAGGCTGGAGTTGAGTAACAGATTACGAGCGCGCCCGATACCGTGCCGTGACTGTGCGCCACGTGTTTTGGACTGACATAACGCCTCCAGGTGGTCGTTGTCACGGCCCCGACTTGCCCCCGTCACACTCGCGGCAGCGGCACACCGATAGCTGCGACGACTCAGCGATACAGCGAACATACGTGCTGTAATGGGTACAGTGCGCATTTCCCCCATCAAGCCCTATACATATTAGTAACTTTCTGCAGTAGATCACGAGTTTCATGACACTTCTGGTTATTAATACTGTAGCTGCAGTTTTTTGTAGTACTTGTTTTTTTTTCGGTGTACCTAGGGACACTTTGGACATTTAGATACACATTTGTACTACGAAGGCCACAATAGTTATCATCAAAGCGACTCAATGACACTATGACACTGCACTTTTGTAAATACATTGGTGTGACGCGGACCGGATTGGTGTTAGCTCGTCAACTTGTTCGTCATGCCATGATGCCATGAATAAATAGTAGTATAAGTACAGAAGATTCTCTCCACAAAATCCGAAAAAAAATCCCTGTCCGGTCGTCCGGCCGGTGCTTGTCAGCCATACCGAGGGTGAATGGACTCGGCAGGTCGAGCAAGCGTGCGATCCACGAGATGGGGGCAATCACTATCAGCCCCCAAGATGTAGCTCGTGCAGTCCGTCCGTTGCCTAACTGGAAATCTCCAGGGCCGGACGGGCTGCACAACTTCTGGAATAAGTGGTTTGTAAGGTCGCACACTCGTCTGGCGACCCTGTTCCGGTCAGGCTTAGAGTCAGGGTCGCTGCCCGAGTTCCTGACAACAGGTATAATCCACTTGCTCTATAAATCGGATAGTACTGCGGAATCCAAAAATTATATATGGCCAGTAGCCAGGTTCGCCGTTCCCGAAAAGATCTGTCGACATGTTGGATAGACTATTATATAAGAAGGCCTATGACTCGGTGCCACATACATGGCTCATGAGGGTGCTAGAGTTGTATAAAGTGGATGCAACTCTGCGCACCTTCCTGATGTCGTGTATGGGGCAATGGAGGACAGTCCTTCGCTATCCAAGATGTCAGGATGAAGGATAGAGCGAGGTATATTCCAGGGCGATTGTTTGAGTCCACTTTGGTTCTGCTTAGCCTTGAATCCTCTTAGCACGCTGCTGGAGGATAAACTGCGGAGTGCGCCTGGCCTGGTTATGGTTAGCTTCTTAGAGATCCATATAAGAGGTCTTAGAAGTGATTCTGTTTGAAGTTTCACCTTAGTCCCATCTGTTTATGAATACTGACAATGTTTGTTTTGATTTGTTTCAGATAAAGGACAATGTGTGTTAGTGATGTGAGCCAGTGATCAGTGTATGAATGCTATGACTGGCGTGCGGCACTAGCGTCGCGCGTCGCGACTGTTGCGCGACTGCGGTGCGACTGTTGCGCGACTGCGGCGCGACTGTTGCGCGACGGCGGCGCGACTGTTGCGTGACTGCGGCGCGACTGTTGCGCAACTGCGGCGCAACTGTGGCGCGACATGGCGGACGATAACACCATCATCGAGGGGATTGTCAAGTTCCGCGATGGGAAGAAGGTGAGCATGTCACACACACATACACACATCTTGCCACAGCAAGCTGCAACTATGCGGACCTTAAATAATAATAAACAATATGCATATTTTTATATATTTTATTACATGATTGTAACAAAAACAGAAAAAATAAACTGTTTTGCAAAAAAAAACGGGCACTTTCGATTTTTTTCTCTACTTCAATGAAGAAGAACAAGAAATAGGTTTTATTAATTTGACGATGTATTGGCATGTTATTTGAAGCATCCTGGCATGATTCTTTACGTTCCAAATTTAAAATTTGAAATTAATAAAAGAAAAATAATGATTATTGTGGATTATTCTAAAATTGCTTTACTAATGGCGCGAATTGGTGAAACGATTTTTAACTGATTACGATATTTTAAAACTTTTTGGATATTTTCTGCAAATTAAACAATTTAATCTTTCTTTTTACATTAAATACCACTTTTTGATATGAGTGATAAAGCGATAAGGGCCGGTAAAATTATAGCCCTACTTGAAGAAGGTTGTTCGCAAACTTACGTGTCTCAGCGGCTAAATGTGAGTCGTTCAACTGTCCAGAGGACTTGGCAACGGTATCAAGAGACCGGTTCGGTCAAAAGAAGACCCGGTTCGGGAAGAAAACGATGCACAGAACCAAGAGATGACCGCTTTTTGGTGAGTCAGGCGTTGCGGAATCGTAAGGCGTCAAGTGTGGACCTGAAGAAGAGCCTTGAAGAAGTAAGAGGAGTAGAAGTTAGCTTGTGGACGGTCAGGAGGAGGCTTTTGGCTGCCAATATCAGGAGTTACCGCCCAGCTCGGGGCCCTAAATTACTCCGTGAGCACCGTGTTGCTCGACTTCAGTTTGCTCGGAACTGTGCTTCATGGACTCTGGAGGACTGGAATAAAGTATTGTTTTCTGATGAAGCTAGAATCTCTTTGTGTGGAGAGGACCGACGCCGGCGAGTGCTACGAAGACCACGGGAACGCTATGCGGAAGTGTGTTTCGAAGAAATCACTCCTTATGGCGGAGGCTCCGTTATGTTTTGGGCAGCAATTAATTCGACGGAGCGTACGGAGTTAGTTTTCATAGAAAATGGAACATTAAATGCACACCGGTACATAATGGAAGTCCTAATTCCATATGCACAACCCACATTGACTGCACTTGGGGAAGATTCCATTTTTATGGACGACAATGCTCGCCCGCACCGTTCTGGCGACGTGGAAGCGTACATGCAAGAAGTTGGGATCCGTCGTTTAGATTGGCCAGCTCGAAGTCCTGACCTCAATCCAATTGAGCATGTCTGAGATGTTCTAAAGAGACGGGTAAGATCAGTGCAACCTGCTCCACAAAACATCAGGGAGCTAAAAAGAGTCATTGCAGAAGAGTGGGAACGTATTTTTCAAAACTTTATTAAAAACATAGTGGAAAGCATGCCCAGAAGGATTCAAGCTGTGATTTTGACAAAAGGAGGTCACACTCGTTATTAGGTTTTTACATTTGTAACTTTATTTAATAAAAAAAGTAAAAAAAAATCTTGTCTTTATTGCCGACCACTTCTTATTGTTTGGGCGTGTACATACATCGGTTTTAAAGAATACATCGTTTTTTTTCTTTTAATTACCCGAATTCACTTCACGCGCATTAATTTACACGATTATAAGTATACAGACTACGTCAAAGAAATAAATTTCATTTAATTAACTCAAATCGACCTTAGAACGTAAATTTCCTTAGGTGCCCGTTTTTTTTGCAAAAGAGTGTATAAAGGACGTCAAAAATTCGTCCACATCGCTGTCAACGGGGTAAGTGTCTAGAAGGCTAGCAGCATTGCCATGTAGATGGCAATGCTCGTTATTTGACCAAGAAATAGGCCAGCCTTCTGGTGACGAAAAGAGTCAACCAACCGTTTGGCGATGTCACGAAATAGTAGGTGGCCATAGTTTTATTAAAATTACAGTATTTTGTATTTACATATATGAGTATAGGCACAAACTGCCTGGTAATATGCGAATACTTCTATGTAGATTATGTGTTCAGTTGCGTGTTGTTGCATCCAGCGAAGACATAGTAACGCTCTGTGTTGTCCGCAGTGGAAGTCGCGCTGGTGCGTCATGCGCAAGCTGTCGCCGGTCGCAGGTGAGCACGCGCCACACATGACACACCACACACCACCAACATAAGTTGACTTAACACTTCGACTTTAACACTTCGGGCAGATTTTCGGGATGTAGTAAAATAGTAAATTAACATGATGAGTTTATTTGAATAATTTTAAACAGAGAACTTATTCAATACGATAATGGAACCATTTTTTACCGTAAAAAGAAAATCATAGTTTACCTCGTTATCGCCTTACTTATTTGACATCGAGTAAACCCACCAAGGTGCCTACTATCGAACTACATACATACATAAATTAATAGACACTGTCGTCTGTGCTTCTGTGTCCTCTAAGATTATGCAGTAACTTTGATCTTTAGCGTAATAACGGGTTCAACTATATCTAGACAGAAAATCTCATTTGAACAATTTTAATGGGTTCCATGAATTTATTTTAAACAAGTAAAAAGTATGCAGCGAAAACCATACGTAAAACATTTTGCGTCTCCTCAATTTGAAAGAGGTACTAAGTGGCATAAGGATTTAATGAACATCCACCTAATACAATCTATATTATGTACATCGCAAAATTTGTCTCAGCGTGCGACAAACGCAATCATTGCTTCATAGCAACTAGCAAATGCATTTCAAAGTGTATGAGCGATGCAAGTGTATTCGTCGCGTCGTGTGTGCCGAGTGTCACACGCAGCGGGAACTTGTAGTGTGAGGAGGTCGATTGTCGCGCGGCCAGATTAATGATGATAATCTAGTTTCGTTGGTAGAGCTCTGCGGTAAGTGCGTGGTGTTTTTTCGTATCATGCCAGCGTGATAATTTTCTCGCGCGTGTGCGTGTGAGGGATGGCGATGGCGCCTCGTTAGCGTTGATATTTGTCGCCACTAGTTAGTTTGTTTGCTCCAGTTAGGGCATGGATTCAAACGGAGGCTCAACACCTGCTTCACAGGAATGGTTTAGCTTTTACAGATCTTTGCCGACAAAGGCTCATCACGATTCTATGTTCATACTAATTTGTCACACACATAACCACACCACAAGCACATGAAGTGGGTAATTATTGAGATGACGGCTAATGGAGTCGTATGTAAAACGAAGACATGCTATAGCGATCCCCAATAAACTGGTTCGAATCATACATATCTTTCTATATTTTGTCTCAACTTTGGTGTCAATTATTCTCGTCTTGGCTCATCATAATTATTTAGTTTAGTGGAAATTGTTTCGGTCCATTCACTCTATAATTATTATATCATTTATTAAGTACTTATTTCATAACTAGAATAAAGTCTTCCATAGAAGTCATCTTTTAGCAGAGACTGATAATATTCGTTGAGGCGACAGCTACAACTCCACAACCGAGGTTCACGATATGTCTGATGTCACGCAAATCCAACATCGCGCAATCAGATGTTTATAGGTTTGAAGAACTGGATTGATGTCTTCCTCTATTCAAGACGTCAGATGTAATGCGCAGTTTATATGAAGCAGTTGGTTCCGTCCCCATCGCTTACCGTCAGTGCGGTGCTGCCGTTGTGTTGTTGTGTTCCACTAAGTCAATGTTAACTATCAGTGTTGATAAGAGCTCCGCGTGAAGGTCGTGGACTCGCAGCGCTATCGGCAGTTGTCCTCAACCAATATACTGTCTGATTCTACGGATTATCCACGTTATCGTTCATGCAATAGTGGTATATCAGCAGTTATCAGAATGTAGTAAACTGTAATGAAACTGTTCTTGTTTCACATGACGAATAGTTACGTTGTTTTATCATTATCGCTTAGGCTATTTGGCTGCACAGCTTGGACCCAAGTTTCCCGGTCTAAAGCGGGATGTCCCCTATTTCGATTCTTCGTCGTAAAACAATATTATCCACACGCACTTAACTTTTTACCATTACCAGTAAAATATTTGCAACACACTAACAACGTAACACTATTCATAATATCTGTGCATTCCATAATTATCACAATCACAATCAATTTTAATTTGAAAAATCAACAAATTTCAGTTAAAATGCAGAGGATTGTGACTGTAAGTTACACTACTACTTTGCAAGTTGCAGTACTAAGAAGCATCTTAGATAAAAAATATTTTTATTTAGTCCGAAAACTTTTCAACAATATCCCCAACGACCCATGCGGTCATTATAAGAATAAGAGTACTTTATTTGCTTAAAATACAGGTGTTACCAGTTGTTAAAATTGATGGTTTAGGCACTAACCATATTTTGCCTTTTTAGGGCATGCAAATATAATTTTACATTATTATATAATGCGTATTTAAAAGGAATATAACTAATATTTTCTTAAGCTAATTTAAAGAAAAATAATTATAAATAAGAAAAAGAATTATGATGGTCAGGGTTCCTTACCCTGACCTTGATTTCACACTAGGATGCAGCATTCAAAAACTATTAAATCATAATGTGCTAAGTATACAGACACTCGGGAACAATGTAGCTTCCTATTAGTAAGAACTGGATCAGTAGTTCTACATCAAAACATACGAACTTTACTTCTTTATTACGGCTACGTAATGTAGTGGCTGAGTGACGTGAACCTCTTGACCGATGAGTGAGGCGGATTCATTAATGGGTGAATGGAAGCCGGCGAGTAATCGATCACGGCTCACCCGCTCAGTGCATGCAGTGACACACGTGTGTGCACCTATGTGCTTACTTGTTAATTACTACAGCGGCATTAATTATGTTGCGATATTGATCCAATCACTTCAACACATGCCAATTTGACATCTATGAAGTATTGATCATTAACATGATTAACATTTAGAAGTTACATGATTTTCTTCAATCAGAGTATTTGTAACCCGGTTCAGTCGTCGGGTCATCGAAAAATGGGATCTCAAATCATCAGACTCTACAGGCGCGCGTCGCGAACAAAGCATTGAACTAGACTAGCGTCGTGTGTGGCGCGCACGTCGCGACAGCTATGCTTCCAGGCGCCCGCGCACTGCGCGCCGCGCGCCGCCGCGCGCCGGCTGTGCGTGTCTGTACCGCGGCTTTACGACGCCGCAGTTTGTCACGCGACTAATGTACACTTCCGACGTCTTATTGCCCATTAATCTGTATCAAAACACTGTTACACTGATAAAAGGGTGCGTCCACAAAGTAAGTAAAATGAATACAACTACTTTCTACTAAGCAGAGCATTTAAGAGCATGCATGTAGGCGAGCATGGCAGTCAGGGGTAACACATATTATTATGGAAATCAATCGTGTTAATACTTTCACAGTGTAGATAGGGCCGAAGTGAAATAATAACAGCCGCTCGAATCGATTCTCAAGTTAAGCCGCGCTTGCCTAGGTTGGTCCGTGGATTGGTGACGACCCATTACATGCCGAGTTTCCTCTGTGCCTCAGAAAGCACGCCTAGCCGTTGATCCTGGCTGTCATTTGTAGATCTTTGACAGTCGTTACGGGAAGTCCAGTGGCCCGATAGTCTGACAACCAATCTTACCAAGGGGTACCGTGCTACCCAGTACTAACTGGGTTTTTGAGGTCAGATAGGCAGTCGCTCCTTGAAAATACTGGTATTCAGCTGCATCCGGATAGACTGGAAGTCGACCTCAACATAGTTGAGAAAAGGCTAGGCAGTTGATGGGATGACCCGTATCTGGTCGCTGGCGACGAATGAACCGGGCCTACAAATACTACCTACAAATACGATTGAAGAAAATCATCGGACAGAATAGGAAACTTCCTTATCTTTATTCGGCGTTTTGTGAGAAACTGGTCTTACTGTTTCCGACTACGTATTTGAAAACATTTATCACTTCATTCTTCAGCGCTTATACCAATTTATTTGGGGTCTCTGAAAACATGTGTGTATGTTTAATGACTTCCTCGCTTCGCACAGTGAAAACAAAACTGATTATAAAGCGCTGTCAACGTCTGTCAGTCGATGATTTCTGTAGTTGAAATGTTACCGGTCATGTCCTGGTGACTATACCGGCTGAAAACGTATTATCAACAGAAGGGTGACTTGCTTTACAAATATCTCATTATAGTTTTGTATCGGATAGCTCGACAGCTCGGTTTGTTGTAGCTGGAGGAATATGTCGGACTCGTTTTACAGTAAAGGTTCGAAGTGTGTGCGGAAGGAGTCGAGCGGCGTGACGTCGTTATGGTTGACGCGTCGTCATGCATGAGTAGCGTGCGGGGCGCGGGGAGCGGGCACCCCGCACGCGACGACAAAAAGGATTCCATGCTTATTTTCGACTCCATAAAATACGAAGAATGTAAGTCGATCCACAGTGAGCGCCCCTTTATTGCCCGCAATCGATAAGTTGAAATGTTACGAGCCCCTGCCGCCCTATAGCCCATTCTATCGGTAAGTGCAATACGTTCGGGAATTTAAACAATATTCTCGCTGACATTTCGCTCTGATTCATCGAATGTCAGCATCTATTAGTGTTTACTTTTACTATTGGTGTTTAATATTTTTTTTCCATATTTTTAATAAATAAATAAATAAATATTTTTTTATTTCAAAAAGCCAAGTACAATTTGTCCATCTCAATCAAAACATAATAAACCGCCATTACATAAAGTACAACATATGCATTATTTGAGACAGAGTGAACGACTGTATCTGTGCTAGTATAAACTGTGTTACAGACACAGGCGCCTTCCTCACAGTTCATTGACAATTTACTGCACTTTTTAGGAGTTTTGTAAGCATAAAAAAAAAAAAACTTAGTTTGACATAATTTTAACGCTTATCACTTAATAAAATTTATATAAACAAGCAATGGGTGTGTGTGGTGTGGGGGAATGTGTGGTGCTGGTGTATGTGTGGTGTGGGTGTAAGAGTGTGTGTGTGTGGGTTTAGTTGTGTATTTCGTTTGTGTCACATGATAGGGATTAAAAAGTAGCAATTCAAATCTGTTTTTACATGTGTTAGTAAGACTTTTTTGCAAAGAGTTGTTCAGTCTCATCGTATGTTAACTTTTGAAGAAAACTACTAACTACAGTTTTACATTTAAATTTGGGTAAAGAGTATACGTTGCAGGTTTCGTTTATTGTGTTATAAAGGTTCCTGCTAAGATACGGGAATCTTCGCCTCGCCAGAGCAGTTTTGGTGGTGAAAGGTGGGCATACAGGGTTCTTACGTCGTTTATTTTGCTCGAGTAACCTTGTGTCATAGGTCAGTGACGAGTGTACACGTAAAGTGACGTTAAGTGCACAGAGCTGTCGAACAGTGAGTACAGATATGTCCTTATAAAGCTGGGTTGTTGAGTACCGGTAAGGTTTGTGAAGCATGACTTTCAAAACAGCTCTTTGTGCCCTCTCAAGGCGAAGTAAGTACGTTTTATGTGTACCACCCCAGACAGATATGCAATACGTTAGAAGTGACTGAGCTAAGGCAAAATATACAGTTTTTAACAGTCGGTCGGCAACTACTCTTCTCAGCTTTTTCATAGGAAACATTAGCTTACGAACTCGCGTAACTGTCGCACTGATATGTTTTTGCCAACTTAATGTGTGATCAATGTGCACGCCCAAGTATTTTACACAAGAGCTTCTATGTATACTAGGGCAACTGCAAGGGGTCAGCGTAGGGTGACAACTATGGGCTTTAACGTCTGGCATACTAGGTTGTGTAGCAGTGTTCGCTGAGAAAGGGACATAGTGAGTTTTAGAGATATTTAGCGTAAGTAAATTTAATGAGAGCCAATCCATGACTATGCCAAGAGCATTTTCAGCTGCGTGGTGAGCAGATTCCCATGTTTCTCCACTTATGATAAGCGCAGTATCGTCTGCATATACGAGTATCTTGCAGTGTGGGATTGACAGCTGACACAATCTGTTTACAAATAGGAGAAAAAGGGTGGGCCCTAGCACGCTGCCCTGCGGTACGCCAAAGGTTAGATTCTCATCGTCACTGATGTAGTTGTCAACCTTAACTCGTTGGTTACGGTTTGTGAGATAGTCACGGAAGAGGTCTAGAGCGATGTCTCTTATTCCCAAGCTTTCCAAACCATGTAGAAGGATGGGAGTAGAAACCGTGTCGAAAGCTTTGGCTAAATCAAGAAAAATACCTATAGTTTTAGTCCTGGAATCAAGATTCTTAACAATTTTGCTTGTCAGTTCAAGAACAGCATCCTCTGTTGATACGCCTCTCCTAAAACCGTATTGGTTTGACGAAATTATGTTGTTGCATTCAAGATAGCTAAGCAATCTTTTGTTCAGAACCTTCTCCATAATTTTGGACAGTGTGGTGAGTACACTTATAGGCCTATAGTTCTCGACACGGTCTCCATCCCCGCCCTTAAATACTGGTGTAACTAACGCCTTCTTAAAAGTGTCTGGGAAAATACCCCTTAAGATACATAAATTACAAATATGCGTTATTGCGGGAACAAGTACATGTCTGGCAGACTTGATAACTGAGGCTGGTATTCCATCGTGACCTACTGCACAATTGTGCTTTAGTTCTATAATTATATTTTCTATTTCTGAGAAATCCGTTTGAAGTAATACGAATGAGTTACCTTGAGGATTTATTAGGCTGTCAAATTCAAAGTTTGGGCGAGTTACACGCTGACCCTGCGCCGCCTGCCTAGCAAGATCCGCTCCAACGTTTGCGAAATACTTATTTATGGCATTGACAGAAGACTTTGGATCGCTGCACATATTAAGGAGTTCTCCTGACTTCCTTATGGGAGAGGTGTTCTTGTAACTGATGGTTTTTATGATATCCCAAGTTGCTTTGGGGTTACCATTGGCCTTCAGAAGTTCTTGTTGGTCAGAATTGCATTTAATATTCTTCAGTAAATTGTTCAAGTAATTTCGGTATCTAGAATATATTAGGTTAGCCGTAAGGTCTTTAGGATTTTGCATTGCTTTTTTATGGAGTTGATCCCGATTTCGCACGCACCTCAGGAGGCCAGAGGTCATCCATGGTTTAATAGTCTGTTTCCTGTTAGGGACTTTTTTTAGCGTACTGTGTTGAATTATTGCGTCTGATATAATGGAGATGAGTTGTTCCGCACTTTCATTTGGATCTGTGCAAGTTAAAATATTTGAGAAATCGGAGTTTTCTAAACAGCTAATAATTCCTGGAAAGTTTAAATGCCGTATCATACTTTTAGGTTTTGTAGCATTAAGAGGGTTTCGTTCAGTGCAAAACAGAATAGGTGCATGATCAGTAAAATATGAATCCAGAACCAAAGTTGTGGAGGGTCTATCCGTTTTTAAAAAGACATGATCCAAGCAGTTTTCAATGCGAGTGGGGAAAACGTGGGCAGGAAGGAGTCCGTGGAAAGCCATTGTATTTAAATATTCTTCAGAGTTAGGGTCATTGTTATCTGGTCGAATGTTTATGTTTAAATCTCCAATCACTACTACTGTTGTTACTGAAGCCAGGGATTCTAGAACATTGTTTAAAGAGTTAAGAAAAAATTCTGTATTTCTGACTGAAGGTGAACGGTATATTGCAACAATAGCTGTATCTATACCTAGCCTCAAGATAAGACAGTTAGCGTCCTGAAAAACCGGTTCAAGTAGCTTATGAGTCACATCAGAGCTTACATAAACTACCACCCCATCATTTTGATTGTTAAATGAGGATCTAGCCGAGGTAAAGCCAGTTAATACAGGAATATCTGCCACTTTACTCAACCAGCACTCAGAGAGTACTACTATGTCACAATTAGCATCAATGGAATGTATTAGGACATTGAGACCATCAAAGTTACAATTTAGGCTTCGGATGTTAACATGCAGTATGTTCAAAGTTGGTTGGGTAGTGTTTATATGCTTCAAACATTGGTCTGGCAAACTCACATACGACCGTGAGATATTAAATGATTCTACAGAATCAATAAATTTATTTAGTTCGTCCTTATCGAATTTTTAATTTTTAAAATAAATGACAAGTTTATGTTTCTGCTGGAGAGTATCAATTGTGTAAGTCGTTTAAGTACTTTAGTGAAGAGTCTGGAATTTTGTGTGTTTATTAGTATATTTAAAACGTGTGTGCGAATGTTCTGAGTGTGTAACTGCAATTGTGTTGCGTTGTGGTAAATAACAAATTTAGTTTCGTACGAGAAATTAAATAAATTACGGTTGTTTACAAGGTGAACCATATCATAACACGGTGAAATACTGTTTAAGACATGTTTTACAAGAACAGATACTGGATTTAAGTAACAAATGCTTATCAAATATACAATACTATTCAGATACAACATACCAGTTACTAGCGAAAAGATTGGACTATATACTGTAATGCTAAACTTAAAGTAAAAGTAGGGTATAATTAATAAACTATGAGAAATGACAATGAGATAGTTTGTTGGTAGTCATTTTTTAGCTAGGAGTTTTAGATCTATTGCGGATTCAATTCGAATTTGAGGCTCACCTTCGGCTTTACGTAGGAATATGGAACCACGTGAAGTCCAGCAGTACGAGTAACCATTTTCCTTTGCAGACTGCCGAGCTGCGTAGAATAGTTTCTGTGCGTTAGGTGTTAGGGCTTCTGAGATGAACACAGGTTTGACAGGTCCGGGTATACTGAGGTGTCCAGTATTTAATTTTTCTTCATTTGGTTTCTTCTTGTTGTAATTCTTGACTCCCTGCATTATTTTGTCTTTTTTTAACACACTGTTCAGCTCAACTATGATGGGTTTACTGCCTTCTTTGCGGGTTTGGATTCTATAGATGTCTTTTATGTCACAGTCTTGAATATCCACCTCGACAGCTTTCGATAAGATTTTCACAATCAAACTAGCGTCTTCCTTCGACTCAAATTTCCTGTCATCCCGCAAGCAGATGGGTACATTTCTTATCTCTAAGCTAGCCGACCTGCTTTTTCGCTCAAGAAGTTCAATCTTTTCTTCCAATTTCTGAATGGTCTTCTTATCTTCTGCCTCATCTTCTTGCAGGTTTTGAAGTGTTTTTAAAATTAAGTCATACTTATCTGACATAAATTGCAAACTTTCTTTAAGTTCTTCATTTTTCTGCTTGAGTTCAAGGAAGCTTTGGTCTACTTTAGATGATAAGGACGAGATTAACCCTTTGAGGTCCTTGATGTCGTCATCGCCATGTCTACGTTTATGTCTAACACTGACATTTCTGCTACCGCTTCTCTCAGATGCAGTATCTGAGATCTTATATTATTACATGGATACGACACGCTTGTGCAAAACGATGGCGTTTGATAAATAAGTCGATACTGAAGGGTATTATAGGTTGTTTACAAGCTTTATCTAGATACTAAAGTCTCTGTATAAGAAAATCTTCTAACAAAACCATCTTGTCACGGAAACTATTTTGACACAAAAAGGCAAAAATAAAAGTAAGGTTATACAGATGTGTGAAGTATATCAATCGGAGTCATTACACTTTGTGAGATGCGTACACACCAATCTGATTGCGCACAACACGACAGAATATTGAGCTAGCCACTGTATAATGTATATAGTCGTGTGTCGCGTATCCACAGACTGTGTGCACGTGCAGCTGTACCGCGACGCGAAGGCGCGCTGCGCGGGCGCTGGCTGCAAGGCGTCGTTGTCGCTGCAGCAGTTCTTGGGTTGTGAGGCGGGCTTCACGTTGGACAAGCACTCCAACACGCTGGCGCTGGTGTGCCGCGACCTGGTTGCCGTGCTCGCCTTCGAGACGCGCGAGCGCCTCATCCAGTGGCAGGTGCGTTATCCGTAGTCTGTTCACTGCCTACCACTCAGGCAGCTAACACCCCGCTGACGCGCCTACTGACTGCAGGTAAAGGTGAGTGCGCACCTGGGCGAGCCGCGCCACTACCTGGTGCTGGTGGGGGGTGCGGGGGGCGCAGGTGGCGGGGGCGGCAACAAGCGCCTCCCCCCCGGGCCTGCGCGCCTGCACTTGCACGAGCGCCGCTTTGCCCTCACCGCCGGCGTGCCACCGAGACTGCTTGGGGTCTGGGAGCTGCCGCACCTCAGGTGACAAAGCTATACTTAGTGCAAACTGATCACGATTCAAGACTATAGGGCATCTCTGTAACGCTTTTCTCGTGCGAGTACAGACGATACGGCGTGGTTGAGGGCAGGTTCTGCTTCGAGGGCGGCTCGCACTGCGGCAAGGGCGAGGGGCTACACGTGCTCATCACCGACCAGGCCAAGGACGTGGCGCGCGACTTCGACCTCGCCTCGCAAGGACGACTCTCACCACGGAGGCGGCCTAACAACTTCAAAAAGAATGAAGGTACTGTAATAGCTAGTGCTATTACTAAATAATTCTGTGCACACCTTGTCGAAAAACTATTAAAAATATTTATTTTTTAATTAGGTTCCGATAGTCCAAAATCCCATAAAGCATATCGGCCAGACACGCGACTGTCGGAACTGAACACGATAGATCACTCCCTGCTACCCATTGACCTTCACACTTACGACGATGGCTGCGAGGAGGCGGGCGCCATCTCGCCGTACTGGCCCTCCGCGGAGAGGACGCACGCGGACATGGGGCACGGCGACACAGTGAGCGTGAACGAGGGGCCGGAGGAGCTGGGCGCGGGGGGCGCGTGGGGCGGCGGCGTCACGCTGGAGCGCTGCATGAGCTGCATTTCCAAGCTGGGCGCGCTGTCACGCTCCTCTACGGCCGCGCTTACGCCGGGTGCCAAGCACTTCAGCCCTGCCTGGACCATGGACCCCCTGCAAGAAGCGCTCCCCGCAGAGCCCGCCGAGAACGCCCTACATTGTGATACCGCACCTAGTGCAACCGATAAGACTGAGGAGGTGTGTCGCTGCCCCGCGCTGCCACCCGCGCCACCATCCGCGCTGCCGCTGGAGAGGCCCCCCAAGCCAACGTGGCTGGAGCTGAAGCTGCGGGGCGCACCAGCGCCACCGTGCCGCTGCGCGCTCAGTGTGCCCGACGACAGGCCCAGCAGAGTCGGACCTTACGAGAACTATGATGTACCCAAAGTTCCCTACCCAGAGGTAAATTTGGTTTACAATCCGTGTATTTGACAATTTGTTTATGTTTTCAAATAATATTTACTAACAATATTTTAAATACACTACTAGAAATATTGTGATTAGTAAACTATGTATATCCACATGTGCAGCACAACGATAACGATACGCATAAAATAATAAGTAAATGTTATAAATTGTGAGATCATAACTTTGTGTCTATAGCTTTATTTGTTTGTTGTTCAGGTGGACGGTGAGTACTACGACACACCGAAGCGACTCCAAGAATGCCTCAACAATGAACTATTTAAAGTCACTAAAAGTTCCACGTTGAGTGCTGTTATATTAAAGAAGCCTTGCGGCTGCTTACTAAAGTTTGGCAAAAGGCGAAGAGAGCCGACGATCGTGGACTCCGAGGAAACCTTCCAGCCTGCCAGCTGTCCCTGTCAGCGCGTCACCGACTGGGCCAACAACTGGATCAAACTACCCTACTGTAGGAAAAATACTGTATCCAGTGACAATTTGGTGCCAAACAAAGAAAATGTAACGCCCAACAGCAGTGACAGAAGCGCTCTCTACGCAACAATTGACTTGTCACGAAAAACTAGGAGGAAACAAAGGCCTTGCGACCGACACGACGACGCACGCGATTCCGATCTCACCAGGAGCCTCACGACCAGGTCGGTGGAGATCGACGACGGCCCGCTCGCCAACTACGAGAACCTTAGCTTCGCCTTATCCTTAGAGCATTACGAAAATGCTAAGGATTTATTAAGAAAAGTTGGTGTTACACAATCAGAGCTGGATGCGATTAGCGCTAATCTGAAGCAGGTTTCCTTTGCCACCGCAGACGGCAAAAGCAAAAATATTTGTTCTAAGTGTGGTCATCAGCAGCAGCGTGGAAAAGAAACGAACTACGAAGGGCTAACAATTAGCACGAACGATGACTATCTTATGATGGCACCGAATGTCAGCAACAAATTAGAACAAAGCAAGCCCTTGCCGGCTGGCTACACTCCGATGTCACCGATCGGCGGTTTTGCGTTCAACACTCTGAAGCATCCAGCAAGAAGTCCAATCAACAGGTTGCTCGAAGAGAAGTCAGCGAGTAACCCGACGTTGTGCGGACCCGAGGAGAGCCGACGAGCAGACGCGAGTGATCCCGAAGTACCTGCACCGCGCGTCACCGCCGAGCGAACCGATAGGATAGAATATAGAAAACGTTCCAGTTCTGCAGATTCCTCTCGATTCCTTGAAGACGTTAAAGAGTTCGATGGCAGCGTCGGTAGCCATGGCTCCACGTCTTCTATAGAGACTCTCCGAAATATTGCGCTTGACGGGGAGCGGACATCAACCCCGTGCAACTGTGCGGCAGACAATAAACACTCTGACGCGGATAGCTCTGAAGCGTCTAAAGGTGCGCGCAGTAGACTCCCGCCAGCGAAACGATCCTCGTCAGTGCCAGGAAAGGCGGGCGGGAACAGAGACTCGTCGAGCTCCAACGACTCCGGCGTGTCGAGCTGCTCGTTGCGGCGCGGCGAGCTGTTTGAGCTGCCGCTGACGACGGCGGCGGCGCGGCGCCACTACCGCAGTGCGCGGCGCGCGGCTACCGGCGCCGGAAGCGCTCCGCCGCGCCGGTCCAAGTCCACCGACCCACTCCGGGACCTGGCCGCACTGCAGCGCGAGCGCGTGCCAGCCAAGTCCTCGTCCGCGGAAGCCGAGGTGCCAGTGCTGTCTGCCAAGCCACTCAGAGGTACGGCTCACGCATTCATTTTGGACTATTTAAGACATTTAGTAAAGTAGTGTTACCCACTCTCCGGCACTGATTTGTAAAACTGTACGTTGCTCGTATCAGTTATTCACCGGTGCGGCTAGCACATTGTAGTTTTAAGTTTGTTCGTTGTCCGCAGGTGTGATGGACACTCACAGCACGTCGAGCGGCACGTCGGACATGTCCGACTACATCGAGACACTCTCCATCTGCTCCTCACATTCCTCCACCGACACGCCTGTCACCATGAAGTAAGGTCCCCCTCCTCCTCTGCATTACAAGTGGTTTATATAGTTGTTGTGTTGTAACGGTGTTTCTTTGCACAGAGTGATGCGGCAGACGACGAGCACGCTGCGGCCACGCTCCGGCAAGGAGTACGGCAACCTGGACCCGCGCCTCGCATCTGCGTATCGCGCGCCCCCCCCACACCCGCCGCACCAGCCCCCGCATCAACCGCACCAGCCCCCGCATCAACCGCACCTCTATTCTAACCTGCCGTAGACCGCGCTGAGAACAGGTCCTTCGTGCAATACTCGAAACACTTGAAAGGGCAAATTGGACTATGTCATACGAATATTGAATATTTATGCGCACGTAGATTATGGATGGTTTACCCGTTCAATAGGTATTAAGTGTGTAGAGTTCGTTTTCGAGTATTGCGTGGAGTGGACCTTATATACATATTTTGTTATTGTTTGTTTCGTTTGAAACTGTTGCTAAGTGTAGTTTTGTATTTGAGCTGTAACATCTGTGAGCGTTACTTTACGTGTGGTATGTTAAGTATGATCCGTCCATGATCTGTCCTCGATGCGTCGGTTTGTTTGCGCTCCGCTCCTACTTTGAGGGTTTCACAGTATTCGGGAGTGTTATTCGGTTAACCTACTTCCTTGCGTTCGTATTTCTTCTCACGAGACTCGTGAATGCGCAGTCCTGTGCTATGACGTCAAGCGACAGTCTCACGCGCAGTGCCAAATGTTTGCTTCTATGCGACACAGCGTTATTATAAATGTTAGTTACCTTCACAATGGGAAACTGAACGAATTACAAGACAGGTTAAATAAAATAACTATTGTTAATAATTTTTGATCGCGTATAGAACAGTGAGCTCGTAGACTACAAGTGAGTCGGTGCGTCTGCTGTCCGGGTGATGTATGTACATAGGTAGTTCGCGACTTGAATAGAACGTTGTAAATTATATATTAAATATTATTACTAAAGCAATTGATATATAAATTTAATCTCTACAACGACTCTCTTGTCTCTACTTTGTTACGACGATGTAATATTTTGATATTCGGAGTTTATGTGGCGGGTGAAAGTCTCTCAGTAAGCAATAAGCAGTGCAACCAGAAGTGATCCATGTATTGTATTGTACATTACGTTAGACTATGTGTACTTAATACTCTATGGCGGAAGCGCGGTTCGTCTAAGTGGAAGCGCGCGCGCCCTGCGCCGCTCCGTCCCGCTCCGCACGGCGCGACGGCGGCAGGACGTGGCGGGGTGGCAGCGGGACGGAGCGGGGCGGGGAGCGCGCGCGGGTGGGCGGTGTTGGCCCGAAGACTGGAATTGTAAGCAGGTTGTTTAGATATTACGCTAGCAATGAATTTATATTATAAAAAACTAATGTTAATAAACTTGGAATTTCTGAATAAAATGAGAATAAAGATTTATTTGTTTTATTGTGATTTTTTAGAAAAAAAATTGTCTGTATTACCTTCCCTCATCGTTGCTAGGTATTACTGAGCCAGGTTTTACGTGATGAAAAATACTAGTAGCTTCATGTCGGCTGCATGCTAAAACACCGTAAACTATTTAATTTTAAGATTTAAAACCAATCATGCAGTAAATATAACAGGTATACAGCCTATGCATTTTATTGGGTAAGATACATATCGCAATCCGATAAAATAATAACTACCTACTCACTAACCAGCGGTGGAGTGCACTGAGCGAGGTACACTTGCGTTCACGACATGTTTCAGGCTTATTCTATTTTAATGTATGCATAATTGAGTAACTTTTTAGGGTCCCGCTGCCAATTGGCAAAAAACGGAACCGTTATAAAATCAAGAATCAAAATCTAAATATTTTATTTCATATAGGCATACATGGGCATGGGCTTATAAAACGTCGAGCACGGTTCGCGTTGGTCGTTATCATGGAGAAGAACTGGCAAGAAACTCCATGGTTACTCTTTTAAAATCATTTGGTTTTACAATATTGTTATGTTACAGAGTTAGTACTTAAGTATGAGAGGATAGCGTAGGCCCGACAATAAGTCGTTGCTTACTACAAAAACGTAGAACAAGATAAAAAAATAACAAAAGTTAACTATCATCTAGGAATCTATAAGGCCTACAATGTTCACACATTCACAAACAAGCGGTAAATAAAAAAGAATCAATACAAAGAAAATAAAATATTATAAAAGGACTAAATTAAACAAGTAACACCTAGTACAATATTTTGTCGTCAGTGTTGTAAGTGTAACTACAAACAACTAAAACATCTAATATAAAAAGGAAAGAAAAAATAAGTTTGAGAATAGTTAGCTAGTGTTAGTTAATAGTTAGTTAGTTATCTACATATTTGTGCCGTTTATGAGCTATTAGCGTTTATGTTTATGTGCAGGGAAGCCGCATGCGCAGAAGGAATTAAAGCCAAACTTCTTTATCTTCATAGTAGTCCTTAATTTTGTAATATTATGCTTTTTAGGGTTCCGTACCTCAAAAGGAAAAAACGGAACCCTTATAAGATCACTTTGTTGTCCGTCCGTCCGTCCGTCCGTCTGTCAAGACCGTTTTTCTCAGGAACGCGTGGAGGTATCAAACTGAAATTTCTATATGATACTTAGTTCTACTGTCCCTGGAAGCTGTAGAAAAATCAACCTTCTAAGTCAACGCAATCAAAAGATACAGCCACTTAGGCCGCAAATTTCCGCAAATTTTCGAAACTCGCACGGGAATCAAAACCTACAGGGTACTTCCCGTGAACTTAGAATCTTGAAATTTTGTACGAAGTCACGTCTTATAGTACAGATATAGGAAAAATTACGAAAACCGTAAATTTTTAGTTTCGTCATATAAAAAAAAGTTATATACCCACAGGTTTGTACGGAACCCTCGGTGCGCGAGTCCAACTCGCACTTGACCGGTTTTTTAATAAGGAGACGTTTGATGTAGTTTTTAAACTGTCCATCGGTCAGTTCTGTAACTGACTTTGGCACATTATTGTAAAAGTGTATACTCTTCATAAGAATTGACTTGCTAGTTTTTGTTGATCAGAATTTGGGTACGAGTATTACAATTTCGTGTTTACTGCGTGTGTATTAGGGAAGTCACTTCTAGTTTTGAAAAGCCCTCGGTTTTAGCGAACGTATAAAATATAGATTCCTCCGGTCCGTCTGTCTATCTGTCCGTCCGTATGTCACAGCCATTTTACTCCGAGACTGTTGGCACCACATAGTTGAAATTTAGAGAGTAGGTGTCTACTTTGTACCGCTATACAAAAAAGACATGAAATTATGAAAAAAAATAGGGGTGGCTCTCCATACATGTACCTCAGGGTTGAAAAAAATATTTCAAGGTATTTAACTGTGTCGGGTGTCTATAGACAGCTCTTTAAAAAAGATATCGAGGGTTTTAAATACAATTAGTTTTGCTGTTTCGGGTGCAGGTCAACATTCGGGACAATCCAGCAGGAGAGACATAGTGTGACCGTGTGACTGTCTGTCACATTCTCTTAATTATTAAACAAATATCCATATTTATTTCAACATCATGACACCTTATCGGGACACTTACAAATACATTTGGCTTGACGGCCTGACAAGTTACCGTAATTATTAACAAAAGATCCCTTTCCTTCTTAGAATTGTAAAATAATATTAGCCCACTTGTAAATGCATAAATTATCTATTTAATGGGACGCGAACTAGGGATAAAAGCCGGCTAACAGGCCAAAACTAATATTTCAATTAATTCTTAAGAAACGATATAGATATTCGATTTTTAAGTGCATTCCACAATACTAGCGCTTCATCTGGTTACCGTATGTTGGGTTTACCCAAACGAAATTTTAAAACACGCACAAAAAACTGCAATAAAAAGAACCCAACAAAATTATAGGAAGACGTTTGGCTTGTGGTATTTTTTAGAAGATAAAGAGAGGGATAAAGAAAGGGAACTAGAGGAGTCGGGCTGACATCGCTATAGGGTTCGGACGAAATAAGCTAATGAAGTTAGGAGACTCGGTGGATAGCGAGAAGCTATGTCCAAGTGGGTTTTAAATCACGGACAGAGTCACGACGTTGCGGCTAGTGGAGTTAAATCAGGATGGTTGATTTATCCTCCCGGGCACGAGTGTCATCTGCTACGCGGATGACACTCTGCTCACTGCCCGGGGGAGGAACTTTGCCGACGCGGCCATTCTGGCCTCGGCTGGCGGGTCCTTGGTGGCCGAAAGGATCCGCCGCCTGGGATTGAGGGTGGCGCTGCACAAAACGGAGGCCGTGTTCTTTCGCGGTCCCCGGCAGCGCTGCCCTGCCGACGCCCACATCGTCGTGGAGGGCGTCCGTATAGGGGTCCAGCCCCAGATGAAATATCTGGGACTGGTGCTGGACGACAGGTGGCGCTTCGGCCCGCATTTCAGCGGGCTGTCGACGCGCTTGTTGAAGGCCGCGGACGCCCTCTCATGGCTCCTCCCAAACCTGGGGGGACCAAAAGCAAAGTGCCGGCGCCTCTATGCCGGCATTTTGCGGAGCATGGCCCTCTACGGGGCTCCCATCTGGGCGGACTCCCTCCATAGGAGGGAGAATGCTACCGCCATCCGCAGGCCCCAGCGGGCTATTGCACAGCGGGTGGCGAGGGCCTACCGCTCAGTGGGCTTTTCGGCGGCGTGCGCTCTGGCCGGCACCCCTCCTTGGGAGCTGGAGGCGTGGGTGCTCGCCAGAGTGTACGAGTGGACGGCGCGCCGAAAGGCGCTCGGGGAGCGCCCCACGGGCGAAGAGCGGGAGGCGGTGCGGCGAGAGGCGAAAGACGCCATCGTCCTCCATTGGACGGAGGACCTCGCCAGCGCCGCCTTTGGCCGCCGGACGTTGGACGCGCTCGGTCCGGTCCTGAAGGGCTGGCTCGAGCGGTCCCACGGATTCCTCTCTTTCCGTCTGGTGCAGGTGTTATCCGGACATGGCTGTTTCGGATCGCACCTGCACCGGATCGGGAGGGAGGAGACCCCGGCGTGCCACGACTGCGGCGCGGCGGAGGACACGGCGCAGCACACCCTCGAGGTGTGCCCGGCGTGGTCCGAGCTGCGCCGCGGTCTGACCGCGGTGGTCGGACCGGACCTCTCGCTTCCCGGCGTGGTCGACGCCATGCTGGGGAGTGAGGAGGCCTGGTCAGCCGTAGCCTCCTTTTGCGAGGACGTGATGTCGCAAAAGGAGGAGGCGGAGCGCGCGCGGGAGGACGACCCTCTCGCTGCGCCGCTCCGCAGACGAAGAAGGGGGAGAAGGCGTCGTGCCCTCCCTCCTCATGGTGACGGGCGGGCGTCAGGCGCGGGGGTGCCTTCGCCCGCATTGCACCCGTCACCTTCGTCGGTCATTCCCGACCCCCCACACCCGTGAGGGTGTGAGGGGGTCCGCCTAGCAATCGTCGGCGGAGGACTGGAAGTAAAGGCTGTGCCGGTTTCCCAGTCCCCCGCCACTGTGACGAAGCGGGAATGCGCTGGGTCGTTTTAGTGGGTATACCGGGTCCGCCCGGGGAGTCCCACATACCCCTTCCGTCCCCCGACGGGAGGGTATGCGTAATGCATTTTTTCCCAGCGTAAAAAAAAAAAAAAAAAAAAAAAAGGATGGTTGATTTAAGACCACGAGGTGCTAGGACGTCTTACGTTATGCTAGTGAAACTAGCGTAGTCTTGGTACCAAAATGCACATGTCCCAGTGGACTTTAGTTAGAGAGCGATTAATATATATATGTTATAAGTTAAATATAAGTGGTAGTATAAATCTAGTTAAAATCAGTGTCGAGAAGTGGAAGGAGATAAGCTTTGGCGGAGGCGAAACTGGTAATGTGTGCAGTATTCTGTACGTGAATTGTGACTAGTTTCAATAAACACGTGGTAAGTGTTAACTGTAATTAACTAATAGCTCATAGTAGCAGTCTGGCGGTGGTGTAGAAGAACTGTTGTTGTCACTATGATGAAAACAAATTATACAAGGTGTAGTTTTGTATCCTCGTCAAATTCAAGGAGGTTACTATGCTAAGATTCTCGACCCGAATCAATAATAAAATGGGTAGATATTTTTTTTTTAATTTTTCTTAATATCGGAAATCGGTAAGTGTACACCACCCGTATTAAAACGCGGCCTGTCTAATACTAGCCCTATAACCGCGCTTTCACACACACAGACAAACGCAGACGTTTATTCGATAAAGGGGTGACTCTCCTCTTTTGAAAAGGGCTTCATTCTGAAATATTGTCAAATTAAAACAACAAAAAAAAGGAACGTTTATTATTATTGACCAGGTACCGTAATTTATATTGATTATTTACCTCTTCTATGACAAACCTCCTGAATTTTGACGAGGATGCAAATCTACACCTTGTATATTATTTTAAACAAATTCTGTGCATTAGTAGGTATAATACTTACGACATGTTTCGTTCCGGAACTGATTTCAATATAATGTTAAGTGAATATCTTCATGACGGGTGTCGGCTGATAGTCGCGTGATGCTTATCTACTGGCAGTGCCACGCCCGTGCCACGAGCGGCAGGATCGTGCGCGGGTGTGGCGCGCGGCGTGCACTGTCGAAGCGAGGGCTGCCTCGACGCCGGGACACTTCGCATCCTACGAGACGAAACTGAAAACTACTTATCAGTACAACTAGCATTGGATTTGAACCTTAATTGCAATAGGTAAATTGGGAATCTTACATAGGGTACCTACAGTGCCTTTATGAATCATCTTAGTTCTCAAACTACACACACATGACAACTTCATAACAGGTGTATTTTCATCGAGTTTTGAAACTTATGACAACCCTAGCTTTCTCCAAGTGATACAATCTGATAATATTTAGCGATATCATTGTGGCCAGGTTTCTGATAAGTGGTGGTGCCTCACACGACTAGCACTTCAAAATCCATGCTTATACGGTTTACTCACAGTATGAATAGATGCTTGTCATATTTTAATTACGGATATTAGCATTAGTCGATTGAATCCAATAACCGCTGGCATCAATTACACATTGCATCAAGTGAACTAAGTAAGCACGTACTCAGGCAGGCCTTCAAGTTGCAAGACACCATGAACTACTCGGGTTCAGCATGAAATAAAGTCCGAACGCTATCCTCGTGGAACAGATCATTAAGAAAAACATTGAAGTGCGTGTTCCCTCTGGTGGCGGCAGTTTCATATAATGTAGCAGCAGCACCGCGCCCGCGCCCGCGCCGCTCAGACAACTGCCTCGTTACAACACAAGCATTTTGTTGAGCGTTGTGTCCATGAGCTCTGTTCCGCATCTTTTCTCAAGCGACGCCATATTCTGAGCCTACGTAAGGGACAGAGTTTATTTAAAAAAAACTTTATTTTTTAATTCCTACCCGAGATTGACGAATTTATAAAATACATAAGTACCTGCCATTAATAAGTTTTTATCAAAGAATTTGTTTTGGTAGCAAGTGTTATTGTTGGGCACAGTCCGTGTTGGGTCAGGCCGTGCGTCTGTCATCGCAGTGACGTCATTTGTCTTAATATCTCTGGTTTTTTCTGATGATAATTTTATCATCGCCACTTGCCAAGCCTTTTTCTAACTATGTTGGGGTTAGCTTCCAGTCTAACGTTCAGACGCAGCTGAAAACTAGAATTTTTCATAGAATGTCTATCTTATCTCCACGATACCCATTGGTGATACTATTATTTTCCAAGTTTATTAATTTTCCTTTTCTTGTGCATTTCAATGTTTTCCGGAAACTTTATAACTTCATCTTTAGCGATATGATCTTGTGATCCGTCAGTCACTTCTCGAGAGTAACAATCAGCTGATAGTGTGTCGATCTATCGTACGTTCCTATTGAGATGAGTGACAACACACGTGTCACTGCGGCAAGTGTGATCGTATCGCTAGATATATGTATGTATGTCTGATAATTAGAGATAATCTATAGACGTATGTAAACTTTATGCAAGCAAAACAAAGAAACAACAACAGTTTGAAGCGAATGAGTTAAGATGCAGTAGTATTAATAATAAAAGACAGAAGTACATTTATGTATCTAAATTATATGACGGCGTAAGCGATGGCTGAGCGATAGCGCCGTTGTCATTAGGGTTCGGTGGTACCGGGTTCATGATGGAATGTTAAAATAATAGTTTCGGTTTCGGTACATAAAAATCACAGTTTATTATTTAACACAAATTTACATTAAATAACACTAACAAATAATCTCCACAAAATGGGCAAACCGACAGTTTCGTTCTGAAGGAGTGACTTGGTTGGAGTTCCGAGCAAAAGTGATCTCGGCACAATCCCCACTCTACAAAACGACTCTGTCCACGTGCCGCCATTAAAACAACATCTGACGTCACGGCATTTACCCCCGTTTACTACAATGGTCAAATCAGCAACTTGATGTTTAAAAGTTATCGCTTTCTCCGACATATATATTGCGGATCTGGTGAATGCTATTAGAGTTCTTACGGCTGATCTGACTTTATTGTTCTGCGCGCGTGTGCGCACCGGTGCGCGATGACCGGAAAACGTGTGTGAGCTCGCCTCAACAATTTATTAATTACAAATCTGATTTATAAAGCTATGAGTTGATATAAAACCCAAAAAAAGTAGTAATTAATTAATGTAAGATGTTGGCAGTCCATCGAAAGGTGGTGTTATTGTTGGCAATAGAACAATATTGCAATTACCGGTTTGAAACTAAGACGGTACACATAAGACCTAAAAGGAATAAATCCATAAGAAGATTTGTAGTACCCACCTTTAATACTTATTAGGGACATAGATGTGGAAAATGCTTAGTCCCAACAATTTTTAATGACATACCATTCGACTTGAAAAATAGCTGTACTACAAAAACGTTTTCTTCTATTTATACATATAATAAATCTGTAGACGTGGCGTTTCTGTACATTGAAAATATTAAAAAAAAAATTGTAGGGGTGTTAAAGGATAACAAACAGAACCCATTTCTACAATTTTTAGAATTTTGGTCTGTTTGTCTGCATTCTGTAAGTTTTCGGCTATGTTTGTTTGTTTAAGTATCACGTGAAAATTACACAACCAATGTGGTTAGTTTTAGTGCACAAGTATTGTGCGTAACTTAAAAAAGGTGTTAGTTTTTGTTTCATTGCAATCCGTGCTCATAATCAAAAGATATATGAATTTAAAGTGTTCAAGAAGCAATCATCATCATTACTTAAGATACATGGAACGACATCTATTGAACCAAAATTGTACTAATGAATAAATATGCAAGAAAAGAAAGAAAAAGTATTTATTAGTCTCGCACTGGACAAAACAAAGTGGTAACTTGACAATAAAAATATGTCAATATGTCATATTAGAAATAAGCTGTTGAGTTTCCAATAAATAAATAATAATAAATAAAAACAAGATTTAAAAAAGGTAAACTTAAGAACAAATTAAAATTCTCACAAGAACTCTTTTAAATCGACTGCCCCAGTTTTTCAAAAAGTTATTATAACAAAAGGTACTCTCTATGGCGCTGCTTTGAAAATCTACATAATATAGAGTGACTTTTCAATCGTTTTCCATGCATTTTATTTTAGCAGTTTAACTCCGTGCTCGATAGATGACGTTGTGCATTTGACGCCAGTTTCTTAATCGCGGTGTTAAGATTTTCCATGAATGAACTACCCTCGCGACAGTATTTATTTATTGTTAGGGACAAAAAACAGTTACATGCTACAAAGTACAGAGAGATACTTAATCTAAGATTTAACAAACATGTAACCCACACCATTGTCCACGTTTTAACTAAAGGTTAAAAGAAGTGCTGAAGACAAGTATTAAAAATAAAAGAAAAATAAAACAACTGTCGCTGCCACAATATTGTTGTGCTACTTAGCTTAATTAAATAAATTACTGTTTAGACAAAATATCCAGAGCCATTTTTTAAAATAATTGCTTAGATAAGCAGAATATATCCAGTTCCACAAAATGCGTGTTGTAAGAATCAACAAGGCGACGAAGAGGGGCACGTTCTCCAGCGTTAGTCCTGCATATGTCTGTATGAAACAGTTGAGGCACGCGCACCCCCCTTCGAATAACACTTCTGGGTACTTTGTAACACAATTTGTTTGTAAGGTTAATACAGTCAAATTTGTTATTGCATATGCCGTGCAGTGTCATGACATCAAGCAACAGCTGCCTAGATCCCAAATCCGGTACGCCATACCGTTTCAGTAGCTGCACGTAAGGAACCTTTGATCGGAAGCATTTATAGTTCATAGACCGTAAGAACTTCTTCTGTACCCTTTCAATTCTAGTGCCATATTTGTCGTAGAAGGGGTTCCAGATCGGGACGGCGTATTCCAACTGCGATCGTACTAAAGTCTTATAAAGCAGTAAGAACGTAGAGGGCCGCACAAAGTCACGTGACGATCTCATGACGAAACCATACATCTGATACGCCTTATTTACTATGTTGTCAACGTGTTTGTCGAAGTGCAAACTAGCATCCAGTGTCACACCTAAGTTACGAATAAAACTAACTTTATTTAAGAGTTCTTTATTAATTCAATAATTAAAATTTATTTTAGTTCTCTTGTTCGTAAACGAGATGGCATGACATTTGGGGAGACTGAGAAAGAGCTTATTATTATTACAATATGTATATAATCTATCTAGGTCCATTTGAAGAAGTAGACAGTCTTGTATGGTCCAGCAAGATCTGTAAAATTTTATATCATCCGCATACAATTAAAAACTTTGAATTGATAAAACATTGTTTAATGTCATTAATAAATATAATGAAGAGAAGAGGGCCTAAAATGGAACCCTGTGGTACGCCAGATGTAACAACTATAGGGTCTGACTCGTAACCGTTAACAACAATTTTTTGAGTCCTGTTATAAATATAAGAAACAAACCATCTAAGCAAATTACCACGTATTCCGTTGAAAGCAATTTTTTCTAATAGCAGTGTGTGATCCACCTTATCGAAGGCCTTCTGAAAGTCCGTATACACAGCGTCCAGATGAACTTTTTGATCTAATTTTTTAAATAGATAGTTGGTAAATATTAATAGATTAGTTGCGGTTGATCGACGTTTGACGAAACCGTGTTGCTCGGGCAAAATAAGCTGATGAATGTGGGGGTACACGGCGCCATGCACAAGACTCTCAAAAACCTTAGACAAAGTAGAGAGGATAGAGATGGGGCGATAATTCTCTACATTGTTCTTGTCACCAGTCTTATAAACAGGGGTTATAAGCGCACGTTTCCAAATTGCAGGAAAAACACCCTCACGCAAACATTTATTAAAAATTATGTATAATGCAGTACACAAGTTATCGCGTGTTCTTATGAAAAAGCTGGGTGGTAAGCCGTCAGGTCCAGGCCCTTTAGAGGGGTCTAAAGATTTTAAAGCGGCCCGAATAACCTCCGTGGATAGACAGATGTCGGCTATGCAAGACGAGCTATTTGCGAAGTGACCAGTTGGTTGCCACTTAACAGGGTCCAAAGTAGAGGGTTCGTAGATGGAAGAAAAGAAAGAAGAAAATAGATTACAAATGCCTGTGGGGTCATCTGAAGAAGCGTTTCTGAAATACATACTAGCTGGATAGTCAGATTTTCCTTTTCTAGATGAGATGTAGGACCAGAAGTGCTTTATATTCTTAGGAATGCTGTCTTCGACCGAGGCAATGTACTTCCGATAACAATTAATTAACTCTCCGTGGAAAAGCTTGCGATAGTTGGCAAATCTAAAGTAGTCAGATTGATTAGATTATTGTACTTCTTCCATCTTATCCAAGCCCGTTCTTTTGTTTTAAAGATTCTTATAAGAGACGGTGTAAACCAGACAGGAAAACTTGAGTTTCTTTTTCTAGTCAGTGGAACATGTGACTTGATAATACCGTACAATGTCTCATAAAAGACGTTAACAGCTTGATCAGAGTCCAGATGAGATAATACCAAGTCCCAGTTAATTATACTCAGATCAAAATTTATATTTTCGTAATTAGCTTTATGAAAGTTATGTCTACGGACCGAGCGGTATTTTAGTGGAGTGTAATGCGTATTCAGACAAGTCAATACAGAGAAAACTGGATGATGACCATCGGGGTCAAGTAGAGCATTGCATGATACGGACTGACAGTCAACATTTGAAATAAACAAGTCTAGTATTCGACCTAATAAATTTTTTGTAATATTGAATTGCGAGCCACCAATTAAATTAATAAAATTCAATAAAATTCGCCCGATAGTATTCGAAACTTGTGCGATTACATGATTCCCATGGTCCAACCAGTCAATGTTCGGTAGGTTAAAATCACCGATAATTAATAAAGTAAGACTCGGTAGTGGGATCGTTAGTTAATTCTTGCAGCATGTCTAAATAATGTGTATATATTACTTCATGCGTTCGCGGTGGCATGTACGTAGCACTGATGATATGGCGCTTATTGTGCTGGGAAGCAGGCAATTGGACCATGACTTGTTCAACTTCGGCCCGGATGAATTGTGTCGGTAACTTGGTAGGACGCAGTTCACGGAGAACAGCTATTAGAACTTCCCCTCCGTCTCCTTTATTTGTCACCGAACGATCACGATCGCATCTGAAGACCACGTAACGATCGTCAATAAATTCATTTTCCTGGATGCTGGAAATCAGCCAGGTCTCAGTCAATATAATGACGTCATAGGAGCAGGCCATAATATTCATGTACAATGTGTGTAACTTCGTGCGGATCCCTCTACAGTTCTGATAATAAATCACAATGTTATTAGTAGCCATTGATAATTAGAATCTTACAAAAATAATAAAAATTAACATTTACGATACATGATACTGAAAAAGTAATTCTAAATTCACTATGTAAAAAATTATGCAGGCGCTTAGACATTAAAATATAAAATTTTAACAACACACAATTAAAACACTGGAGGACATATAATATTGGAGCTGTGATTAACAGCGCATAACATGAAAACAAGCTAAAATTACAAGTTGAAAAAGGAAAGCAGCACAAACATAGCTCTGAGGAAGCGTAGACTAGAGCACATACCCTACATAAAACCGACAAGCAAAAGGAAAGCAATAAAACAAAAAATGAAACAGCAGCGCACATCGCGTCGTTAAATTGAGTTCTCGGTACCGGTCTTCCCGCTAGTAGTGATCCTTTTGAGATCTTCAGCAGACCGAATCGCAAAAGACTTGCCTCCATCCAGCTCACGTACAAGTACCGTCGAGTTCCTGATCCAAACATATTGAAATCCATGTTTCTTGGCGAGTACTTTAGCCTCACGAAATAAAGCCTTATTTTTCAGGGTTAGATGCTCATTCAAGTAGACAGATACTGTAGTAGCGCCTGGAATTCCTATCTGATCCGACTTAAGACTCTTCGCATTACGGTAGGCGCTGAGTATATTGTCACAAACGATCCGCGATCTGAGCTTTACAATTAAGTTCTTTGGTTTGCTATCCTGCTGTTGTGCGTGTGGAACTCGATGTATTGACACGATTTCATGTTGCGGCACCGGCGAATGAATGGCTTTACCTATAGACTCCGTAATGGTTATAAGGTTTTCATTCCGTTTTTCGGGCACATTGCAAATCTCAATGTTGCACTGGCGTGCCTGCTGATCCATGGATTCAATTTTTGCTTCAAGTATGGTCACCTTATGTTCGCAATTATTGCTGGCCAATTCATGGAAGCGCTTTACATGCGCTCTATTCTCCGCCTCTACGGTATCCAAGCGAGTCTTCATAACCTCGTATTCTACATTAAAGAATTTAATAGATTTTTCAATCTCTTCAAAGGATTTTTGAATAGAGAGATTCTGCTGCCTTAAATCTGAGACATCTGTCACTAATTTATTGAGTATTTTATCCTCGTCAGCCTTCCAAGACTGCAGCATGCTTTTTAATTCCTCGAAGCCATCACGCTCTGTACAGCTATCATCGCCTCGAAAACGCTTGTTGCCCGGCCTTGTGGTAATATTTACCGACTCATATGTGCTACTTTCCGGGGCCAAAATGGCAGGAGAAAGGTCGGGTTCCGATTGCGTCTCAATTAGAACACGTGCATTTGGGGAGCCATGTGGGGGTGAGCGGATCATACGAGGCATAGTTGACCAGTCCGGTTCAAAGTCCGTAAAAACGCAAAAAGTAAAACGCAGAAAGTCCCTGTTAAAGTCAGATGGCTGAGCGGCTGGTACAGGGAAATATTCCGTTTTAGGCTACCATTTGAAGGCATCTTCAGATAGTAGAAGCCTATATATTATCACGCTATGTGCTTGAGGAGGTTCATTATGCCCGTATCTTTAATTGTTTGTCTTTCAGTCATGTCAAGCATGAGAACTGCTATTCATATATTATATCAACGGAATAAATGGCCTAGCGGTTTCATGACCGCTCTGTAAATAACGTGGTTGCAATTACGAGCCCAATATTAATTTCCCTTTTTGTGATTTGTTTGAATATTTTTTGATGCTGTGAGATTTCCATTTTATTTTTTGTATTGATATCGTTTGCATTTCTGTTTTTTTTTCAATAATTTCTCCTTAAGAGAAGGTTTTTGTTTTATTGTAATCCGTGCTCTCTATTTTCCGTGCTTCTAATTTATTGTGTTCAAGAAGAACTTATCGCTTTTACGTAAGATTAATGTAACGACATCTATTGAATCAAACTGGTACTAATGACTAAAAATTAAGTGCTCACAAGATAACTTTAAACCGACTTATCGGGGTTATCAAAAATTATGATAGCAAAAGTTACTTTAGATGGCGCTGCTTTGAAAATCTTCATAGCCTATATTGATTGCTCGATCGCTTTCCATGCATTAAATTTTAGCAGTTTAACTCCGTGACCGATCGATGGCGTTGTTCATTTGACGCTTTGTGAATCGCGGTGTTAAGATTTTCTATGAAAGAACGACCCTCGCCGGGTATACTGCATCGATGTCGGTTGTTAAGTGTTTTTCGTTTCGTGTTGTAAAGTATTTGGTTTCATATTTGGTATATATGTGAGAGACGGAGGAATAATAGACAAAAATAGATTTGTTCATTATATTCAGAACCAAATGACAGTAATATAACAAACAATAATCAATAACACATTATTATATTCAGTAACAAAATTACACAGTAATACAACCTAACAATAATCAATAACACTTTTTTATAGTTTAAAATAATAACGGTTTAAAATAATACACCAAAGAAATCAAAAGTTAGCATAAACATTTTATAAGAAAACGTACCTGACAGTTCAGAGCACCGTTGTGCCGTGCTCGCTATCGGACAGCTTCTGATCCGTCGAAATTTTTTTTTTTTTTTTTGTATTGCATCTCGCAGTTCAACCTAGGAGGTTGTCGTCTGCTCAACCGGACTATCCTGTGGATGCCTTGAATTTAAGGCCTCCAGCCAGGGCAAAAAACTTACAAACTAAGCGACTACACGCTAAGGGCACCCCCTGTGGGGCTCGGACCTCGGCTTAGGGCGTCGCTGGGGGAGGGCAGCAAGGGGACAGGCTGGATCTGAATGGTATTATTTATGGGCTGGTTTAAAACTACTGGCACAGCATCGCGGACTGCCTCGAGCAAGGGTCGGGGAGGGCAGTTACCGGGACGTCGCGACGGACCTCGACGGCGAGGGCGGAAAGACGGCGGTTTGAATCGGGGTTTACGCTTGAGGAGCGTACTAGTTTCTCTACGGCTCTCCTGGAGGAGAGTGATAGCGTCGTCGGGAGTTACAAGTGTGTGCCTAGGTCGGCGAACCTGACTGATACGCGAGGGGTCGTATCGGGCGGCCGATGCGATCAGGGGATTTCGGTGTTTTATTGCACGATCGAAGAAACGCTTGGTGAGGCGTTTCATGAACTGCAATAAGGTGGGCATCCTAAGGTCTACGTGGAGACGTTCGTTACGTACGTAAAAGGGGGCACCCGTGACCCTACGTAAGTATCGGTTTTGGAGCGCCTGCATCCTGTGAATATAGCGGGGCTTGGTATGTGCGAACACAACACAAGCGTACGACATGATGGGACGGATCACTGCGGTATAGAGACGCAACTTGCACTTGAGTGACAACTTGCTCTTAGCCGCTACCATAAAGTGAAGCCTACTCATAGCGAAGGCAGCTCGGTCGCGAGCTGCTTTGATATGTGCCCCGAAGGACAGGTGTTGGTCAAGTATGACTCCTAAGTATTTGGCTTGCTTCTCCCAAGGGATAGGCTTGCCGTACATAGTGATCGGACGGGTGATCCGTCGAAAGACTGCGCCTCTTTTTATAACACAATTCGCTCGCAAAGTGGGGGAAAAGTAGTCAGTTACAATACTATTATAGACCGGAGGTAATTCGAAATATTAAGTGACATTTCTAAAAAATAAAAGTAATAAATGATTTATCTCTCACATATATTGTTCTAAAACTGTGGTCTAAAAAAGTTAAAAAGTTGTAAAAATATTTGGTTTCATATCTGTACTAATATTATAAAGCCCAAGAGTTTGTTGGTTTGTTTGGTTGAACGCGCTAATCTCAAGAACTACTGGAATTATAAGATTATTTTAGTGTTAGATAGCCCATTTATCGAGGAAGGCTATATAGCATCACGCTGCGACCAATTGGAGCGGAGCATTAATCAAAAATGTAACGCAGACGAAGTTGCGCGGGTTAGCTAGTTTAAGAATAAAAAGTGTAAGTATCTAAGCGTTATAAGCTTTTTGTAACGCTTTTTTTTACAACTTTTAAGTAAAAGTACATCCGTTTATGCTTGTTTCTTAGACCTTAGTCGGGCGTTCGATACAATTAATTATAGTATACTTTGGAATAAGCTGAGAAAAACACGAGTACCATCTAAAATTGTAGATCTGTTCGAATTTTGGTACAACAATCAAAGAAACCAAGTCAGATGGGACCACACCTTATCGGAGACATATAGGCTGACTAGCGGGGTCAGACAGGCCACCCTGTCTGACCCCGCTAGTCTGACGTCCCCGGTTTTGTTCAATTTATATGTTAACGACCTGATCGAGGAGCTGAGCAGAACGAGGGTTGGATGCCATGTAGGAGGTGAATGCGTTAACAATCTTAGCTACGCCGATGACATGGTGCTGCTCAGCCCCTGTGCACTGTCTGACATATAATGTAAATAAATCTGAAGTCTTGATTTTTAAATACGGTAAAGGACCAGAACATTTTATTACCTGTTAACTTGTGTGGATCTCCCCTTAAAATTGTCAAAAGCTTTAAATACCTTGGCCATACTGTTACCGAAGTACTTACAATACTCTTCGTGTGCAATACAATAATGCGTTCCGGGCCATGCTTAACCTGCCCTGGCGGTGTAGTGCGTCTGGCATGTTTGCCGAGAACAGGGTTGATGACTTTTATGCTGTAATGCGTAAGCTTAGAGCATCTTTTCACTTTCGACTAATTAAGTCTAAAAACGACATTGTGATCACCGTATTTCACACCATTTACATGTCCACCAAATATTTAGTTTTAACTTGATATATATGACGGCGTAAGCGATGGCTGAGCGATAGCGCCGTTGTCATTAGGGTTCGGTGGTACCGGGTTCATGATGAAATGTTAAAATAATAGTTTCGGTTTCGGTACACAAAAATCACAGTTTATTATTTAACACAAATTTACATTAAATAACACTAACAAATAATCTCCACAAAATGGGCAAACCGACAGTTTCGTTCTGAAGGAGTGACTTGGTTGGAGTTCCGAGCAAAAGTGATCTCGGCACAATCCCCACTCTACAAAACGACTCTGTCCACGTGCCGCCATTAAAACAACATCTGACGTCACGGCGTTTACCCCTACTACAATGGTCAAATCAGCAACTTGATGTTTAAAAGTTATCGCTTTCTCCGACACGGCCATACTGACAAGTCACACGTCCTCGTGTGCTGTATTACCTGGCGACAAAACAAAATGCATTTGTAGACAATATAAGATTGCTCGGCCTACCTGACCTCAAACAAAGGACTTGCATTTGAAGCGACACATCAAGATTTAGAAAAGTCAAATGAAATAAACTAGAACACAATATCAATGCACCAAGTAAAAACAAAGTAGTCAACTTATTATCAGCCCTTCTCGCTGGTAATGTCTGATACATCACACACAGCCCTTCTCGCTGTCGTGCACACAATAGATTGAACAGTACCAGTCCTAAGACCTGGCAAGCCCAGTACCAAAAGTCAGTATCAGTCCTTCACACTGATAAGCCCTAAACAGGACGCATGTTACCGGGCCTTCTCTCCGGTAAACCGTCCGCTTAAGAAATACTTTGTGCATTAACATTAATCGGAACGAGTTGATGGGCCTTCACCCGCATCATCTAGATCCAATTCTTCACTAATTACGTCTAATTCGCTGGGGATATGACCTTGTGGCATCCTTCTTATGCGATCATGAGCATACTTGTATGTTCTATTACCATTCAAAGATTTTAAAAGATAACGATCACCGTCAAGTACTTCTACAACTTTAAACGGTCCCTTATATTTGGGGTCTAATTTAATCTGATTCCGTTCTTTATTTTGAATTAAAACCAAATCACCAACACTGAAATTAACTACTTTGGCCTTATTTTTGTCAAAACGGGCTTTTTCATAAGCCGCACTCTTCTCAATACCGTCCACCGCGTGTTCTCTCGCCTCTGTTAGGTCAATTCCGGTTTCATCATCGTCGTTATAACCCATTGATAAAAGCATTCGAATACTCATTCAAAAGGGACGTCAACCGGTCCTTGTTTTCGTTTGAAATATCAGAATCAACATTGTAAAGATCAATTACGGGAGGTAAATCGCAACAACCTACATTTGTGACTTTCGAAATACGTAGGGTAGATTCAGTTAAATGTACCGTATAGCCAAGTGTCAAAATATCGCGTCCGATCATAACATCGTATTTCATACAATCGTCGGGTAGTACGTAAAATAAAATTGACAGTTCGTTATTGTCGACCACAACATCACTAAGAATTTGTTCAGTGCTAAAAACATTCGAATTATTACCGATACCAATTACTTGCACGGTTGAAAGTGAACGTTTGCCCGAGAATTTATAAGCTACACTTTGTTTAACGAGAGAACACTCGGCGCCGGAATCAAACAAAATGAAAACGACTCACCGGATTGTTCCAATTGCCCGCAAACACCTGCTATTTCGCAGCTATCGACGCGTCGCTCCGCCGTTGCGTTGGCAGCGCTGCCCGCCGACGATGACGCGCCATCCGCACTGCCGCGTTGGCAGTTCGTAGAGATGTGTCCGGCTTCTCCACAACGGAAACACGTTATTCTTTTGCTGGAACCCGATGAAGTCGCCGCCGGTGTAGTTTTCTGGGCGTCAGCTCCAGCAGGCTGCGTAAACTTCGAACGACAGTTCACCGCTTTGTGTCCCGGTTTTCCGCACTTATGGCACGTGAACATAGTGGAAGTTTGTGGCTTTAAACGCTTTGCATCAGTGTCGCCATCACCGGTACTGCGATCGAACTTCCGCTTCAGACTTGCACTCGCCTTAATCTCCTGCAGTAACTTGTTGCGTGACGTTATTTCGCTAGTAAACGCCAAGCGATTAAGTCGAGAGTCGAACTGAGAGACATGAGCGAGCACATACGACGTGGCTATTTCTTCATGGCTTCGATTCTTCCATCGAGCCAACAGGGTAGTCATTAGGCGGCTGGCGTACGCGGCGAGACATTCGCCCTCCTTCGGCCGGCCGTTGTGGATGTTAACAAGCGATGCAGCAAGAGTTTCAGTGGATGCATAACGCGCAAGGAATAAGTCGCGGAAATGCTGCCACGTCATGCCTGCATGCGAAATCTGCGACAGCCACGATGACGCATTACCTTTCAGGGCTTTGCTCAGAGCTATAATAAGCGATGCACCCTCCAGTGGACGTTCGTCGAGGCAAATATCGATAGTATCGCACCAAGCACGTGGATCGGTATCTGGTAGGTCCGGATTAATTTCTGGCAGCATGATCTGAGGTGCCACTGTTGGTGTCCTGATGGCTTCGATTTGCTGCATCATGTTCTTCTGCTGCATCTCGAACATAGCACGCCAGTGGGAATCGAGTCCAGATCCCAATTCTGATGACGGCGTAAGCGATGGCTGAGCGATAGCGCCGTTGTCATTAGGGTTCGGTGGTACCGGGTTCATGATGAAATGTTAAAATAATAGTTTCGGTTTCGGTACACAAAAATCACAGTTTATTATTTAACACAAATTTACATTAAATAACACTAACAAATAATCTCCACAAAATGGGCAAACCGACAGTTTCGTTCTGAAGGAGTGACTTGGTTGGAGTTCCGAGCAAAAGTGATCTCGGCACAATCCCCACTCTACAAAACGACTCTGTCCACGTGCCGCCATTAAAACAACATCTGACGTCACGGCGTTTACCCCTACTACAATGGTCAAATCAGCAACTTGATGTTTAAAAGTTATCGCTTTCTCCGACATATATGTATATTAACGTTTTATTTTTTGTAATTTCTAATTTTTTTGTTATTTCTCATTCCTTTTATTTTATTTAGATTTTTAACTTAATTTGTATTACTTTAGTTTACATGTACTTAAGTAAAAACTTGTGCATAATTTGTAATTTTATGGGTGCCAATGCCTGAAATAAACGATTTATTATTATATTTTTCAAAACCTAGTCAGTGAAAATTCTTAGATTAAATATACTATGTCGATTAAATTCATAGAAATGCGTAGATTAAATAGTCAGCCTTTATGATACTGTGGAATTGTGGAATATTAATGTTTAGCGGTAAATGTATTAGCTTGTACCTTTTATTAATGGAAAACTACCAACAAGCAGTTAAATAAAATGGTTTATATGGGAGCTACATCTGCCAACAAACTGCTGTGCAGTTTGGCAGAAGTGACATTATTTTGTAATAGGCTGTTAACAATTAAACGCTTTTTAATTTCATCAACACCTTATCACTCGCTATCAGACAGATCCAGAGATAACCGTCGTTTTATTTAATCCATAGCCTTGACGTTATCATTATCTCAAGATAAATATGTAAATTATTGTGCCTGAAACGTAGAAATACGTACTGGTGAACCTTTATTATTATATAAAACAAGTAGTTCTCGAGTACATATAGAGAGTATTGATCGGAACCAGGTAAGGGAGGCGCTAACTAAACTTAAACCTAAGCGTTCAGCGGGACCAGATGGCATACCACCATTTATTTTTAGAGACTGCAGGGATTATTTAACACAGCCGCTGGTATACGTATATAATGTATGTTTTGAGCAGTCATACTTTCCGGAACGCTGGAAAACTACGCGAGTAATACCAGTACCTAAGGGCGAAGCAGGGAGTGAAGTTAGTGGATATAGGCCGGTGGCGGTGTTGTCAGTACCAGCAAAGGTATTTGAGTCAGTAATCCATCATTGTGTCTTGAACCAGGTTTCAGTCACGTTGTCCGACTCACAGCATGGGTTCAGGCCGGGTCGTAGCACGACTACAAATCTGCTGAATTTTATGGCGTATGTGGTTCCTAGCGTTGATTTGGGAGTGCAGGTCGATGCTGCATATTTTGATTTTAAAAAAGCCTTTGATTTAGTCGATAATGACATTTTATTGACAAAGCTTGCGGCAGTCGGATGCACTCCTAAATTGCTGAAATTCTTCGCTGATCACATGAGTAACAGGAAACAGTATGTAGAATATGCTGGGAACAGATCTGAACCCTATTTTACGAGGTCAGGCGTAAGTCAGGGCAGTAATTTGGGACCATTTCAATTTATAGTGATGGTAAATGACTTGCCCGAGGTCGTCAAGAATGCCAAGTGCCTGTTGTTTGCTGACGATTTAAAATTGCTGCTCTCTGTGAAAGAACAAAAGGACTGTGTGCGCTTACAGGAAGACATAGACAGGGTTGTGGAATGGGGAGAGAAGAATAAGTTGGTGTTTAATACGTCAAAGTGTTCGGCAATAACTTTTAGTAGGATGAAAATGCCAAAGAAATATGACTATAGGGTGGACAACACGGTATTGAAAAGAACAGAAACGGTGCGTGATTTGGGAGTACGCCTTGACTCGGGCCTGGCATTTCATAATCATATCGTAAATGTTTGTAAAAAAGCCTATAGGAGCCTAGGGTTCGTCCTTAGAAGAGCTGAGGGTTTTACAAGCATCGCTGTGCTAACTTCTTTATACAATGCATTGGTAAGAAGTCAGCTCGAATGTAACGCAATCATATGGGCTCCGCATGAAGCTAAATACAGTCTCATGCTGGAGCGTATACAAAATAAATTTACTAGGTTTCTGTACTTAAGGTTGTATGGTGTATATCCATTTTATCCATTGATGTATCCAACCTTGTTTGTTATAGGCATGGTAGGATACAATAAATTGGAAACAAGGAGGGACATAGCTCTTGCTACCTATATTTTTAAATTATTGCGTGGCAAGACTTCAAACTCAGGTATATAAAAAAAAAATAAACCTGTGTGTGCCCGATCTTTTTACTTGTTCTCTGGGTGAGTTCACAAAAGTCACTATGTATAGAATATGTTATAATAAATAATAAAACTGTAATTATAGCCACACTATTGAATTAGGACAATCCTGTAATGATAGTGATGATGAGTGAATAAATAAATAAATAAAATAAATACATATTTGGTAAACCTTGGCGTTTCTCGCTACGTATAGAACCGTCGATCTCTATTACTCTTGAGTGATCTGGCATCAATATTAACAGCTTTGTCTTGAATAAATAAGCTTATATCCAGTTCCAAGTTACAAAACATATAATAATTTTGGTACAGGACATTTAATTTAGGAACAAATAAAACCCACGGAATTAGGTTGTTTTCAAAATGATTTTATTATTTGAAACCAAACGTTCCTGTGTTCTAAAGTGACTCATCGGAACAAGTCGGAAGTGTTCGGTGGGTGACGCTTACTTGCACTTCTCTGTCAGTCATCGACCGATATGCGATTGCAAATTAAGTAATTGGCTATAAACACTGGTTCACTGTTTGATGACAATGGATATGATGTGAATTCATTGATAAACTGATTGTGAACATGACTTGGTTAAATTCTGCTATCTGTCGGGCTTAACATTCGTCTTCATACATAATTTTATTGGAATACAATTATGTAAGAAGATGAATGTTGATGATAGCTATAATGGTATGCTCACACAATCATCAGTAATACAAAACTATGGCCATGGGGACGAGTGCTTATCGAGATATCGCCAAGCGGTTGGTCGACTCTTCACGTGGCCAAAGGGCTAGCCGTTTTTTTGGCCAAAGAATCATCATTGTAATCCAACCTGGTAATGCTGCCAGCTTTCAGGCCACTTTTCCTATTGACAGCGATGTGGAAGAAAATTCGACGCCCTGTAATTCGTTTTCTCTTTTGATACTTGTACATATTTTTATTATTATTTTAGATTTATTTGTAATATACTTAATTATTTATTTTAAAATACAAACACAAAAGTGATGAAAATTAAGAATTAATTTAAAATATGGGTGACTCTCGTTACATGTAACAGAGGGTTGAAAAAACATTTCAATGTATATAACTGAATGAATGTGTATATCGATAGCTCTTAAAAAATTAAATCGAGGCTCCTTAAACAGTTTTTTTCTTAATTTAATGGTTGATTAGATATTTGTATCCAAAGCCATAATAATTGTGTCCCCCACCCCCCGTCTAATTTCTAAAGTAAGACGAGGAAAATTCTGAAAAAGATCAGTTTAGTAGAATGTAAAAAATACTTTCAACAAAAATTGGTTTGATCAAGATTTGGCATTCCGTTTTTGAGATATGGGACCTTTTCTCCAAGCTGCAGCAGTAACTATGTTTGTCATTAACATACTATAATAATAATTAAAAAAATAAATCTGTGGCTCGGTGTCAAATTGACGTGACCTAATTTTTTTCAAGCCGATTTTAATTTTAATTTTTAGCAAATTACTCCACTAAAACTAAAACACATAAGTACAGAAATAATGAAAAGAAAAAAAAAAAGGATCAACATACAGAAAACTGGAATACTCTATAGAAAATGAAAAACACAAGCAATACATAATATGTCGCCGATGCTGACGAGACACCGAGCCAAACAAGAGGCACACCTACCATCTCCGGGCTCACCGCTCAGCTCCGCCTCGCAGCCGCCGGAACGCGCCACATCCGTGAGCACCGTGTCGCCGGTCGCTGCAGTTGCGTCGAGCTCGAGCGACGAGTTTTTCTCCCCGCCGTCGACACCACCACCACCACCACGACGACGAGGAAGAGGACGGCCACCAGCGGGCTTGGGACCTCGAGGCCAACAGGCCCCGAATAGGGTCCCCGCTGCCGGTGGAAATGTGTCGCGCATGCGATGGACTCAGTCCATAAATGAGAATGTTATGCGCGCATATTATGGGGCTACTGAGGGGGGAAGCAACTTGACTGCGTACCGTGGTCGGATGCTCTCTCTGTTTCAGGTGCTTGAGCCAGCTGTCAACGTGTCGGCGCAACGGCTATCGGATCAGGTGCGGGTCATACAGCGTAACAATATGTTGGATGACACCGTACTTGATCGACTACGCCTCGACTCACGGAGTAACCCAGTTACGCCTGCTTCGCCAATGATCGCGGTACAGCTGCAAAATGTATACAGTACTTCGCCGCGATCCAATCACGGTGGTGAAGAGGATGATGACGAAGTTATATCCGTGAGTACCCAGTGCAACGTACAATTGAGGAGCGCTTTGGAGGATGCATTCAGGGAGTACCGTTTTACACCGCCTCAACTTAGACCACGTTTACCTCGTTTGCCTATGCACAAGAAAAATAGGGCGCTGGTGTGTGCCCTAGATTCGCAGCTGTCAAATTGTTTTGACAGCAGCAAGGACCTCGCCGATACCCACTCAATATTGTACTGTGCAGCTGTAGCGGCATGTCGTGTAGCTCACGTCAAGTTTCCTAACAACGACAGAGCTACACGACCCAAATTTGCTGTTCCAGCTTGGCAGTGCAGGATTGAGCGGCGTATTGGTGAGGCTAGAGCACTCATCGGCAAGTTAATCTGCTTCAGGGAGGGCAATACTCGCCCTAGAGTGATGCGCTTTGTGAAGCGGGCGTTCTCGGGAACTGATATTAATTCTCGTGATTATCTAGCCCGCGTCACAGAGCGCATCGACTTCCTGAAGCAGAAGATCTGTGCATGGGCAAGCCGTATTCGTCGGTACAAGCGGCGAATGGAGAGGTACACTCAGAATCGCACATTCCAAAGCGATGAAAGGTGGGTATATAGGGCTTGGGAACGACCGGACCAAGGTGTAACTGACACGCGTCTACCGGATGATGACACAATGTGCTCGTTCTGGCGCAGCATCTGGTCGGTGCCTGTCAGTCACACTGAGGGCGATTGGACCCGGGAGGTTGAACGAGCGTGTGATCCAATACCAGAAATGGGGGCAATCATCATCAGCCCCCAAGACGTAGCTCGTGCAGTCCGTCCGATGCCTAACTGGAAATCTCCAGGGCCGGATGGACTGCACAATTTCTGGATCAAATGGCTCCAGAGATCGCACGCTTGCTTAGCGTCCCAGTTTCAATCAGCTTTAGAATCCGGATCGCTGCCCCAGTTCTTGACGACCGGAATTACCCACCTGCTCCATAAATCAGGTAGTACTGCGGAGCCCAAAAATTATAGACCAATTACTTGTCTACCAACGGTCTATAAAGTTCTTACATCCATTTTGAGAGCTAAAATCAACCAACATATTGAGAGTAATTCTATCATGTCTGTCTCTCAGAATGGATGTAGGAACGGGTCCCGTGGTACTAAGGAGCTACTCCTAATTGATATGACCATTAGCCAACAGGTTCGCCGTTCCCGAAGGGATCTGTCTACATGTTGGATAGATTATAAGAAGGCCTATGATTCTGTGCCTCATACATAGCTCATGAGGGTGCTGGAGTTGTATAAAGTAGATGCAACTCTGCGTGCCTTCCTGATGTCATGTATGGGGTGCTGGAGAACGGTCCTTCGCTATCCAGGATGTCGACAGATCCAAGGGAACAGCGAACCGATAAGGATTGAGCGTGGCATATTCCAAGGTGATAGTTTGAGTCCATTGTGGTTTTGTCTAGCCTTGAACCCTCTCAGCACATTGCTAGAGGGTTCAGGTCTAGGTTATCGGTTGAGGAGAGGTGGTCAGGTCATATCTCACCTTCTTTACATGGATGATCTGAAACTCTTTGCCCCCAACAATTTGCAACTGATGAAGCTACTGAAGGTAACAGAAACTTTCAGTAGTGCCATCAGAATGGAATTTGGTGTGGACAAATGTGCAGTCATGCATGTGAAGCGAGGGCAGATTATGGAATCCGTGGGTACTCAACTCTCGGATTCCATACACCTTAGATCCCTATCCTCAACAGAAACCTACAAGTATTTGGGTATGTCGGAGGCATTAGGCATCAATACTTCCGACATGAAACAATCGTTGAGGGAGCGCTTCTTTGGCCGCCTGAATAAAGTGCTAAGCAGTCTTTTGTCAGGCGGAAACAAGGTGCGCGCCTTCAACGGTTGGGTCATGCCGGTTTTGATGTATTCTTTCGGCATACTCAAATGGACTCAGACGGAACTTGATGCCTTGGATAGGAGGGTCCGCACATTGATGACCGCAAATCGGATGCATCACCCACGGTCGTCGGTGATGAGACTGTACATCCCGCGGAAGTGCGGGGGTCGTGGCTTCTTAAATGCTAAGACCCTGCACAACCGTGAGGTATGCAGTCTCAGAGAATACTTTCTAGAAGCCGACGTGGGGATGCACCGAGATGTGGTCTCAGTGGACAAGGGCCTTACCCCGCTCTCGCTGGCTAACGAGAACTGGCGCAAACCTATAGTATTAGACACTAATGACCGCAGGGAGGTATGGCAGAGCAAGGAGCTTCACGGACGTTTTTACCGGGCCCTACATGGGCCCGATGTAGACTTCTTAGCGTCCGTATCCTGGCTGCGTTTCGGTGACCTCTTCGGGGAAACCGAAGGTTTTGTCTGCGCAATAATGGACGAAGTTATGATGACGAATAACTATCGGAAATACATTGTGAAGGATGGCACGGTTGACATATGTCGGGCATGCCACCGTCCGGGAGAATCGATCCGACACATTATTTCTGGGTGTTCTCGTCTGGCTAACGGAGAGTACTTGCACAGACACAACCTCGTTGCTAGGATTATCCACCAGCAACTTGCTTTGAAGTACAACCTTGTGGAATCAGAAGTGCCATACTATAAGTATGCGCCCGACCCAGTTCTCGATGATGGTAATGTCACGTTGTATTGGGATCGACCTATCGTCACTGACAGGACTATTGTTGCTAATAAGCCTGACATTGTGGTGATAGATCGATTGGAGCGTCGCGCAATGATCGTTGATATAACGGTCCCGCATGACGAGAACCTCGTGAAAGCAGAGAAAGATAAGCAATTCAAGTATCTAGATCTTGCTCGCGAGGTTGTCGACATGTGGGACGTGAATACGGCAGTCATTGTGCCGATAGTCGTATCGGCCAATGGTTTAATAGCCAAGAGCCTCGACCGACATCTGAAGAGGCTCTCGCTTGGCAGCTGGATCAAGGGCTTGATTCAGAAAGCAGTACTTCTGGACACGGCGCGTATTGTTAGGAGGTTCCTCTCTCAAGAGCCCTGACCACCGGTAGCTCGGACCCTGTTCCCGGTGCTGGTGGACTACTATTTTATATATTTTTAAATGTTTTTTTATACTAATTTTGTACAAGAATATTTAAAAATGTAAAAATAAGTAAAAAAAATAAATAAAGGAATAATTAAAAAAAAAAACATTTTAATTCAAGTATCACTGACTCATAATAGAAATATTACACACATATAGTCACATTACAATTTATAACAATTCATTCCGATTCATAACAATTTAATTTACTCAATTAAAATAATAATAAACAAACAAATTAGTTTTGCTGTTGAGTGTAAATTTACATATAAATGAGTGACAATCAAGGTACGGCTGGTCCATAAATTCAAGGTCGCTCAGAGAGCCATGGAACGGGCTATGCTTGGAGCCTCTCTGAGGGATCGCATTAGGAACGAGGTGATCCGACAGAGAACCAGAGTTGTCGACATAGCTCACAGAATAGGTAAGCTGAAGTGGCAATGGGCCGGCCATATTAGCCGTAGAACCGATGACCGTAGACGTGTTCTTGAGTGGATACCGCGAATCGGCAAGTGTAACGTGGAACGCCCTCAGGCTCGGTGGAGCGACGATCTTCGCAGGGTGGCTGGTAGCAACTGGATGAGGGTTGCCGAAAATCGAGTTGAGTGGCGCGCGATTGAGAAGGTCTATGTCCAGCAGTGGACTGCTTTAGGCTGATAATGATGATGAGCATTAAAAATATTGTTATTATATTATATTACAGGAACAAGCACTTGGCCGGTTGTTTTTAACAGACTACGGCAAAGCCAAAAGGAAGGGTCATGATTTTAGCAGTCTATGTATGAATGTAGAGAAGAATTGATTACAACAGTAATTTGTTTTTAAAGCAAATCATGTTGAAATATTATGCTAAAGCTAAGCACACAGTAATTAATCCATAATAGACCCAAAATCGGCAAAGGACTGTTAAATCTATGTCACGGAACCCTCTTGTTACTCTATGTTTAAATATTATGTCAAATCTTTAGCAAAGCACTTATTGTTTTAGCTACTTTTTGGCGTATATTTCAATTTTCTGTTGGGGTTTACCCGAAGATCTCATAAAAATTGCCCATGATCTTTTATGTGAGACAATTCTCGTCCTTTTGATAGTCACTTTTAACCTATTCCTGACAGTTTTTTTTTTTATGTTAAGTCATAAATAAATCCACTAAAGCAACCATGACGTCGTGTGTTGCCGGTGATGGCATGCTTGCAAATAAGCCAACCGATAGGCTTGCAGTTACATAATTATGTGTCCTCTATACAGGTGTTGCTTTGCATCCTCGTCAAATTCAAGGAGCTATGATAATGATTCTCGATCCGAATCAATAATAAAATGGGTAGGTAATTTTTTATATATTTTTTCTTAATATCGGAAATCGATAAGTGTACACCAACCGTATTAAAACGCGGCCCGTCTAATACTAGCCCTATAACCGCGCTTTCACACTCACAAACCAACGCAGACGTTTATTCGATAAACGGGTGATTCTCCTCTTTAGAAAAGGGCTTCATTCTGAAATAGTGTCAAATTAAAACAATTAAAAAAAGCAGCGTTAATTATTATTGACTAGGTACCGTAATTTATATTGATCATTTACGTCTTCTATGACAACCTCCTGAATTTTGACGAGGTTGCAAAACTACACCTTGTAGAACTCGGTTTTGCATAAAGTTTTTCATGCACATTTAAAACTGTCATGCATAACCTATCGTCTATGGCCCATTTAAGTCCGATGTGCCGCGACCCGTAGAGAACACATAGTTAGAAGACAATGCTTGCTGACGCACGTCTGTTACTTGCGATAAACAATATAATGGAGTGGTGTTGTAAATCTGCCCTGCTTAAAGGTGACAGCTGATCGGGAGCCAGCTCATTAGAGGAACATCTCCCACTCCCCCCACATCCCGCCCCTATCTCGTTACCCCTCCGTCACCCTGTGCTTGTGCTCCTAACGAACCTCCTAATGTATTCTTGACACTAAACGCTGATTGAGCTTTGTTTATGACGCCGTCGGCGACGGCGACCACGACACGATCAGACGCTGCTTCGTGCAGTCGGTCGTCGCTCGCATACATACACTAACTAAGTTAGACTTTGGCCGTCATTGAATTCTGTAGAACAAGAGCAATAATAATCAAATTAAAATGAGTGTGTTCCCGAGGCGCATTAGTCTGAGATCGTCGCGCATCGGCGGGAACCAATCGCCGCTCGTAGATATAAATTCCTTCACTTATTTCTCTCTTGATTCTCCCACATGTCGACTGTCATTACTCTCTATCTGTTAACCAATGGCGTTTAGTTACGACCGGCGTCGGTTTGGTTTCTGTTCCTTGTTAGGTACAAACGTAGATTATTGTAAGAAGTAACTTGGGCGCCATTCGCTGACAAACTGTTTGTTTTAGTAATTTTGTTGTTTGTTTGTTTGATAAGCATAAGCCTTTAACAACAAGTCAAGCGATTGGTAGATTGCTCTTTATATCGCAACAGAAATTGTGTTCATATAAACGTTAGCTCACTAGGGTTATATATTGAACTCCGAACGAACGCACAGTGTTTCGTCTAGTACAAGCTAGCGGGACAAAATTCATGACGTCATTTCCAGGAATTTGTGATAACAACTTGTAAACAACCCTTCCCAGGTAAGGAATTCTAAGAAATCATTTGTTTGTTACTTCAACAAGTCATTTTGTGGAGGGTTTAATGTTAATTATAAAGGAAGCGCAATTTTCATTTGTAAATAAGTTACATTTTTAGCACACTTGTGACACCATCTCAAATAATTGACATTAAAGTGAAACGATTTTTTTGTGATGGATTCTACTTATGAAGGTATGTACTTACTATTTTGACTTGATTTTAAAAGAATACATGTACTTTTTTGCCGTAATTAGAGTTTATAAGTACTCGTATGTTGAAATAATCCCACATATTTTTTCTTAACTTCAAACTTTAAAGGGTTGCAACTTTTTTTATCCAATGTATCCGGCTAGATTTTTCTGTATGTTATAATTAAAACATTCAGGCGTAGGTTACTTTATTTTTTGGCTCCCGAAACCGCCCGTAGATAAAGTAATTTGCTTTCTTTCAGAACGAGTCATAGCTATGACAAAATTGGAGTTTTTCGAAGAATGGTTAAAACATAATAAAACTGAAAGAGCAAGTCGCATTTTTGATCATTTATGTGTACAGCATTATCTACTAGATGCTTCTGAAGATTCACTGAGGAAACTCAAGATGAAAATTTCGAGCCTATCATCAAAATTAAACGAAAAGTGGACATCTTCTAAGTGTAATAAGGATGAATTTCTCATCAAACATAAAAAATGGTTAGAAGGATGCGCAATCGAAATGTTAGTGTGTGTGAATAAGCCGTGCCCCTCAACATCATCGGGAGTTCGTTCTGTAGGGCGACCCCAGAAAACCTTTGATGAGTCATCAATAAAAACAAAAAGACGGAGAGTAGACGATCTTTTAGAATCGCAAAGTGCAAATGAACTAATTACTGCAGCAGAATTGGCAACACGGAAAGAAGGGCATCGAAGTGTTGTCAAACAAATTCGAAGTGTCGCGGCCGGTGAAAGTTTAAAAAAAAATAAGTGTTCTGAATCGAGTAGGCGATTGAGTCCAGACGAAGCTTTAGCTTATTATGTAGACTCTAAATCTACTTATCACTCGTACAAACAGACGAGAAAGTGGTCAATGAAAGCGGGACATCAAGTGTATTCATCCTTTTATAGCCTAGGTAAGTCCAAAGCTTCTTGTTGTCCTTCTGACGAACATATTTCTGTGACTGAATCTCGAGCTGAGATTAAACTTCAGGCGATTTTAGATAAAACGGCTGAACGATTGAAGCTCAGTCGAAAGTCATTACAAGTGTGTTACCTCGTTCATATTATACGTTAATAAGCAAATGGGGTTGTGATGGGAGTTCGGGGCATAGTACATATAAGCAGAGATTTGAGAACATCAACGCTACAGACGAATTTTTGTTCGTGTACTCATTTGTCCCCTTGAGACTACTTGACGGCGAAACTGTTATTTGGCAAAATCTACGACCTTCTTCTACCTTATATTGCCGTCCTATTAAATTCATTTTTAGCAAGGAGACAAACGAGTTTACGAAAGAAGAAACTACTAAAATTTTGGATGAAATAAGTCAGCTTCTTCCCACTTTATGTAACGTTGATGGAACTCAGATCTCTGTTAAACACGATTTGTTGTTGACCATGACTGACGGCAAAGTATGTAATGCTTTAACAGACACGCGTTCAACACAGATGTGTTTATTTGTGGTGCCACTCCGTCTACTATGAACGAGGAGTCAAAGGACTATCCCAGCAACCAAGAACGCTTTGGATTTGGTTTATCTACTTTACATGCATGGATCCGCACTTTTGAATGTTTACTTCATATCAGCTATCGTTTACAAATAAAAAAGTGGCAAGTTAGGGGAGACAACGATAAAGCTGTTGTTAAGCAACGCTCACAAGAGATCCAAAAAGCGTTTAAAGAGCGCATGGGCCTTATTGTGGATAAACCAAAACCTGGGTATGGCAATACGAACGATGGAAACACAGCACGTAGATTTTTTTCTAATGCAGAATTAAGCAGTGAAATTACAGGATTAGACGTTAGTCTTATGCGAAGATTTCATGTAATTTTAAGAACTTTGTCATCGGGATATGACATTAACTGTGTAGAATTCGAAAAGTATTGTGGTGATACAAGAAAGTTATATCTTGATCTGTATTCGTGGTACTCGATGCCCGTTGCTGTGCATAAAATTCTTGTACACAGTGCAGAAGTCATTAAATCTTGCCTTCTTCCTATTGGACAGCTTTCCGAAGAAGCCCAAGAAGCAAGAAATAAAGACTGTCGTAGATTTAGGGAACGACATACCAGAAAACGATCACGCTGTGCCACGAATACGGATCTTCTGAGAATGCTTTTGATTACGTCCGATCCTGTAATAAATACATTCAGAGAATTACCGCGAAAAAAATTCACTACATTACCACCAGAAGTTCTGCAGTTGATTGTCCCACCTTCATTACCATCCCAATCAACATCAGTTCGCGAATTTAGTGAAGGGGATTATTCATTATCGGAAGATTCTAGCGAATTGGAGAGTGGTGATGAGGAATCTTTTGATGATGAGTATTAGATTCGGCTTGGTAGATTTTTCTTTTATTGTTAATATGTTTACCTATTTTATTTTGTAGTAATTTCAACAATGTATTAGTTTTAAATTTTATATATAACATTATAGTAGACGGATAATTCTAATTTTGTACGATTTTGTTTCAAGAGTTATATGTATGGATAATTGTTGTTGTCTTGGACTATTATTGTATTTTATTTGATAAAGTGAATAAATAAAAACCTATTTTACACATATTTATGATTTTCATTTTTAAATACCGCGAGACATTTTTGTCTATATATATGTATATATACTACATGTATGTATAGTGCCTTGCATGCATAATAAGTAGGCAGACGCAGCGAATTATAACAATCAAGGATATCAGTAAACAAAAGTAGAAAATTTGGTGACTATTTCCATCTTGCATCCACACACCTTTGGACTTAGAGAACCCGGGACGGCATAAGACACCTTAAATATACGTAAACAATTAAAATAAGTAAAAAAATAATTTTGTCTCGCTAGCTTGTACTAGACGAAACACTGTGGAACAGAGAATGTGGCCACATGGCCAATTTACTGAAAGAAAAACAATAACCGGTCATGTGTGAGTCGGATTCGCACATAAAGGGTTCCATAGCACCAATCAATATAATACCAATCTTTTTAAAGCTCATTCACTTGCACTCACAGCAAAACTAAATTTGTTTTCATAGTATGTTAATGAAAAACAAGGTTACAGAAGCTGCAGTTTCAAAAAAAGTCCCATATCTCAAAGCTAAATCTTATTCAAACTAATTTTCATTGAAAGTTCTTTTTACCTTCAACAAACCTACATTTTTTTTTTATAATTTTCTTCCCCTTACACATTTTTTAAGGCTTTAGAATCAAATAATCTCATCAACCATTGTCTTAAGAAAAAAGTATTTGAGGAACCTCTATGCAATTTTTTACATTTTTTACTCCACACAGTTTTTCAACCTTCAGTTACGTGGGACACTCAGAAAGTTTTGCGACACTAAAAAAAACTGTTCTACAGGTACATATTATATTTTTACTCTCCAACAGCCTCTATACAAAGATTCATGCGTCTGAACCAGTTTTCAAAACACTTTTTCCAGTCCGCCGCAGCCACCTCGTTTACAGCCTGCTCGAACGCAGCCAGCGCATCTTCCGGCGACGAAAATTGTATCCCCTTGAGTTGATTTTTTATTTTTGGAAATAAAAAGAAGTCACACGGTGCTAGATCAGGGCTGTAAGGAGGGTGACCCAGGAGTTTGACTGGTGTACTGTCCAGGAAGTCCCTCGTTTTGAGCGCGGTGTGTGCAGGCGCATTGTCGTGGTGGAGCAGTAGTCCGCGGAGCCCTGTGTTTGGTCGCTTGTTGCTCACAACAGAAAAAACTTCTGGTAAACATTTGGTAGTATACCATTCGGCGTTGATGCTTCTTTGATCTCGTAAGGGAATTGAGGCCAAGTGGCCAGTCAAATTAAAAAAGCTGGCGATCAAAATCTTCCCCCCGCTTCGAGATCGCTTCACTTTGGTAGGCGTTGGTTCATTTTGAAACACCCAAACTGTCGACTGGCGCTTGGTTTCTGGATCGTATTGATAAATCCAGGACTCATCACCTGTTACGATGTCGTAAACACGCCGAGACGAGCCTGCTTCAAATTTGTTCAGCATATCACGGCACCATTCTACCCGGGCCTGCTTCTGAGCGTCGGTGAGGTAGTGCGGCACCCAGCGCGATACTATCCTCCTCACGCGAAGATGCCCGTGTAGAATCTCGTGAACGCTTCCCGATCCAATCTTTAATATGTGCTGAATCTCCTGATATGTAATTCGCCTATTATCTTGGATTAAATTTTTCACTGCTAGCACGTTTTCTTCCGTAATAGCCGTCAAAGGGCGACCGCTTCTTTCTTCATCCCCCAAGGTTGGTCGACCGCGCCCAAATTCGTTATACCAACGATACACGGTTGCCTTGGAGGGGCCTTCATCCATAAATGCCATTTGAAGTCTATTGAACGATTCATCCGGTTTCAGGCGACACTTGAAATCGTAAAAAATCATAGCTCTAAAATGTTCCCGGCGCAGATCAATTTTTCAGTAAGACACGATACTTGAATTGGCTCGCAAAAAATGTGGAGGGAAATTTTGAAAATGGAACACACATATTTTTACTTACAAGTAATCATATTTTTGAAAAAGATTCTAACTGGCCAGTCTCCCATATATAAAAACTATTTATCGCAATACTTTCTGAGTGGCCTGGTAGGTGATAATTTCAGATGAGAATATTTTCTTGTTTCAAACTCTTTAGAGCGTGATTTTGTAGTAGTAGTAATCGGGTTTTAGTTAAACTGATTTTTCAATCGTCAATCACTTTTATGTAACGGTTCATAGAAGACACCCTCTCTCTAAATTTCAACTGTGTGGTGCCAACGTTTTGGAGAAATGGCTATGACATACGGACAGACAGACAGACGGAAAGAACAAATCTATAGAGATTCCGTTTTGCCAATGAAGGAATTTTACGTTTCATTTACATTTTCTGAACTTGCGTTATAACAAATGCGCGTTTTTCAACAGTAATTGCTGCTAGTAGTTAGAAACAAAACGTATTCTGAGGTGTGTTCCGTTTTGATTCAGTAACATGCAATTCCGCACGACGCGCGGCGTCGGGACTCACAAATAACATGTAGATACGAATAAATTATTTTGTGAAATGATAATGTCGCGATGTTCCACTCGGTAAATTAATTTAAAAGCGGAGTACAGTGCGCAAAGCGCACACAATAAATTAGTGAAGTGAACGGTATGAGCGGAACGAGCGTAGGTTCTCGCGGACGCTGCCGTCTAATTTGTTTATCTCACAAAGCATCACTCATTAAAAACTCGAATTTGTGTGAGAGAGGCGTGAGGGATTATTTATGAAATATGAATCTAAACTGAGTGCATCCGTTGCGGTGGCATTTACAAAAGTGCTCGCGAACTAAACAAACGAGCGTCAGTGACCACACTCAGTGGCCTCTAACGACTTCTTATAATTAGTTATTAGTATTAATTTTAATTCAAATGATACTCAAAGCCTGCTGAAGCTATTTATTTCAGTGTAAAGCAGATACTCGTATCAGCTCGAGCGATGAGTCCGTGACCCCTGTAGCTCTATTCTTCTTTATTTATATTATAACGTTTGATTTACGGCGATGTGATCTAACGTATAAAGCTGGTCTCGACCGTGACGTCTCGAAATGATCGGTGTCACTCGGGCTCCTAAACCACACAAAGAAGATGTGGGCACTCGTAGTCATCGTCATCTACTGTCTCTTGTCGTACCTTTGCCTAATATAAACTCCAAGATGTGACGTGACGCTGGGAACACTTTTGAACACTAAAATCTTGCTTAAAGCGCGGATAAAACTATCGCAGTTCACAACGTATGAAGTCAGAGTAACAGCCTCACTAAACTCAGTCGGCTGCCGCGCGTCGGTGCGTCCGTGCCACGCGTGTCGGCGTGTGCCGGTGCCTTTATGTCAGGTATCCGGTTTCTATAGGTACGCGTTACAAAAATGGGAACGTAAAAAACCAAGCCCAATATTTTGGCGCTGCACCGTTACGTGTGTGAGAGAAACTATTTCAAAAACTTGGTGACTCCTCAGTATTATTTGTAATATTTAATTTGAATTTATAAGCGATGTGTTACAAGTATCGTAATCTGATTCAACTAATTTCAATAATTCAAAATTAAAACAACTGATTTCATAAAGTGGAAAACAAAATTACCAAGAGCCGATCCTTCATAAATTTGATCAACAGCGACGGAAAAAAAACAATCAAGCGTAATTGGATAGAAGTTGGGTAGGCTTTTCTCCGTCGTAACATAATTGGGCACACGCACGGCCAGGCACTCGCGTGTTACAGAATTAAGATAAAAACAGGTAATTTATTCAAAGAGTACATTCATCCCGTATTAATTCTCGTCCAATCTGTATGTGTGGGTATCAATAAATCTAAATATTCATCAGCCGTCGGGGTAGCGTGGGGGGCAGTAGGAGAGGGGGGCTCATTTAGACGCATTAATTACACGCGCCCTCTGCTGCACCGCCTAAACCTTTTAATATTCGCTACGCGTAGCTCCGTAGCGCTCCGTAGCGTGACGTAGCGGTGTCGTAACTCGTAGCCTTATCTTCACGACATGCTTACCTGCTCAAGTGGATAGGTTACAGATGATGTTAGCCAAGTTTACTTTGACAATATTGAGATACTATTGAAACACACATTTTTTATTTTTATTTTCACCTTTGTAAGAAGTTATTATTTTAAGAGCAATACATATAATAAAATGGTAAAAATCCAAATCGATGTTCCGAAATGGCGCAAAAACTACTGTACTCGTATAGACAAATTTTGCACAAATATTCCTTATAGGCTTCTTCAAATGTTAGGCTATATATTATCACGCTTCTTGATGAGCAATATTGCATTATGTAAGTATTCTTCAATTGTTTGACATTTCATTCGTGTCGTGCATGAGAACGGCTATTTAAAATTTATGTCAGCGGAATAAACAGCCTAGCGGTTTCATGACCGCTCTGTTAACTACGCGGCTGCAAGTTCAAACCCCAAAATAGTATTTTCACTTTTTGTAATTTGTTTGAATACTTCATTGATCCTGTGAGATTTACGATTTTAATTTTTTTACATTGACATCTTCTATTTTTCTTCTGCAAAAATTTCCCCAAAAAGTTATAGAAAAGTATGGAAAAAGAAGACATGCTGCGCCAACCCCAATTTTTTTTTGTTCTTGTCATTTGTAAGCATTTTGAATGTAAGTCTTATGCTATAAACAAATAAGAAGTTTCAACAAAACAAAAAGCCTGGTATTTAAGAAGTCCAGTTAATGTAGATAGATAGTTTTATTTTTTAATGATAGGTCTGTAAGATGTTAAAGTACCGCAAGTAGCTTTAATAGTTGTTGGTATAGTAGTCGGAAGTGAGCATGAGCTCCTGGGTACGAGTCCCGGGTCGGGCAAAGTCCTATTGGGTTTTTCCATCAGTAATCTCTCAGTAGCAGCCACGAAGTCTGGATTTGTGCTTCAAAAATCTATAATAACGCCTGTTCACAAAGGAGGGGGCCAAGATGATGTCAAAAATTATAGACCTATCTCAGTACTTTCAGCACTATCAAAAATCTTGGAAAAACTACTGAACCATAGACTCATAGGATACCTGGAGCACTATAAAATATTATCTGACTCACAATTTGGATTCAGGTTTGGGAAAAGCACCGTAGACGCAGTCACTGAACTTGTTGTTACGTTACTAGGAAAGTGCATGCAAAACAAAAAAAAATGAAAATGATGAATGTTGTTGTTTGATGAATGTTTAGGTGTTTTTCTAGACCTAGCCAAGGCGTTTGATACTGGCTGTATTCCAACCCTTATAAAGAAATTATAACATGCCGGAATCAGGGGGGGGGGGGCTCTAGGCATATTTACTGACTTTCTTACTGACCGTACACAAAAAGTGAAGGTTGGCGAGGTAATTAGCAATGAAGCTAAAATTGACTTTGAAGAAAAAAGAAGCTTCGACACGTGGCTAAGTTTAAGCTACTTCGCGAGGTATATCTTGCGCTGGCACAGTCAATCATTCATTGGCTACTTTATCGCGGCCTGTGGAGGTGCTTGCAAAACCTTTATGATTCACTTCGAAAGAGCCCAAAGGTCTCTGCTAAAGACCTTTCGACCATATCGGTTCCCTACGAAAGACCTTTATGTAAATTGCAAAGTGCTTACCGTGAGACAGTTATACCTTCTCAGTCTCACAATGAAACAACACCATCTTACACCAGTAAATCACGTCACCAAAGTACCGAACTACGTGCATACACGTACTATGTCTGAAAGTGTCTCTAAAAAGGTGTGTAAGGTAAAGGGTTTTTATAAAGAAAACCACAGAAAGACAAGACTATTCATTTATAACTATCAAACTACGTCCATTCGCAAACCTAGGTCTTCGTGGAGAAGAATGGACAAGTAACTCCACGATTACATCTTAAAAAGTATAATGCCAGAACAATCTACTCGTATATTGTCCTGGACCATTTCTCAAGTTATAGCAGTTTATAGGTGTAGATAAACAATAAGAAATATATAAGCCATATTAGAACATATGTATTTCTAGCACATAGCATATTACTGATAAGTAATATTCATATTATAATATCAAATAACTTACAATAAACATTGTAGAACATGGTGGTAATACAAATAGGTTTCAGCTTTACACACTTGGTATCTCCATTAACTTGCAAACTTAATACTATACACATGGACCACACAATATACGACTTACATAACTTGTCGACCAGTAGCAGCAAAAGGACCTTGAATTGGCAGCAACATCTCTTTTTATAACCATCAAATCTTACTCAGTACATAAAATATTACCGCCATAATAAACCAATGGCAGATGGGTAACACATTGTAATTAAATAACTAATAACATAGATAATAATCAACAAATCCTGTGTAGTGGAACTATTTTAAAACTTCATTAGATAATTTAGAAATCTAGTATGTATTTATTTGTAATCTTTATGTTTAATCGGATAAAATATGAACATCAACTGATAGTTTAGAGAATTGTTTTTAAATTGCAGTTTAAAATCTAGGAAACATTATAAGTATCATTTAATCAGTTTCATAACTAATTTATTTAATTAGCAATATAAAGCATATAAATATTTAACTTGATTATTCAAAGATCACAACTAGCTTTCGTTCGGAAACCAAGTCTTTTAAGATGCAATAAAAGCTATTTTTATAAAATACATGTGGCTATAAAATATCTTTACTAAAATGTAAATTAGGTTTATTTGAAATTGGAACCTTTCTGTTCTCAAGATATTGGTTTATTGTGAATATTAATTTATCAATATTCTTGAAATGCAACGTCGCCATACGTCAATATAATTTGACATCTGACAACCGAAGTTGCTACAGTACTGACAATACTTGAGAGTTGTTAAACAGTCAGATATTCTCGTATACATAAGGTTATGCCATCACATTCATATAGTTGCGCTAGAAACACCAGAAGTTGGCCACTTCGATACTTCTATGGCATGCTGGATCAAGCTGGCATCAATTCTATGGTGCTTTATATTGACGCTAAACATCTGAACACTCCTGCCAATAAGTTCCGGAGCAGTTATTTGAAAAAAATTAGCCTTACAATTGGCGAAACCGCATATAAAGCGTCGTTGGAGTACAAATTTGCCGCGAGAATTAGGAGTCACTTTACGTGATATTCTAAATGTAAACCAGGAAACTCCTGAAGGTGAGCCCCCTGTAAAATTGCAAAAACAAGGAAGTTGTCACTATGTCCAAGAAAAAGGGACAAAAAAGTAAAAACTTTTTGCACAAAATGTCTTCAGCCCGCTTGCACTGAACACCGTAAGGATATTTGCTTGAACTGCATATAACAAAAACAAATTAACGTAGCCATAATTAATACTTTTTTCATGTCATTAATAATTGTATAAGTGATTGATCTCATAATAAATAACTTTCCTTTTCTTACAAATTGCTGTTTTATTTGAGTTTAAAAATACAGGGATGATGCGCCACCCCTGTTGCCATTTATGTATGTAAAAAAAGTTTTGCCTGCGGAAGGTTAAGAGCGAGGTGAAGTGGAGAGGCCCATGGAGATTCTGATGGCCGGGACGTACCTATCTGTAACATGGCTTCAAATTCTGCTTTAGCAACCTTTAACCTATCTGGCGCTAACCTGCGTGGTGTGCTAGATACTGGTGGTCTTGTTGTAGTTCGAATGTGGTGCATTATGTTATGTTTAGGTGTACGGTGCATTCCTGAGGGTCGAGTGATGTCAGGGTACTTTGCTAGTATAGCATGGTACGCAGAATCATTTTTGTCACCCGTCGTTACCTTCACCGAAGATACATCGTCAGAATAACTCGCGACCGAAGCCGCAGTGGTGAGCATAGTATTATTATCTATTAAACGTTTGTTACGAACATTTACAATTAAATTATAATAAGATAAAAAGTCTACACCTATTATGGCCCGCGTTACATCTGCCACAATGAATCGCCAAGCAAAGTCGCGGCGCAAGTTTATATTAAGAACTAAATGAGCATAACCATAAGTATTTATTACAGACCCATTAGCGGCAAACAGTTGATAGTTCGTTTGGCTTTGTTTACCTTTTGCTAATGTTCGAGGGAAAACACAAATATCACTGCCTATATCTATTAAAAACTGCACTTTTGTCCGCTGGTCGGTTATAAACAAGCGACCGAGATGTGGGCAGGCGTCGGTCGCCATCACGGACTGCCCTATTCTTTTACCGTACTTAGCCTTAATATTTAATTTGTGTGTAGACCAAGGAGTCTTCCCGGACCATATGAATGCAGCAAGGTAATACCACTTTTCAAATCCGGGGACAGTAAAGATACGAATAATTATAGACCCGTATCCGTATTGCCGGTTTTCAGCAAGGTGTTTGAAAAGGTAATGCTTAATCAGATGCTTAACCACTTTAATACCAATAAGATCTTACATGAGAAACAGTATGGTTTCACCAAAGGACGTTGTACGACTGACGCTGGTGTCACATTATTAAAACACATATTCACTGCGTGGGAAGAGGCACAAGATGCCATAGGAATCTTCTGTGACCTCTCGAAAGCATTTGATTGCGTAAGCCACGAAACCCTACTCTTTAAACTTGAGCATTACGGTTTGGGGAAACTTGCACTCAGTTTAGTGAAATCGTATTTAAACGATAGACATCAGCAAGTACAAATAAATGTTGTCAACTCAATGGGTTTAAAAGTAAGGATGGGTGTAACACAAGGCTCTATATTGGGTCCTTTCCTCTTTCTAGTCTATATTAATGATCTACCCCATTTATTTAAAAACCAACCACAAATGGTGTTGTTTGCCGACAATACTTCTTTGATATTTAAGATAAACAGACGTGCCACAATTCTTGACGACGTAAATAGCGCCCTACTGCAAGTCCATAATTGGTTTACCGCGAATAATTTAGTATTAAATGGGAAAAAAACTAAGTGCCTAAGATTTGCCCTACCAAATGTCAAAACTAGTGATTGTGACATAGTATTGAATCAAGAGAAACTAGAATTCGTCGATGAAACTGTTTTCTTAGGGATCATGCTCGACTCAAGGCTACAATGGGGTCCTCATTTAACATCTCTTGCAGGACGGCTGAGTTCAGCAGCATATGCTGTTAGGAAAATCCGTCAATTTACTGATGTACATAGATACCACGAGGCTAGTCTATTTCAGTTATTTTCATAGTATTATGTCTTACGGTATTTTACTATGGGGACGGGCTGCAGACATCGAGTCTATATTTATTCTGCAGAAAAAAGCCATCAGAGCCATATATAATCTATGTAGGCGCGATTCTCTAAGAGAACTGTTTAAGGAAATTAACATCATGACAGTACCTTGCCAATACATCTATGAAAACATCATGTACGTTAGGAAAAATCTGCATTTATTTAGTAAAAGAGGCGACAGACACCACTATAATACTAGAACCAGGGACCATCTAGTTCAGCCAGGATTCAGGCTAGCTAAAGTAGACTCATCTTTCATGGGGTACTGTTTAAAATGTTACAATAAAATTCCTCCCGGCATTCTACAACTGAATGAGACGAAATTTAAATCTTGTATAAAACGCACACTATGTAGGCAAGCATACTATAAGTTGGGAGATTCAAAATCAAAATCATCAATCAAAATCAAAGCATTTATTTCAAGTAGGCCAATTACAGACACTTTTGAATTGTCGAAACAAAGACAGCAATAAAAAATGAAGCTACAGTCCCAGTCACAAGACATAATAACTGTGAAAGTACTGTAGTTACCCATTCCAAAGCGTAGATCTCTATGGAGAAGAATGGGCAAGAAACTCCATGGACACTCTTTTAAATCATAATGTTTTTACAAAAATCTTGGATACATCATTCTTGTAGAGATGGTACATTATGTGAGAACGATGTAGCAAGACGTGCACGTTAAAAGTGTCCACAGTACAAAAAAAAGGCAATTAAAAAAAACAAAATAATTTGTTCAAATAAACCATGGCAACTAAGAGATGACCAGTCACAACTGACAGCGCCCGTTCACGAACGTGACGCATGGATCAGCCATCATTCAACTCAACCATTTTGAAGGGAACTAAATGACCCGACACACACGCCACCATCAGCGAGACATTTGAGTGAGCATGACATACTCTCAACCGCCAGGGCACATTCAAGTCGAGAAAACAAAAAAAAAGTAGGTTTCCTGTGAATGATAGCTTTCTAGTACATATCACTCACACAATATAGGCTATGCGGCTATATCCCAAGGAGCACTTAGGCGTTACCGACACCAAATATGCAGCACTTATAGAACTTAGAGTTTTTTTGGAGACGTACAAGGGTGTCAAGAAAAGATTCTATATTTATAAGGTTGATTTACCAGTTATTATACAGCTCAAGCTGTACTAAATCTTTATAAAAGAATCCGCGTAAACTAAAGGTGTTAAAACGGAATATTAAAAATATAAAACTTTAAGAATTTTTGACACTTTAAGCTAATGTTTATTATTCAAGCTGCACAGAGGCTGTATTTTGCATGTGATCACTTACTTACTACAGCTTTATGTGTTAATATGGTATCACTCTATACTGGATTCTGTATAATGGTATATGCAAACTCCTTTATAAAACTTATTATTATTGCGTAATTATACACCCTTGTAAGTGTTAGAGTTTTATGACTTCTGACAAATATGATGTTAAAACACTATAATAATAAATTAATTCTATAGTACAGCTTTAGTCTGTTTTATTGTCAGTCGTCTATCTTGGCAATAGTAAATAAACGTGTAATTCTGGATAAAAATATGTGGAAAAAAGGAAAAAGGTCCGGTGGAGTCAAAAGGAAGATTAAAAGAGAATATAAAAATATAACAAATTACCAACCAAATAAAACTAGTGATACTAAGTCGTCATTTATAGAGAATGAAAAGAATTTAGTCATGAATCAAGCAATCTACAGTCAAGCGCCACTTCAGTCGACGTCTTACGAAGGTTCCGCAGCAAAAACGTCAAAGTTTGATAGTGAAAGTGCTTTTTTGGCCATCTTAAAATACCATTAGACTCCCAAAAACTAGGTATAATGCACAGTCGTTTTTGGCCTTTTTCTATTGTTTCAATTATTTTGAACGGCATATTTTCCTGAAAAATATTGAAAAACATATGAAAAAAAAAATAGGCACACAACACCACACACTAAAAACACTACTGCACATAGTTATTAGTAAAATATTTTTTAAAACGAACTACCGTTTTCTAACGCTTTGTTTTGTTTTTGACCTACCTCCGAGTTTTACGACGTGGCAAACAAAGGATCGAAAAGAACAAATAAATGCGTGCACGCTGTCCAGGCACTATCTATAAACTAATCGCGTTGCTTGTAATGTGACGCTGCTGTCTCGCTCTGTGTGTGTGTTTTATGGACGATGTTACCTACACGGTTGTTTGTTTACAAGTAATATGTCTATCAGTAGGTGCGTCGTCTGTTGATTCTATCAAACTGCTTCAATTTGCCTTCGGCATATTACAGACTTAAAAAACACGTTGTGTAAGCCGCGAGCGATGTAAACGGCGAAATCTAATAATTGCTAGCGATATATTATACATGGTTTTTCATTTTGAATACGTATCCCTAATGAGCTGTACAATTTATGTTTTGAAAACTGATATACAGCCTAAGTATTAAAAATATTCTAATATAATGCCTATTTAAAGGCAATAGCTGTACAATGAAATCTAAAAACTGCTTAGTAAAGCTACAGGACCTATAATACCCTCCAGATATACTTTAGGCTGTTTAATATTTATCGCCATTTTTGAATAAACAAAAACAAAACAAAATGCAAATCAAACGATATTTGACAATAGCTACAGCTGCTATCGTAATTTTACAGCTAAAATAATGAGTGTACTCTAATATAATGCAGTATTTTCAAGCATATTATACTATTCTAACCTCAAAACCATAAACTTACTTACCCGTTTTAGTTATATTTTTACTTAATCTTGATTATATTGCGGGCGCGTGAATATTTTGACACAAAACTATACACAATTTCACAACAAAATTAAATCGGCACGTCGAATCTACAAATTATCACACAGAAAGTCCAAGATCATTACTTGATTTATAATTTTGCATGAAATATTAATCGATCGCCATTACTGTATCTAAAATAGAAATATTTGACAAGTTTCACAAATTTTCCCTTTGTGATTCTCTTAAAAAACCGATTAAGAACCGTTATCTTTTAAAGACATTTATAAGAAGATAACTATATTCCTGTGGTTTCCTTTTACACCATACTACAGCTCCACTGCAGCTATATAACAGCCTATTTTTAACTTCTACAGCTACTGTACAGCCATAATAACGCATTAGGCTGTATAAGAATGGGCCCAATTTTTAGTTATAAGGGCTGTATAAGCGCTGATACAGCCCTAGTACAGCCTCACTATACAGCCTGTGGTATAAAAATAAACTAAAATACAGCTTTTATACAGCTTGTGGTGCTCCTTGGGATAATACAAAAAGATTGACTTTATACAATGCAAAGACAGTTGAACAATCTTCAGCAGCTCCAACAATACTATTTAATGCTATCAATTTATGCACCCCTGTCCTTGTGGAGCAGGACCAGCATTGAGCCAAGCATTATTATCAGCGATATAATCGCCCAACTTGTAATAAGCTTGCTTACACAGTGTGCGTTTAATGCATGTTTTAAATTTCGTCTCATTAAGTTCAAGAATACTTTGTGGAATTTTATTATAGCATCTCAAACAGTACCCCATGAAAGATGAGTCTACTTTAGCGAGTCTAAAGCCTGGCTGAACTAATTGGTCCCTATTTCTAGTATTGTAATTGTGTCTGTCACCTCTTTTTTTAAAAAGGATGCAGATTTTTTCTAACGTACATTATGTTTTCATAAATGTATTGGCTATATACCGTCATAATGTTAATGTCTTTAAAAAGTTCCCTTAGAGAATCGCGCCTACGGAGGCCGTATATGGCTCTGATGGCTCTTTTTTGCAGAATAAAAATAGACTCGATGCCTGCAGCCCGTCGCCATAACAAAATGCCGTAAGACATTATACTATGGAAGTAACTAAAATAGACCAGTCTTGCGGTATCTACATCAGTGAATTGACGAATTTTTCCAACAGCATATGCTGCCGAACTCAGTCGCCCCACAAGGGATGTTAAATGAGAATCCCATTGTAGCCTCGAATCCAGCGTAATCCCCAGGAAAACCGTTTTATCGACGAAATCTAGTTTCTCTTTATTCAATGCTATCTCACAATCATTACTTTTAACATTCGGTAAAGCAAATCTTATGCATTTAGTCTTTTTTTCATTTAATACTAAATTGTTTGCTGTGAACCAATTATGGACCCGAAGTAGGGCATCATTCACGTCATCTAGATTTTGGGCCCGTCTACTTATCTTAAAAATTAGGGAAGTGTCATCAGCAAATAACACCATATTCTTAGGTTGGTTTTTCAATAAATAGGGTAGATCATTTATATATACTAGAAAGAGGAAAGGACCCAATATTGAGCCTTGCGGAACCCCCATATTTACTTTTAAACCCTGTGAATTAACTCCATTTATTTGAACTTGCTGTTGCCTGTCACTCAAATAAGATTTTACCAAACCAAGTGCAAGTTTACCTAGTCCGTAATGCTCTAGTTTCAAAAGTAATGTATCGTGATTAACGCAATCAAATGCTTTGGAGAGGTCACAAAATATTCCAATTACGTCTTGGTACTCTTCCCACGCAGCAAAAATGTGCTTTAATAAGGTTACACCGGCGTCAGTCGTACAACGTGCCTTGGTGAAACCATACTGTTGATCGTGTAAAATTTTGTTTGTGTTAAAATGATTGAGCATTTGATTAAGCATTACCTTTTCAAACACCTTGCTAAAAACTGGTAACACGGATACAGGTCTATAATTATTAGTATCTTTACTGTCCCCGGATTTGAAAAGTGGTATGACTTTACTGTATTTCATTAAATCAGGGAAAACTCCTTGGTCCATACATAAATTAAAAATTAAAGCTAAGTATGGTGCTATAGTCTCAACTATGGATGTACAGACTTTGATAGACATTCCCCATAGATCTTCGGTCAGTTTGATTTTAATTTGCCGGAAAGCTTTAATAACTGTTATAGGGTTTATGTGTTTAAATTTAAATTCAGCCGGGCAGCCAGACACGTTCGCCTGTAATAAAGCCATTGAGACTTCAGGTGAGGAATTTAGAGCCTCCGTAGTTTTGAACGGTATATCGGTAAAGAAATTTACAAATTCTTGAGCTACTTCCTGATTTGAGTTTTTAGGACCACATGCTGTATTTATTTTATAGCTTGAGTTACGTATTTTTTTTTCTGTTAGTCTCATTATTTATGACTTTCCAAACGGTCTTTATTTTATTTTCTGCTGTTTTGATCTTGTTGCTAATGTGTAAGGCTTTAGCAACCTTACATGTATTTCTAAAAATCTTTGAATAATTAGCAACATACTTGGTAAAAGTTTCAGTGTTTATGTAAGGCTTAAGGCCATACAGCTTAAATAGTTTTTCTCTACTTTTTCTTATACCTCTAGTTGCCCAATCACTAAATATAAATTTAGGGCAAATGGTTTTTATCTTCTTTTCAACATTTTTATTGAACTCAGTGTAAACTATTGAAAAGAAATGATCGTACAGTTGATTTACATTAATATCGTCCATAGCATCCTATGAACAAGTTAACTGTTATGAGCCATCGCTCATAACACTTAACTTGTTCAGTAGGGAATTATTATATCTGTTTAATTTGCTAGTTGTTATAGGTCTAAATTCAATCTGAACTTTGTGCAATGGTGTGTTACACCTAAATGTTACCGTTTGGCCGCTATGATCAGACGGCAGACAACTTACTATGGCTTTATCTAAGTAATAACAATCGCAAAAAATATTATCTATATAAGTCGCAGAAGATGGAGTGACTCTAGTAGGTTCTATAAAAATGTTGGATAAATCAAATGACTTAAAAAGATTTAATAACCTACTGCTATTCGAATTTACTTCTAAAATATTGATATTAAAATCACCACAAATAATTGCAGATTTATTTTTGGCTGCAAGTTTTGACAGGACATCTTCCACTATTGATTCAAATAATGTAAAGTTTTGATAGTTTGGGGGTGTTTACACGCACACAATTACATGCTTATCTAACTCAACACAGGACAGTTCGACGCAATGTTCAACCGAGAGACCTACTATGTCATTACGTTGCTTAAATTTAAAACAATTTTTTATTAATATTAAGGAACCTCCACGCAGCATAGATTTACGGTTAAAACAGCTACCCACCGTATAGTTCTCATAATTAATAAGCATTTGGTAATCCTTCAGCCAATGTTCAGGAAAACAAATAATGTCAAACATAGTTTTTTCTAAAAACAATTCAATTTCAAACAATTTGGAAGAAATACCTTGAATATTTTGATGGAATAATTTCAAGGTATTCTGCTGAGGCCCTTTTTTACAACTAAATAATTGAGTGCAAGAAGATACCTTGCTGTTGGTAGGTTTAACTATATTGTTAATGGTACATTCTGTTGTCTCACTTCCTAGTTTAAATTATTAATAAACGGAGTGAGCCCTGAGACTCCCGTTTCCTCACTAGACAAAAAGATCCTATCACTAACATATCCTAATTGAGAATTTTCCATGGTGACGTATGGATCCTCCTCAGTAAAATTATTGTAAACATTTATAGCACTAATGCTATACTTATTTAAGGTCACCTGTACATCAGTATTTATGCTAATAGTTGCAGTGTTAATTATACAAGACTTCGACATACTACTTATGTCCGAGTGAATATTAAAACTTAATAGCCTAGCTATTTGATGTCTAAATCTAATAGGAAGATACACTGTACCTCGCGTCGACCTAAGTTTATCAACTGAATTGTTGATGTCTAGAAACAAAAGATTGTCACAATAATGACTAACCAAGAAATGAACATGCTGATTTAACATGTGTATATAATTGTTTTTTCTATTACTAAATTTTTCAAAATATGGAAAAGCACACAATATGATTTTACTGCAATTTAACTTTAACAACTCTGACACACAGTCTGTTATGTCTTCCTTATTAATCTTAGAACTGTTACCAACAAATATGGTAATAGTGGTGTTACGATTACAAATAGTTTTGTGACTGATGCCATAATCTGTTTGTAGTTTGACCCTGGCATACAATAATTTTGGGTACAATAACTCAGGTTATTACTGATTAATTTACCTAACCCTCTACCTATACTATCAGAGAATATAACTGAATGATAACAATCATGACTAATAGGTGATACAAAATTACCAATCTCAGGCTGCACTACTTGTAAATCTAGAAGAGTAATGTCAGGTATTATATCTTGGTTGGTGATACAGTCTTGAGCACTCGCAGCCTGGGACGGGTCCTCCGTTGCCACAGGCAGATGGGCATCAAGACTGGGATCCCTCTGACAAGTACAATGTGAATTGCTGAGAGTCAGCAAGTCCACTTTGTCTACCAACTCGTTTGTTGCAAGAATATGCTCTTTAATTTGAATTTTAGAGCTTTCATATTTATTATATAAAGACTTTAGTGACTTATTCAGGGCCTGTATTTCAGATTGTAAGCGCTGAGTGTCTATTTCATAAATATTTATACTATCTACCAATTTAATCTGATAGTTATTTAATTTATTAACAAGAGAAACACGTTCTTTCCTTAATTGTATATTTTTGGAATAGTGCTTTTGTTGTTTCTTGTATTTTTTATTACTTTTTCTAATGATTTTATTGAATCTTGCAAATTTCTTCATTTTAATTTTACTAATTTTATGACTCTGGTTATATTTCAATAAGGAGTCCTCTGTAAGGTCTATTGTTATAATGGATTGAGAGTTACAATTTGTATTTACTATTTCATTGTACAAATGGACAGTTTCAATAGCCTGGGTACGATCTTTTTCCTTTTTCAAATTTGAAAGTTTAACATTAGCATGAATTAATTCATCCTCTAGGTCCCTAATTTTACACAAAGCCTCCTCATACAAGTTACTGCAGTTGTGGAAACCATCCGATTACATTGATGATAAAAATGCTTGGCTCAATGCTGGTCCTGCTCCACAACCATAGGGGCAAACTAATTGATTACTTTGTGAAGTTATTGTGGAAGCTGCAGAAGATTGTAAACATATCTTTGCATTGTATATATTCAGTCTCTTATATAATTGCATAGCACATGTGTGAGTTCTATGTACGATAAAGCTACCATTTACATCTTTTACTGACTCAAATTTGCCCTGGCGGTTGAGAGAATGTCATGCTCACTCAAATGTCTCGCTGATGGTGGCGCGTGTGTCGGGTCGTTTAGTTCCCTCCAAAATGGTTGAGTTGAATGATGGCTGATCCATGCGTCATGTTCGTGAACGGGCGCTGTCAGTTGTGACTGGTCATCTCGCAGCTGCCATGGATTATTGTATTTTTGAATTGTTAATTTTATATTTTTATTCTGGACGCTCTTACTCGCACGTCTTTCTACATTGTTCTCACATGTATGTTTATTCTCGACATGAATGATGTAACCGAGATTTTGTAACAACAATGATTTAAAAGAATGTCCATGGAGTTTCTTGCCCATTCTTCTCCATAGAGATCTACGCTTTTGAATGGGCAACTACAGTACTTTCACAAGTTATTATGCCCTGTGACTGGGACTGTAGCTTAGTTTATTTTTTGTGTTTTGACATTCAAAAGTGCCTGTAATGGTCTAATTGAAAATAAATGCTTTGAGTTTGAGTTTTCCCTTAGGCTTACAATCGCACGGTTTTGCACAGCTACTTGCCTTCTCTCCGAATTTTGCGTGGTACCAACACAATGGGTATTGCCGGTACTTGGACTGGCAGCGGCTCGAACGGGAATTGCTGAGATCACGACTTCCGGATCTGAATTTTCTTGTCTTCAACCGTGACATCCTGTCTAACTTGGTCGTCAGCTTTCTGCACCTGGCGTGTGAGTTCCGCTACTTGAAAGCTTAAATCTGGGGAAGCACCTGATGTTGTTGCTGCCACTACGTGCGGGCTGGGGGCTGCGATGTCGTGAATGCGGTGAGCCAGCTCTGCAACCTCGTCCAGAGTAGCCCTCGACTGCGAGGCTACAATGGTCTGAATATTATTCGGCAGGCGGCTGGACCACATGGTGCGCAGAAAGTTCTCCGGAACGTCTGGCCTCACAAGATGCTGGATATGGCGCAAGAATTGGGAGGGCTTTCGGTCGCCCAGTTCCTCACGCGTGACCAGCTGCAGGATCTTTTTCTCCTTGGACGCAGAGAGTCGCCTTATGTGTTCCGTCTTCAGTCGCTCGTACTTACTGGGTGCTGGTGGGCCAGCTATGATGTCCTCCACTTCCGATGCGTAAATGGGATCGAACTGCCCCATAGCATGATGGAATTTGGTGGTATCGGCAGGTATGTTGGCCAGAAAAAATTGGCTTTCCAGCTGGTAAAACCACAAAGCCTTGGTTTGCTGGTTACTCGCTCGCTCGCTAGTGCTTTACGTACTAATAACAAAGTCGGTTGTCCGTTGGTTTATAACGCAAGTAAATATAATAAGATTTAAAGTAACGGACAACTGGTGACAAATATAATCTGACGAAAATATTAATAAATACTTATATCTAATACAACACACAATAATAACATATACGTACATTATGTACATAATATGACGCTACCCTTGTCATATATTATTTTATGCACTCGTAGTTAAGTCACCCGTGTACGTTCAAATTCAAATTAAATTGTACTACAACAATTGCACTCGAACGGATCAAAGTGGGTAGGTTTGACTATAGCGCAAGACAACGCGCCAGCGCTACGTACACAGTCAGGCGCGCTTCTGTGTGCGTAAAAAATACATTGAATTACCTAAACTTGACTTCGCGCGATAGACGTAAACGCTCTTAAATGCACACTGTGTAACCAATCATATTACAAGTTGGGTAATTATATCGCTGATAATACTGCTTGGCTCAATGCTGGTCCTGCTCCACAAGAACAGGGGCGCATAAATTGATAGCATTAAATAGTATTGTTGGGGCTGCTGAAGATTGTTCAACTGTCTTTGCATTGTATAAATTCAATCTTTTTAGTATTATATAGTCGCATAGCCTATATTGTGTGAGTGCTATGTACTAGAAAGCTATCATTCACAGGAAACCTACTTTTTTTTTGTTTTCTCGACTTGAATGTGCCCTGGCGGTTGAGAGTATGTCATGCTCACTCAAATGTCTCGCTGATGGTGGCGTGTGTGTCGGGTCATTTAGTTCCCTTCAAAATGGTTGAGTTGAATGATGGCTGATCCATGCGTCACGTTCGTGAACGGGCGCTGTCAGTTGTGACTGGTCATCTCTTAGTTGCCATGGTTTATTTGAACAAATTATTTTGTTTTTTTTAATTGCCTTTTTTTTGTACTGTGGACACTTTTAACGTGCACGTCTTGCTACATCGTTCTCACATAATGTACCATCTCTACAAGAATGATGTATCCAAGATTTTTGTAAAAACATTATGATTTAAAAGAGTGTCCATGGAGTTTCTTGCCCATTCTTCTCCATAGAGATCTACGCTTTGGAATGGGTAACTACAGTACTTTCACAGTTATTATGTCTTGTGACTGGGACTGTAGCTTCATTTTTTATTGCTGTCTTTGTTTCGACAATTCAAAAGTGCCTGTAATTGGCCTACTTGGAATAAATGCTTTGATTTAGATGTTGATTTTGTGGTTGTAAGTACGAGCACAATATTAATTTCACTTTTTGTGAATTGTTTGAATATGTTTTAGATGCTGTGACATTTCCAATTTTTTTTCGTGTTTCTATTTTTCTTCAACAATTTCTCCATAAAGTAATAGGGAAGTATGGAATAAGAAGACATGCCGGCCGACCCCAAATAAATTGGCATAAGGACAGGAGAATGATGATGATGATTTCTTCATAATCCAAAAAGTAGTATAGAGGACAGATTCTGATAAGTTTACATGTACTTGCTGTAGTATAAGTATTTTTCTTTTTCTATTTGCAAATGAGGGTCTTTTTTATTTTTTAAGGATATTAACCGTTGGGTTTGGGACCCAGGATAGATCATGAGTTGCATGTACGAGTATTTGCTTTCGTTCATAAACTTCTTCTTAGCGTGCCGATGACAATCTAAATTGATTCTCCCAGAAATTGATTATGAGTTCCTTTAATACTTAAAACAAAGAGGTTTTAGTTTAAATTATCAGTAAGTCAGTTAATAAGTATATTATTTGTAGAGGATATTAGGAATATACTATTCACGTTCCCATGTAATGTACCCTGACAAAGCCAAAAGAATACATAGTCACGTGAGCGAAACCGCGGGCACGGCTAGTCAGAAATAAAATCTCTCACTCTTTTATTTCAATATAATCTTACTTTCATAATAAAACTGGACCAACACTGAATAGATATGTAATGACAATGCAATGTAACAAATGAATGTCATCACTCCCCTATCTCTCTGGCCCCTGGCTTCAGGCCCGCGCTGCCCCGGTACCTGCAATCTGCGTGGCGAAGGGGACCGGAGGCCACCTCGCATGCCGGTCACGTGCCACGCTTTATTTTATTCAAATAACCGGCGCTGGTTAGTACACTGCCGCACCGCCGCCGCCGCCGCCGCCGTGCCGACCGGACTGTGCCGGCCCACAGACATGCTTACAGCCACATACAATGCCGCCTAGTGTAAAATATGAATAAACTATGCTTGTCATATACACTAACCTGGCTGATTGATCGTTGCTTCCTCTCAGCTCTACTTATTTTCATATATGTTTGAATTGAAATTTGACTGAAATGTAAAATCAGGCTCTGTGTTAGCCACTGCTCATACCAGGCTATGAAAGTAAGGTTTAACGTTATTGTTCCTGAAAACGTTACAAGCACTATTATGAACCTACACATATTCATGTACTTGCTCATTCTTAGACGTTTTGGCTCTTAAATGACATTTGCAGAAGGGCGCTGTAAGTAAACTTTTGAGGGATTGTCCATCAAATCGTCTTGAAGAAACAAGACGAGGGTATTACGAGTAGTACTTTTATTTGTGACACTAAGTTATGTAGCAAAAAATATTCCTTATGATGAAGCCTTTCGATCGGTATATCGGTAACGGTTTCGATTCCCGGTTCAACCATGTAATTATTTAAATATCTATGAATGCAGTTTAAATTGTTTTTTAAATTCAAATAATGTTTTCTTTCAGTAAAATGTTCCATCTACAATTTTCAAGGTACTTTCCCTCCATGTGGCATATCCGTGGGACGCCCTGTAATTCAGATCTTTATACTACACTTTATACAATTAATAAGAAATGTACCAGTATATAAAAGGAAGTTTGAAATTAGCGCCGGTGACTAAAAAGTTGTGTGGTAATCGTTCGTTTTGGCATGGGTATGTAATGCGGAGGAATGAGGAAAACGTGACGAAAATTTTAAGTATGAATGTGGATTTTGTGGAAAGCACACGAGTAGAGGCAGACCAAAGAAACGATTGATGGACTGTGTGAAGGATGATATGGCTCGAAAGGAGGTGTCTGACGAGATGAAGAGTACTAGAGAAGTGTGGAAGAAAGATACATGCTGAGCCGACCCCAAATAAATTCGAATAAGGGCAGGAGATTGGTGAGATAACTTAAAACAATACCTTATTGTAACCATTTTTTCAATGAAGTGGAAAGGGCAAACGTTTAATTTTAATACGCACTTTAATCAAGAATCCACAAAACGTTTTGTAAATTAGTGTATTATTTGCAGAAGGACAGTCGGTGTAAATAAATTAAGGGCGCACGCATTGCTATGCAGTGGCGGTGCAGCGCGTCGCGGCGCGGCGTGGCGTGGCACTATAGATAAGCGGCGCACATTTACATATTACATTCTACTTGCGCCGCGATTGGTCCTGGTTAGCGGCGTCACTACAGACACACTGACGTATAAAGTTAAGAGACTGGTGACCCACACTTACTACACTCGAGATCATTGTTTATGTCCTCTGCCAAAAACCCAGACTAATGCTACTTGAGAAGTTCATCGTCATCATTTCAGCCGAAAGACGTCCGATGCTGGGCATGCCGACAAAAGGTCGTTGGTCCAGTTTGTAGAAGGTCTGCTAGCACTCTGGAACACTTCGGCCCCAGAAGAAGCAAAAATAATACTGCCCGATTGAGGAATTAAACCCAGATTCGTTCAACTCGGATGAGCTCAGCAGTCCCGTACGATCGTTAGACCAGGCAGTTTATTAAATCCTGTCATCATCAAGCTAGTTAGGCGCCAGGGTAGCTGCAGATGTCCCATATTCTGCAAACAGCTTACCTAGTACTACTGCCCGTGCTTGCAGATCGATTATGTGCATAAGCAGGTTATTTGGTTCAAGTACTCAGCCACTACTTACTAGCCCACTACACTAGAGGTGAGTAAGAGTGATGTTAGCGTCGTCTATACCACATGTACTCGTGTGTGAAGCCGTATTCTCACGAGCGGGAATAACACCGCCGCTGCCAATGACGACGCCATTGATGTGCGGTAGTTAATGTTAATTAATATTAAAATGAATCTCCTTATACTCGTAAGTAATCTGTGAGCTTCAAGTATCTACACACTACAATATGTGGTTCGACGACAATGACGAAGATTATCGGAATCTATCAAATGTTCATCTCACTGTTGTTAGTAAAGTGAGGTATACAGTCGAGGTAGAAGTCACACTTATTCAGTTCTTCGTTGAGAAGATTTTCAGTGACGAAGGGTGACGATTATATTTTTTTAAGCCTCACACGTGTCCCACTGCTGGGCAAAGGCCTCCCTTTTCTCCTTCCAAACCTCTCTTTCTTGTGCAATATCTGGCCATATTCGCCCCGCAAACAAGATCAGATCTTCACACCACCTTCGCCGCGGTCTACCTCAACGGCGATTTCCTCCGTCAGGCGTCCAATGAGTGACGATCGTCGCCCACCTCTCCGGGTGCATTCCCGCCTCGTGGCCAGCCCACTTCCACTTTAGCTTGGCTGTTTTTTCTCCGACATCCGCAACCTGAGTTATGGAACGCAGGGTGGTGTTTCTAACACGATCTGTACGCTTTGCACCTATTATGCTGCGCTCCATTGCCCGCTGGCAAATCTTGAGTTTGGACTTCTGTAGTTCAGTGAGTGACCAGCTTTGCGCCCCGTAGGTTATGACGGGCAGGATGCACCATGTTGATGAGTTTTCTTTTTAGAGTCATTGGAAGACTTCCCTTCATAATTATGTTCTTTTAGGACCCAGAAGGTCTTCCAAGCATTTTGGACTCTACTTTTCAACTTCCTTGTCTTGCCTATTTTTAAAGACACTATCTGGCCCAAGTATGTATACTCATTGACATATTGCAGCACATAGCCATCTACCTCGACCCTACGTTTCGTGCTATTGGTCATGACCTGAGTTTTGGATCTGTTCATTGAAAGTCCAACCTCAAGACTTGCTGTGCTCAGATCTTGGAGCATTTCTTCAAGTTGTGAAGCAGATGTGGAGAACAACACAATGTCATCAGCAAAGCGGAGGTTTGTTAGCTGATGGCCGCTAGCATTTACGCCTCGTAACTGCTACGAAGCAGACAGCTTGTTAAAAACCTCCTGTAGTGCGCTTGTAAACAGTTTAGGTGAGAGTGGGTGGCCTTGTTCGATGTTGAAATTAGGACCAGAAATATGTAGCTTGATGTTCGCGGAGCTACTTCGATAGATGGTGTCGATGAGGTCAATGTAGGTGTGCATGATATTTTGGGACTCTAGGGCATTAATAACTGACTGATGTTCTATACTGTCGAATGCCTTGGCATAGTCTACAAAGGCCAGGTAGGTATAGCGGTTTATTAAATTCACAACCTTTTTCATTTTCAATATTTTTCATAGGCTAGTGGGGTGATAGTTTCAAATGTAAGCGTTGTCTCCTTTTTTATGGAGCAAAATTATCTTGGAGTGGTACATTACAGAGGGAATCCGATCGGAATATAAGATGGTGTTGAAAAAAGATATGATGTGGGGTATAAGGACGTTTCGTCCTTGCTTTAAAACTTCTGTTGTTATGCCGTCCGCCCCCGGGTTTTTATTGTATTTCATAGCGTTAAGAGATCGTTGAACCTCATAGGGACTGATAGGATGAACGGAGTCAGGGCAATAGTAAGCGTAGTGTTTAGACTGTTTTTACTGATCCTGGTCCAAATTTTTATAGAATTTGGTGGCTATTTCGATTATTTTGCTTGAACTACTTTGTTTTATTCCGCTTTCATTATTTAGTTTAGAAATCCAGTGTTTTCCCTTGGTGATTCCTTGTTTGGCATTTCTTAAAGTGGCATTGCTTAATAAAGCTGACTTTATCATGTTGGTATTACAATCTCTAATGTCCTTTCTAATGCTTCGTTTAACCAATCTATCTATTTTATACTTGATTGTATTCTATTTGATTATTTTTTGACATTTCTCTCTTCTCTATTAATGAAATGCTTTTACTGCTTAGTTTGTTATTGTTTCTTCTTCTACATTTGATTTTCTTGGCTGCTGTTGAAATATTAATACGATTATAATTATTGAATCAAATTACGAGTGACGCAACCTGGATAAATAAACTAAATAGTACTACTAATAAACTGCAAATTCCTGAATCTGTTCCAGGAATTTGCAGTTTATTATAATAATAAAGTTAATTTATTTCCACTCACAAGAGAATATTGGAACACATAGGAATATTTGACAGCAATCCACCTCTAGCGGCGCACGAATACAGCTCAGTGTTACTGCACAGATGTGCAGTCACCGTTACAGTCAGTCACCGGGCGTCGGCGCATCTGCGCCGACGCGCGGTCGTTCGCAATGGGAGCATCAATATGGTCAGATACAACAACCAAAACACTGCTATTCCTTATATATGTTACATGAACTAATAGATAATACTGACACCATAAATCTCTCGTAACACCAAATTTAAATTACCAATTATACGCTAAAAATAAGCACGGCAAATTGACGTAGTGTCGATGTGATAAACAATTTATTTCAGTGACGTGCCTCCGCGGGTATGCCGCCTGCGACCCTCAGCTCTGAAGACCTCTCCCCTCGAGTGGCTGAAGTGAAACTGTAATATGTTCGGAGGCTTCATTGTGTTAGTAGGTGCTGATGGATTGTTGAGGCTCTTCATTGAGCATTCAATGGATCTTATTAAGGTGAGCGTCGAGTGCCAGCCCGCGGGAAGGAGGGGAAGGGGTTGTAGGCGATGCGGAGGGGGTACGGCAAACTGCTCCCGATATAAATTATGTAATTTAGTTCGGCTTTGATCCGCCGCCGCTATGACTTTGTGCAGGAATCCTCAAAAAAAATATCTTGTAGTGATGCGACGCGAAGTTTCATATCGACCTCACTCTGTACTCAGTAGATCGGGAAGTACCACCTAGTTCGACTACTTTATAAATTTTAACTACTTTACCATTTTAAATGACACAACGACCTTAACGTGAAAAGGTCTACACTAGATAAATCACTAGCATGACATATATGCCTACGAGAGTATTACTAGTAACGTATACCAGCAGATCGGACGTCAACTCTCAACTCTTTGAACGTGTACCACGAATATATTTTTTTCTCTTCTATACTATACATAGAAGGATTACTATATTATAGTTAAGAAAACTTCAAGCTAATACATTCGAGTAGTCGAAGTAAAGCGTAGAAGAAGGCCAATTACAAGTTTCCACTTATATAAACTTACGTCTACAATTGACAAAACGACATAAACAGCGTGAGAGATAGACATAGAAAAAACCGAAAAAAATAAGCAAAGATAAAAAACATTACACAACAAAGTTAAACATCAAAGGAAAAGTTACTTGAGATTTTTTTTTTAATTTCTGGACACTATTTTGTAAATAAATCAAGCTCAACATCCCGGCACACCATATTGAACATTCGACATGCTCTTAAAATATATGAATTTTGCCTGTAGACAGTTTTCACAATAGGTACATGAAGGAAATGAGGTCTCCGAAGAAACACAAACAGTACACGAAGTCCAATCTTGGCCACCAGTTCAGGGACGTCAGCAGATCCGTTCATTATACTAAATAGGAAAGCGAGATCTGTAATTTTTCTACGCTCGTGTAGAGGGAGAATATGAAATTTCTTACACCGACTAGTATAGTTAGGAAGATAAGTATTTGAACGATATTGAGTGTACCATAAAAATCGCCTTTGTATGCTTTCAAGGCGATTAATATAAACATTGTAATTTGGATTCCAAATTTGAAAAGCATATTCGAGATGGCTACGGACAAAAGCACAGTATAGAATTTTCATGCTTTTGACATTCCTGAACTCAGAGGACACCCTAAGAATAAAACCCAACGCTTTAGAGGCCTTGTTGACTACATTGTCAATGTGTGCATCAACCAAAAGCTTTGAGTCAAAAAAATAACCCCAAGATCCTTGATGACGTTGACTCTGGTAATTGAAGTATTGGATAATTTGTAATCTTACTTAATTGGGTTTGGTTTACGAGTACATACATAACATTTGGAAAAAATTAAAACAAACCTATTCCTATCACTGTAATCATGGAACCGGTTCAGATCCCCCTGTAATAGGTGTGCATCCTCAATGGTTGACACTTGACTCAGAATTTTCATGTCATCCGCATACAATAAAATTTTGGAATTTAGAAAACAAGAGGCGATGTCAATTATAAAAATATTAAATAAAAAAAGAGGACCTCTTTTTATAATATAAAAAGAGGTCCTAATAAGGATCCTTGGGAAACCCCCGACGGAATGTACATCGCTCTCGAGGTATAACCGTTGAGGACTACAGTCTGACATCTATTTTCAACATATGATACAAACCATCTGTACAAGCTACCTCTCACACCAATCCCTAACAGTTTACGCATTAGAAGCGCTGCCTACACAAATGCTTTGATCGAATAGATCATCTATTCGAATTATTCCCGATAGTCCCCTCTAGCCCTGTCCTCCGGGGTGACAGCTGGGAATTGTCTTCCCAGTCGTCACCGGGGTGACAATTTGTGCCGACTGTTCCCTTTGAAATCTGACTAGAGGGGACAAATGGGAAGTCTGTTTCTCAGTTGTCACCGGGGGGGGGGGGGGTGACATTTGCTACGATTCCACGATTCCTTCCTTCCCAGAAAAAAAAAATGTAATTACCATAGATTTCAGCTTTTTTATTTCATGCTACATAGAATTACATAAAAAAATTAACGCAATGTCAACACGCTTACAATATTAGAAAAATATTAACTAAAAATGACAAAAAAGTTATATTGAATCAAATAAAAAAAACAACATTATGTTTCTTTTAATAGGTACAATCACAGATTATTAACTTATATTAACACCAATCGTTTTTTATTTTTATTTTATAAAATTTTTACATATTGCGGACTTCATTTTGTACGGCAACACCGAGGTTAGAACTTTTTTTCAAAAAGTAGGTAGAAACATATTTTTTAAACTGACGATACATTTCCTACCATAAACTTCGTCGTTAGTTCCGCCCGTTGTGTCACTCACTGTTGTCAAAATACTATAATTAATAATGTCTGGGAATAGTGCATGTTCCAGTTCGGATAAATCGACTTTTGTGATAATACAAAGAGGAGTTGGAAACATTCTGCTTCGAGCAGGACATCAATTTTATAAGAAAAAACAGTACAATACTGGTCTTTCAGTATGGGAGTGTAGTCAGAGAAGGAAAATGTGTAAAGGGCGTATCAGGATAAAAGTGAGTATTCTTCTTCTTATATATATAAAAGAAAGTTGTGTTAGTTACACTATTTATAACTCAAGAACGGCTGAACCGAATTGGCTGAAAATTGGTGAGGGGGTAGCTTAGAACCAGGAAAAGGACATAGGATACATTTTATCTAAGGACCACGCGAACGATGTCGCGGCCAACAGCTAGTTATTTAATAAGATGCTATGGAAATATTTTTTAACACGTTCATCGCCATGGTGGGTCAAAATGACCGGCACTTGATCTAGCCATTTGGGCCATGGGGGGTCAAAATGACCGGCACGCCAGACCTACCTTTGCGAAGCCCGTTCGCGCCGCAGAATGCAAAAGCTGTGTATTCAACCATACAATGTGACCGGCGCGGCCCCAATGAACACCTGTAACTACTTGGTTTTTTGATTTTTTGATGGCATACCTGTTTTTAGGACTTAGAGAAAAAAGTTAATGAAAAAACATAGGATTTCGAATCATATATTTTTATTTCTGTTATAAGTTGCATTTATGCATAAAAATGAAAAGACAACAGAATATTATTAATTTTAGGCATGTTTTTATCAAAATTTAAGAAAAAAAGAAAGACAATAGAACAAAAAATATTAGGAACGTTTTTTATCAAACCACAATTACAAATCGTCATACGAACAACAATCAAACTAAAGATTAATTCAACTCTAAATGGATATTCAAACATTTTAGTGGCATTTGTCAAAACATTGACGACATAAATGGGGATTGCCGGGACAAATAGTGCAAAACCAAGAAACCTTCTTTGTTTTGTTCTTGGCCACATTTCTTCCATGCAACTCAACATTTGATTTGTAACAATCACGACAAAATTTTCTTGTTGATACTGCTGCACCTTCTTTTTTCTTAAGCTCGTGTTTTTGTCTTCTGGGTCGTGGTGTGGTCAATCCCGTATTTTCTTGACTACCCTCAATCAACTGCTTTGCCAACAGTCGCCTAAAATCGACGACAGATATCTTCTTCTTCGTTGTACTTTCATATAGTACTCTTGCATTTACTACAGCAGTATTGAGTAATAATTCGATACCGAGCTTCTTATACCACTTTAACGTCTTTCGCAATGGACTCGAATAAGCACTCATTTGGTCAGACAAGTCAACGGCTGCTTTGGCTTTATTATAATCAATCACAATTTTCGGTTTAATTGTTTCAACCCCTCTTTTGTTCTTTTTTTTTGTAAAACCAATTGAATGTTTGGTTGACAACAAACACACGTCCCTCTTATCCTTCCACTTCATAACCGTGACTCCGTTTTTGTTTTCTTTTGCCATAAACTCACCCGGTTTCAGATTTCCAGTCATGACGTCCTTTGGTAAGTTCTTCCTGTTTTTTCGTAGGGTCCCTACTAAATGAGTATCGTGTTGAACTAACTTCTCAGCTAGATCTAAGCTTGTATACCAATTATCTACGAACATGGTATGACCTTTTCCAAAGTAGTTACGTGCTAAATTCAAGACAACGTTGGTTGGAGTATTATCCTGTGAATCTAATGTCTTTCCTCCATATACCTCCACCTTTGTCGTATAGCCAGGAGTAAGTACACAATTTAAATAGCTTGATGCCATATTTATGTCTTTTCGACTTATTATATTGACGGAAAATGATACGCCCACGAAATGGTATCATACTTTCATCGACGCATAAACATTCATCGGGAGTATAATGAATTGAAAATGTTTGGTTCAATATTTCAACCAATCTTCGTATTTTACCCAGCCGGTCATTTTTTGGAACTTCTTCGTTGTTGGAAAAGTGGAGCATTCTAAGCAAAACTTCGAAGCGGTTGCGACTCATAGTCTTTTTTGCAAAAGATTGACCCAACATTTCATCATTAGACCAATAGTCTACGATTTTTGGTAACTTCACTATACCCATCCAAATAATCACGCCTAAAAATCGTTTTATTTCTTCTTTGTCGGTTGGCGTCCAGAGCCGTAGTCTCGACTTATCTTTAATGCCACCTTTATCGATACTTTGTTGGGCAAATATATTCGTCTGATGTGCTATATTTTCAAATAACTGGTCAGTGACTAAGAGGGAATAGAAATCAACAGGTGTAGCATTGGCTAGTTGATTTCGAAGTGAGTAAGGTTTCAGTCCCGGTATTTCGGTAAAAGGAATTAAACGAGGCTGCTTACCACGTGGCTGGTACCACTCACATTCAGGTGTATGGCCGGATAAAGCTGGAGACAAGTCACGGTCATCTTCTTCACTGTCCGACAAAATAACTCGACGTTTTCTGGTACGTGGAATATTTATCACTTCATCACCCTCACTTATGACATGGTCAGTACTGCAATGTGACCTCTCTAAACTGTCAATTACATGTAATTGTTCTTGTGTAAACTCAAAGTCAAAAAAAGTGTCCATTTTAACAATAAAACTATTTTTTCTGCTAAACAAAATCTTAGCGTGCATTTGATGACCAAAACAAATGCGAACTAACGAAAACAATCCGTGATTGGCTTGAGTCATAGGGAGAGGTGAAAGGGGTGAAGGGAGGCGGGAACAACAACCGCACGCACGGTGTACTCCCGCGCTAGCATCCATTAGGCGCGCGGTACCCGTGCGTAGTAGACGTGTCTATAACGTTTGTAAGTACGCTGACCGGCATTGTGACCGGCAAGGCCTGAATATAATAATTATTCCGTTTAGGCCGCGCCGGGTCGTAATGACCGGCACTTAAAAAAACCCTAAAATAAAGCCAAAATAAACAAATATCACTGTAAAACTTTTATATATGAACAAATAAACCTATAAATAATCATAAAAACCAATGACATTTTTTTGTGATTTTGTAAAATAATAGTCGGCGATGAACGTGTTAATTTTCAGGACGGAAATATTGTAGAAGAAACTGCTCACACATGCACACCCAACTTTGCCAAAAACGAAATCGACGAACACCTCTACCGATGCAAGCAAGATTTGACTACACAAAATTACCCAGCAGTTCCTCAAACTTATAATGCTATGGTTGCTTCGTACGAAAATAGAGGACTGCAACTTATTGCTCAAATGCCAAGTTTTAAAGCTGTCAAATCATCTTTGTATAGATATAGAAATAAGGTAGCAGGAGTTGATAAAATCCAATGCGACAAAATAGAAGAGGTGCAAATTCCCGGATATGAAGATTTCTTAATGGCAGATTATTACTACGATTATAAACGAATCATTATCTTTTGTTCAAAAAGAGCAAGAGAGTTATTACTTACAGTTGAGGATTATTACAGCGATGGAACCTTTAAAATTTGTCCAAGACCGTTTCATCAACTATACACCATACATGGTGATATTGGAAGTACTGTGAACAGTACAAACATCGTGCCACTTGTGTACGCTCTAATGAGTGATAGACAACAATCGTCCTACGTGGCTTTATTTTCTTTGATTAAATCACAAGTACCTGGATGGAATCCCACAAAATACAAAACTGATTATGAAAAACCAGCTATGAGCGCCATCGCTAAAGTTTTTCCATCTGTAATAGTGAGCGGATGTTACTATCATTTTAACAATGCTATTTGGCGTAAAGGGCGCGAGCTCGAAATCACGAAATCGAGCAATCCAGCAAAAATCCGGGAAGTGGCATTGAGCGCTGTACTCCCTTTAGTACCACCATCCGAAGTTATGAACGGTTGGTCATATATCACACGGAAGCAAACAGAAGACGAGAACATGATAAAGTTTCGAGCCTATATGACAAAGCAATGGTTAAAAGAAGATTTTATACAAACTTGGAATGTATTCGGAAGTCAGCATCGCACCACCAACTGTTTGGAGGGCTGGCACAACAAACTGAATCGGGAAGTAGGGAAAAAGAAGCCCAATATCGTACATTTTCTTAATATTATACAAAAGGATGCATCATTGGTCACAGTCCGACGCACGATGATAAAAAACAAATTATTCTGTTTTAAAGAAAGGCAGAAGAAATATGTACACAAGGACAAATTCATCCAAGAAATGCAGATGGAATTTCTGCATGGGAATATGTCTGTTGGACATTTTTTGGAAACACTTAGACATTAAGTTTATGTCTATAGTATAGTACATAATTTTACTTTGATGAATGACTTTGAAGGGATTTCTTAAAGAGCATGAAATAAAAAAGCTGAAATCTATGGTAATTAATTTTTTTTTTTCTGGGAAGGAAGGAATCGTGGAATCGTAGCAAATGTCACCCCCCCCGGTGACAACTGAGAAACAGACTTCCCATTTGTCCCCTCTAGTCAGATTTCAAAGGGAACAGTCGGCACAAATTGTCACCCCGGTGACAACTGGGAAGACAATTCCCAGCTGTCACCCCGGAGGACAGGGCTAGAGGGGACTATTGGGAATATTTCATCTATTCGATCAAAGCATTTGTGTAGTGAGTGTATATAACGTCGACCTGAGACCTCCTGGACATATGCTCTGAAATATAGTCACTACAGACCACGGGATTGGATGTGGTTGAGCGACCTTTAAAAATCCATGTTGGTATTCGGAGAAACTTAATTTAAGTGAAGATGAAAGTTGTACGTGTACAATTTTTTTTTAAATGGCATATTTTTGGAAATGGCTAATTCAATGTTTGCTATATATTCGTCAAACATTTCCTTCTCAAGATATTTACCCCGCTGACGTAAGGTAATAAAAGATTGATAGTCCGAAAGATTTCCATAGGTTTTAAATTTTGAGTGAAATTTTGACTTTTCTTTAATTATTTTAATAAGAGGGCTTTTGTACTAAGGAGGATACTTACCCCTTGGAGCGATTATTTTAGAAGAAACATGTATATTCTGAAGCGAGTTTAAAGTGTCATAAAATAATTTAACAGCTTCTTCAAGAGGCCTACAATTTAACTCTAATGGCCAATCAATTGTCATAATTTCTTCACTTACGGCGTCATAACTTGCCTGAGCATACAAGAACTTGACTCGAGGCCGTGAATGCAGCTGATGAAGTTGAACGAATTCAGCAGAGATGGAGAGTGCCTTATGATGTGATTCCTCATGCACTTGGGGATCCAGGCTGCAAGTGACAGCTACTTCACTGTTGGACAAGACGAGGTCAAGAATCCTATTGTTCACATTACGATGTGAGTTGTACTGAAGAAAATTGCAAGCGGTGAGAGAATCAGAAAAGCTGGTTTGTATGGGACCATGCAAGTTAGCAGGACACAGATGATCACCGTCCGCTGTTGCGTGCCAGTCAATATTCGGTTGGTTAAAGTGACCGAGCACTAAAAACTTATCTGCGGGATGTTTAAGAACAATATCAGCTAAATTACTAGAAAAAATATTGAGTTGTATCATCAAGGAGTTGCCAGATTGCTGGCTACATATGTACACAACACATAAATGTATTTTATAGGTTACTTTAGGTTTCTTTTGGTGTAAAGTTAAGGTAACCCACAGATCCTGGCCGACGAGCACCATTCAAAAAAAAAAAATCATTAGGTCTAACGTTTAATATATACAAAAAAGGCCTTATGGTTAACACCCCGACTCAGAGTACCCCGACTCAGATAGGTTAGGTTAGAAGGCTAAGGCGGGAGCGAAGCGGAGCGGAGCTCCCGCCTTAGCCTTCGTGGTTATTTTTTTTAAACCCCTCCTTCGACCTATCTTAGCACAGGTGGTAATCAGTTACTAGTTATGTTTAATATCTACTTAGGTTACTATTACCTATAACTAAGATAGAACTAACTGCAACTTTATTTACTATAATAATAGAACACTATAAAAGGTAAACAAATAAACAGATCGGCGAGGAAGCGCAAGCAATCCAAACAAAAGCGAAGTGAAAAGATACATTGCTAGTCCGCGGTTTAAATCAAAATCACATACACATTAGAGTTCATTTTTGCTTACTACTTTGGGACGCCCGCTACCTGGCCAACGACCATAACACCGCGCTTGACGTAAACAAAGGATCGTACGATATGATGTAGTGGTGGCGTGATTCCTTGCCGAGGTCTCACCGCTCATTAGCGGCAGCGGATGTCGTAGCGGTTTTGATCGCTACAAGCGCAAGAAATAGTATTCAAAGTGAAGAAAAAAAAATTTTTTTCGTAAGAATTATGAAGTGTGTATCCTTCCCGACAGCTTGGCAACTTCGTGTCACGTATTCTTGCGACATGACGCCGTGCGCCGGCCCTGCAGAGACCTGCAAAGAGGCGACAAAACGTACCGTATTGAGGTAAACGGAAAGGAAACCACAGTAACCATAGATCGGTTGAAACCCGCTTACCTCAACAACGCAGACTACAGCCCCCCCGGTGCAACAACGGTCGCAAACACAGCTCCGCTACCCACCGTCGCCTTTGAGAAAAAAAACACGCTCCGGCCGCACTGCCGCTTCCCGGAATACTATCGCCCGTAGCTACGGTCTCAAGGGGGGAGTAGTGTAGCGGTCACCGCTACACCGGCTTTTAAACGCTAATTCAGGGGTAGGACAGTTCATGGTGGCGGAGTGGCGGGGGAGGCTAGAGCTCCCTACCGCCGGCCTCGACACAATCGAGGCGATCCGGCCAGTACTCGACGACTGGCTCGGGAGGAAGCACGGCTCCCTGACGTTTCGGGCGACGCAGGTGCTCTCGGGGCACGGCTGCTTCGGGAAGTACCTGTGTCGCATAAGCAGGGAGCCGGACGCTCGGTGCCATCACTGCGTCCACTGTCTGGAGGACACGGCGCGGCATACGCTGGCCGAATGTGCCGCGTGGGATGAGCCGCGCCGTGCCCTCGTTGCAGAGGTGGGAGGAGACCTGTCGCTGCCGACCGTTGTTCGCTCGATGGTTGGCAGCGCAGAGTCCTGGGATGCGGTGATGTCCTTCTGCAAAACGGTCATGTCGCAGAAGGAAGCTGTGGAAAGGGAGAGGGAGATGACGAGCTCCCGCCCATCCCGCAGCAGACGCACCGGGCGTCGGCAGAGGGCGGATAACGCCCTCTTCCGGCCCCCCTAAACTGGTCCAGGGGCGACGGATTCAGGGACATCCGTCGCCCCCCATCACACTGGACCCGAGACGGTGGCGCGTAGTGTTCCACGCGCGCCTCTCTATGACGTAACGGGGGGAGTTTTGTAAACACCTCACTCCCCCCCGGGACGAGGCCCGCAGGTCAAGCGGGCCGACATTAGTCCGGGGCAGCGGAAGTCGCATTAGTTCCCGCTGCCCCCCGACGCAAGTGTGCGAGGGAACACCGGTGTGGTTTTAGTCAGTACGAGTCTGACAGACCCCTCCGCTCTCCCCAGGGCGGAGGACATCCATTGAGGATTTCCACATCGAGAAAAAAAAAAAAAAAAAGGGTTAGGACAGTTCCATACATTGACAGATTTGGGTTTTTTTTTCAAAATGCGACATCTGTTATGCCCATCCTAAACAATTAGTTACTTTAAGTCACTACAGATGGCGAAACCACCGATACAAATATAATTCGTGACTACAAAATTAATAAATTAAATATAATTGAATGACCTAATCATTCTATTTAACAAGTATTATAACTATTTTCAAATATTTGTGTAGATAACAAGCAGCGTAATAATTACAATAACAACAGTGAATTATTGATCTGGTAATGATTGTCAAATTGTCAGGTCACAAATATAGCGATTACTCCTTGCGCTTGCGCTTGTTTGTAATTTTCGTCCCATGTTTGTGCCTTTCTTCGTGAAATTAATCCGCCGATCGTTCAATTAACCGGATTTTTAACCGACTTCAAAAAAGGAGGAGGTTCTCAATTCGGTTGTATGTTTTTTTTTTGTGTTTGTTACCTCATATCTCCGTCATTTATGAACCGATTTGAAAAATTCTTCTTTTATCTGAATGGATTTACTTCCCGATTGGTCTCATAGAAATTTCATCAAAATCGGTTCAGCAGTTTGGTTTTGAAATCAAAATAACTGGAAAAAATGTCATCCAAGTAAAAGAAATTGCGAAATTGATACTTGACAAGGATTTGTGTGTGATACGATAACTAAAAAACGGTAAAATAAAAACTTTTTTGCAAAAAAAAAAACCGACTTCCAAAAAAAACACTAAAAAAGTGGAAAATAACTTTACTTTCGGAAGTCGGTGGCAAAAAAGTCAATGAAACAAACAATAGTCACCGACTTCCGAAAGTAAAGTTATTTTCCACTTTTTTAGTGTTTTTTTTGGAAGTCGGTTTTTTTTTGCAAAAAAGTTTTTATGTTTGGCAAAATCACATTCCATGGTGAGGATGCAACTAAAACAGCAGCGCAGGCTTATAATAATAAACACAAGATAAATAATTAAGAAATTTTGTAAAAGAAAAGTTGTTTTTTTTTTATGAATCCCCTGTGTACCTGTTAAAATTGATGCTTCCTTACTAATTTGCTAGTTTTTAATTTGATAATGTTTTATTAATAAAGAGAAAACAAAATTAAGTTAAAGTTTATCTACTTGAAAACAAGTAAAATAGTAAGGAAGCCTAAAGTATAGGCACCAATGCATAGGTAGTAACTGTAGCTAGTTATAGCTATATATATCACAAGTTTGTGGATGGCGATAATAGATGGCGCTATTTATCCGATCAATTGACATTAGCGGTCTTCAAAAAAATCTGCGAGGGGGCTCTCTATACCCGTTATATTACTTTACTCTATGCGCTAATTTAAAACTTAAAATCATAATTGTAAACACTTCACATTACAAATACAAGCACATGTTATTCACCCGTTACACAGATCTGTCAAATATGAACTAATGTCAAATTACCATAGACATCAAACACAAAACACGATCATTGTCTTTGGATAAACACTAACATTTATTAACAGAAATATATCTTCACATGTATTTAATAGCTATATTTATATCACATAAAAAACCTATTTACAAATTTACCAATACTAATACAAAAAGAAAATATAATCAAACATTGTAATATGCTGGTCGCCACCTTTCCGAACGCAACTTCGGGTGCGCTCGGCTAGACTCGGCCACCGTCGGAGCATATGAATTGCTCTAAAGCAATTTAGCATTTTCATCTACGCCAGTACTCGTTTGGGCCTCTTCATCAGTACGCACTCGAACTCGCTACTAAATCTAGACTTACTTCATAGACCTAGATCCCGCTAATGGACTCAGTATCGTCTCCTTAGCCTTTTATACATATCAAGTAAATTGTCCTCCGTCGTCTTAAGTTATTTGTAATAAAAGGAAGTGTTGAAACATTTATAAAATAGAAATATTATATACCGGACGCTGTTTCATTCACCGTTTACTCCATACACTTCAAGCAGATCTCACCTCTAACCGCACATGCTCTGTTTTGATGCAGTGTTTTGGAGACGTGGTGTTTTTTCGCACAAGTATTTTGCAGCCTCTAACCCACACATGTTCACAGCCACCCTCTTTGGCTTGAGCTTTGGTTCTATTAAGTAGGAGTTTTATTTCCCAGTGTCAGGTGGTCGTAGTTGTAAACCCTGTTATATGATGAGGAACTACTGGTTCGAATTGAAAAAAAAAATATTTTAGCGTTGGATAGCCCATTTATCGAGGAAGGCTATAGACAGGCTATAAAACATCACGCTGTGACCAATAGGAGCGGAGCATTAATCAAAAATGTTACGCAGACGAAGTTGCGCCGGTCAGCTAGTTCTAAATAATTATATTTTGTACAAATCGCATATTGTTGAAAAAGTGATTTAGCAGATGACTAGTAAGTCACATCCTGAACGCCATGTCCATCCAACTCTTATCAGTGCTATGCTCCGCCCCAATCGTGCGATAAGATCCGCAGCCTCCCGCCCGCCCTGGAACACATCTCTTTAATTAGCTCAACGTTGTAAAAAGCCTCCTCACAGTTGTTAGCTTTGACTGATCCCTACAACTTCTCGTATTACGAGAAAGAAAGTTTTCATTCAAAGAAACATTAACACAGGACTGGTTCCTAAGGGCACGCCACGATAGTGGCGATAAGTCTCCTCTTTGAGGAGTGGCTTGAGAAGCGCCACGGCGTCCTCACCTTCCGCCTGACGCAGGTCCTCACCGGACACGGTTGTGTGGAAGTCTGCCCCGCTTGGGCGGAGCAACGCCGTGTCTTCATAGCGGCGATCGGCGGCGGCGACCTCTCGCATCCGGCCCTGGTTCGAGCCATGGTCCGGAGCGAGACGGAATGGGAAGCCGTCACCTCCTTTTGCGAAGCAGTCATGCTAGCAAAGGAGGAGGCGGAACGTGAGAGAGAGCGTTCCTCCTCACGTCCCAGCCGCCGCGGGAGACGCACCGGGCGACGGGGGCCACGTGGTGGCCCCCGGCCACCGTAGACGCGGGCCTGTTGACGGTGAGCTAAGGGCTAGCTCGCCGTCCCTCCGTCTTAGGACGACAGGCCGTGTCGACGGCGCGTTCGTGTTCCACGCGCGCCTCAAAGAGATGTCAGCATAGGGAAGGGGCCCCAAGGGCCGATGCCTGCCGGGTGCTGCGGGTTGTTCGAAAGAGATACCGCGGCCCCGGAACACAAAGGGCGATGAAGGAACATGGGTGGGTTTTAGTCAGCAAAAGTCTGACACTCCCTCCCGCTCAGCCCAGAGCGGGAGAAGTCATTTGATGATTTCCCATCCGAAAAAAAAAGGACTGGTTCCTACCTGTCCAATTCCATAGTTCTACCAGTTCAATAGTTAGTTAAACAAAATACTTTGTGAACCTCCCGGATCACAAAGTATTGTGATTAACTAAATAAGGACGTAATTATAAATAGTGAATGAAATGAGCGCTTCCTTTGGACGGTTCTGTTTCTGCGAAGACAACTTTACTTACTTAGGGTTCAGTGTTAGGTTCCACACTCATACTTAATTACAATCAATATTTCACCTTATATATAAATATTATGATCGCGTTTAGTATTGTGCTACTAGAATGGTGGTACAGTCATAGTAAGTCTTCTTATTCTTCGTGTTGACGATTGCTTTATTGTTAAACAAAGCTTCAACCAGAACTGACAAGTCCCTCAGGGTGCAGGAATGTTTAGTAAATAGCTAATAGTAATTTGTGTACAGTCACTGGTGCCGACTATGCTGTAAAATGACTTAGAAGAAAGCGATGAGTTGTAGTCCACATGTATGAGAGTTAGCAGTACTCGTACGGATGTACTCACTGCTCATGTGAAGTTGAACATTTGGCGCGCAGATAATATTTTACATTCGGCCTGCGGAGAGCGCGGCGGGCGGCGGCTAACGACTTCCGCTTCCGGCGGCAGCGGACACCGCTACGCGGCACGCGCTACGTAGCCGCGCTACGAGCTACGAGCGTAGCCACTCCGCTGAATGGCCATGTCAGAATGAAAGTCGGAATTATGAGTTTATTTCGTGAAATATGTTTTTTATTACGTTTCCAATTTTATAACAAACAGTGATACGCGCGGCGCTGAGAGCGCGAGCGCCGGAAGTACCGGATGCCGTCACAGCGTGTGTGTGAGATACATCAGCCGTTCATTCATCGATGCGCTCATCGGGAGCGCGTACAATTTATATTTCCGTAAAGTCTGGCTAGGCGGCTAGGCAGCTATACAATCAACGCTTGATTATTCAAACACAGTCTCTGTTGCGTTCATAAATAATTGAAATATCAATTTCAATAACAGTTTTCTAAATGTATTTAATGTTGTTGTGCGACCCCTCTGTTGTGCTAATCCACATCTAAATCTCTAAACAAAAAATACGTCCCCGTAGTGAATCTCAGCGAGGGTCCGCGCGGGGTGCAGGCGGGGAGGGGTGGTAGGACACTGAATATTTATGCAGCTCGCGAGTGACGCGACAACTTTCCTCCATGAATACGACAATTGAAATTACAGCGAGCAACGAAACAATTTTGTTATTCAAACGTGGCGCGGTTCGCGAGTGGGGCGACAGAGGGCCCCCCCTCTTGGAGGGGCGGGGAAGAGCGGGGTGAGGGGACAAATAATCAAAAAAATACGTGATTGAATACAAACATCGTTGTAAAAACGTCAATTATCGTCGAGTGCGACCCCCAGCCCCGACCCGTGGCTCTAGTCTCGTGGCTCGTAGCTGATGGCTCGTGCTATTGATACTCCGCTTTAAGTCAATCCCCTTCGCGCTGGGCCACTCCCACTGATACAGAAGTAAGTGAAGCGTAATGTTGTGTTCTCAGCAGCACTCGTCGTAGCAGCAGTGGTAATCAACAGCACGGGACGGAGTTCGTACCTCTGAGACAGTAAAAAAGGATAAGTACGTACTGTGCATTTATTACAATGCGACGCGCTAGATGTTGAACCGTTACAGTAGTCGAACTGTGCTGAGAGCCAGACAAGGGAACTCAGCCATAATGATGATAGAAAAGTCAAAAGTGCACTAGATCGATAGCTCCCGACAATGTCATGTGTGTGTCATGTGTGTTCATGTCATGTTGGAAGTCGGAAACAGATTGCCACTTGTTTAAGCCCTCTGAAGCCAACGATCACGAAGTGAACACGCGCACAATAATATCCCTTCTCCCCCTTCCGAGTAAATAGGCTAACTGTTAGTAGACGACACGTTAACGCGTCAACTTGTTACTGCTAACACAATTTCCTTCGCCTCGGGACGCCCGGTACTCCGCGTACTGCGCGTACTGCGCGTACCTGCGATACGCACGATACGCCGCCGCCACGTGCCCACTACATGTAACCCACATGTAATTGATTGCAGCTCGAGATAACGCGCGCGCGATGTGAACAGAACAAACAATGCTTACCAACAATTGTGTCAAAGTTAAGCTTATCCGTATGCAAATAATGTAAGAGCGTGGCAGAGTGGAATACAAGAACATTACATGAATGATTTTTCTTTTTTCACGAAAGCGAAATAAAAATACCGCGTACCGAGAAATATAATACAGTTGTTCAATATAAACAATAACCTACATGTTAGCGTCGAGAACAACAAGTATTTTTTAATGTTATCGAAGCGGTCGTTTCTTTTGAAGCATTCTTTGACGCCGGGCAGCAACTCCTTCGAGTTGAAGGGTATCCCTATCGGGGGTGTAATCATCCTTCTTGCTTGCCTTCCCTCCCCCCGCTCCATCTCGTGCCCCGCGCCGCGCAGCTTATCGTTCTACAAAGGCGAGGGATTCCGTGCCCGCGGGGCAGCCGTCGGCCGCGGCGGGGCACACGCGGGCACACGCTCGGGGATAACAATCGACTTCAAATAAAACGTGAGCCTTTGTTTTTCACGTGAGACGAGCCCCGCCGGCCCCAAGAGGCCTCCCCCCCGCGCGCGGCACAAACAAACCGAATAAAACAAAAGATCCGAGTGTAACTATTAACTAAACATGTTCGGAGCACTTCAAAGGGAGCTGTCATAACACTCGCCTCACAGAATTGGGTTACTTTGAGCAAGAATACAATATTATGCGAGAGGTACGCGTCACAAGTGTCTGTTTACCTATTTTTATGCGTGTCCCTCACACGGGGGGTCGCGAGCAGGTTTAACTAGCGGCGATTAGCGCGACGCGCGACGGAGCCACCCGAGCGAGCCCGGCACGCACTCACACGCGCTCCGAACTACGGATCACGCCACATCACAACCAACTTGCATTTTGTAATCGTTAATGTCGCTCTCTCAACATAGTTTACTTAAGTAATAGCGAGTAATTAAAGCTATGTACACGCAAATGTAGTCCGTAGCACTGTGAGGCGCCTTGCGGATCGTGTCAGTCGTACAGCTACTGTGGAGCGACGCACAGTGGGCTGAAAATCTTAAGCTTAATTTAAGTTAAACATTTGATTAAAAAAAGGTGGTCGGGTGAATCGTTTAAGTAGTCCTACTTAAACAATGCACCCGACCACTACTTTGTATTAACACGCCACATGATCATATAAAAATAAGGTCTAAAGACCTAATAATGTAACGATCCTAATTATGGTCATTATTTTATGAGTTTAAGTAATATGGTTATTCATATCTATTCTATGAGTTAGCTAATGAGGGTATTAAGTAAATTAGTTTAATGATTACGCTAAATAACGTCGTTGCAATAAATAGGAAACCTCAAAATAAAATCAATTCACTTCGCCTTACGCATTGAAAGTACAAACAGTAATAACATCACCGTAAACATGGAAAGCATCGTAACAAATCTTGATATGATCGTTATTTTAAAAGGTTCAGCCAAAAAAAAACGATTATTAGTTTTTATTTGAGACAGTGTTATCTCGATTGAGATGTAGTTTATCTGAGGAAGATCGTGTGACGTTTAAAGGATTTTTCCGGAAATTTACGAGAGCAGTAGAGAAGCGTTGGCATTCTGCAAGCCGAAAAATGGAGTTATTCCGAAAGGAATATGGAAACTGGCTTGAGAAAAATGTCGACTGGCCTAGCTGCATCAAAGAAAATGTTCAGGAAGCTTCAACATCTGTAGCTCATGAGGAAGAAGAGCCATCAACATCATCAGTTGGTACTATGACCAAACCGAAACTCCCTAGAAAACCTTTTGAAGAGTTGGGAACGAAGCAAAAGAAGAGACGGAGTGGTGATTATTTGAACAGTGATTCCAGTGAGGTTGTTTATGTAGCTTGTACCAAGTTGAAGGAAGATGGAAGAGACAACATTGCTTCTGTAATTGAATACTTATTGAAAAATCCAGAAGCAGTTAATAGATTCCAAGACTTGATAAAAAAACTGGCTGGCAAGGAAACCTTTACACCCCTAAAGTCGCTTGGATTAATGCTAAATTATCAAAATGGCAATATATAACTTTGAGAGAATCAGCAATTCGAGAAGGTATTAGAGACTTATATCCTTCCTGTTACAGGGTGCAACAAGCAAAAAAAGAGTGTTATCCACCTGAACCCGAAAATTCCATTACGGTTACAGATAGCTCACCCCGAATTTCTCTGCAGGCTCTCTTGGACCTAACAGTGAATAGAATATTTAAATCTTTACCAGAAGATTTAAACCAAAAAGAACTGATTTTAATTTCTAAACGGGGTTTTGATGGAGCATCTAGCCAGAGTAAATATAAACAAAAACTGGATTCTATTCAAGATTACTCCAGTATTTTTATGACATCATTGGTGCCATTAAAACTAACATGTCAAGAAAATACAGTATGGCTAAACTCGAAACCTTGCTCTGCATTGTGTTGTCGTCCGGTGCAGTTTACTTTTATTAAAGAAAGTGAAGCAGTCGTGAAGGCAAAAGAACAGATAATGAAGGATGAAATATCTGCTCTCCGACCAACTGAGTGCAACAGCAATACAATTAGCCACAAACCCTTGATGACGATGATCGATGCCAAAATATGCACATACCTTTCAGCAGCTAGATCGAACGCTTCTTGCTACATATGCCTAGCGAAACCATCTGAGCTAAACAATTTGGAAGCAGTGTCAAAACTGGCCATATCGGCTGACATGATGGAGTTTGGGATTTCTTCACTTCATGCGCGTATTAATATGATGGAATGCCTTTTACACATATCCTACAGATTGGATATTAAAAAATGGGCTGTTAAGGGAAAAGCTGATCAAGATAAAAAAGACGCAAGGAAGAAATTAATTCAAGATCGCTTCAAAACCGAACTCGGTTTGCTAATTGACATGGTGAAGCAGGGTCATGGAACTACCAACGATGGCAACATGGCCAGAAGATTCTTTGAATTTCCAGAAAAAACCGCTGCTATCATAGGGTTAGATGAAGAACTAATCCGAAGATTTGCTGTAATTTTACAAACAATAACGTCAGGAGAACATGTAAACATTGAAAAATTCAAAGACTCTGCGTACAAGACTACTGAGAGATACGTGGGATTATATAACTGGTACTTGTCTGCAACAGTCCACAAAGTTCTTCAAGGAGCTGATATCATTGCTTACAACGCAATTGTCCCAATTGGTAGTCTTTTGGAAGAGGCATCGGAAGCCCGGAACAAGGATTTTAGAAGATTCAGGGAACACCACTCCCGTAAAAAGAGTAGAGTGAGTTCTAATGAGGATATTTTTAATTTCCTTCTTCTTTCGTCAGATCCACTTGTTTCATCAACAAGACCCATTTTGGACGCAAAAAAAAGAAAACTTTCTTTGAGGAAACGTTGACATTGTTAAAACTTCAAGAACCTGAATTCGAGTTTAGGGACGTTTCTCAGTTAGACTCCGACTCTGAGTTAGACTCAGATAGTGATTCAGAATAGGTTTAGTTCGTTATTTTTTTTCCTTTATTTTTGTGAATATTTATAATTATGTATTAGGTTTTGTATTCGTGAAGTTCAATGTTTTTATCATTAATAATTGTTGCTTTAGTTTACTTTTACCATGGTTCTTCTTTTGTTTTTTTACCTTTATTTTGTATATCCTTTTTTAATTAGAATTGCTCATTTAAATATATAAATTATTTCATTATAATTACCTCAAGCCTTTCCCATCGTGTACTTAGAAATTAAATTAGTGTGATCAGTAAACTAAGTTACTCACTACCCTCATTAAGTAACTCAGAATAGATATGAATAACAATATTACTTAAACTCATAAAATAATGACCATAATTAGGATCGTTACATTATTAGGTGTTTAGACCTTATTTTTTATGATCATGTGGCGTATTAATACAAAGTAGTGGTCGGGTGCATCGTTTAAGTAGTCCGTGTAGATTTTAAGATGAAATTAAGTTAAACATTTGATTAAAAATATTTTTTGAAAATATTAAATTGAAAGCGATTTTTTAAAAAAGGTCGAGCCAGTGGCCGCTTCGATGAGTATGTCAAAAATTTCTAAATAATTCAAGGTTTAATCATCTGCAAGGGAGTTAGGGTCAGTTGAACGATGGCGGAGGTATATGACTTTCATGCCAGCTCCATGGTAATTTTTAAAGAATATTCCTATTCCATAATGTTGATATTTTTAGGCATGGATTTAGTCTCCCAAAACATTTTCAAGTCATAAAAGTGGACATTTGGGAAAAAAGTATTATATGTCTATGAAAGTCGATTTTCAGCCCACTGTGCGATGGCGACGGCTGACGGCGTTTTATTCATATTAATCAAATAAACAATACTGTGTACTCACAACACATTCAATTAATAATCACTTGAGATTAACGGATCGCGTTGTTCTGAGCAAACTTGTTCAATGAATACTCGAATATACTTCTACTTCACGTGAACCTATTACTGAACGAACTACAATTTAATTTAGTAAAAAATTTAGCAAATAGGCTCACTATCACTATTTAATAATAATAGTTAGTAGTTAGTTTAGTTTCAGCCAATGGCTTACTTGCCAAGAGCCTCGACCAATACCCGAGTAGGCTAGCTCCCTATTATATATATTTTTTTAATATAGGAATATTTAAAAATGTAATCAATAAGGAAAAATAAACAAAGGAGATAATAATAACTGGCAACTCTTGCTGTCAGTTGCACGTTGGCCGTTAATTCTCCAAATTTATTTTCAAATATCAGTTTTTAAACCTCCATCCTCCATCTGTGTTTGCAATATTTATTTTCCAGCTCCAATCCTAATACAAAATTATTTAAAAGCTGTTTTATCAATCGAATCAGAGCTAAAAACGATGATGAAATCTGCCGACAAGCAGATGACAGATGTCGTGAACCAATATGCAACTTTTATGAAATAACGGATGAATAAACGACGACAAAGATGATAACAAGAGCAGCTTCCCGACGCGCACTCCCACCACCCCCGGACTCGTCACTCAGCTCCGCCTCACCGCCGCCGGACCTCTGATCACCTGTGTCACCCGCAGCGGCAGTTGCGTCGAGCTCCAGCGACGAATATTTCTCCCCGCCGACGTCGCCAACACCTGTTCGTCGGCAGGGGAAAGGCCGGCCACCGAGGAGCTTGGGACCTAAGGGCCATCCAGCCCCGAGCCGGGTCCCCGCTACCGGTGGTTGTGTGCAGCGCATGAGATGGACTCAGTCAATAAACGAGAAAGTCATGCGCGCATACTACGGGTCTACAGAGGGGGGAACTAACCTCACTGCGTACCGTGTTAGGATGCTGTCTCTGTTCCAGGATCTTGAACCTACCGTCAGCGTCTCGGCCCAACGACTATCGGATCACGTGCGGGTCATCCCGCGCAATCACATGTTGGACGACGCCGCACTTGATAGGCTGCGCTCAGAGGTACTGAGCAACCATATCGTCTTGACTCCGTCACAAACCGGTGTGCAAGCTTCAAGTATTGACGCAATCTCACCGCGGTCCAATTACGTTGTTGAAGAGGAAGATGATATGGTTGCCACGGTAAGTAGCCAGTGCAACGTCCGATTGAGGAGCGCACTGGAGGATGCGCTTCGTGAGTATCGATCCACTCCTATCGAACTTAGGCCCCGATTACCACGGTTACCCATGCATAAGAAAAAAAGGGCGCTGGTGTGTACCTTGGACTCGCAACTCAAGAATTTATTCGAGAGCAGCTAGGACCTCGGTGATACACACTCGATCCTGTATTGTGGGGCTGTTGTGGCATTTCGGTTTGACCAAAACCAGTATCTTTTCCGAGCGTTTGTAATTCTTCTCTCTACTTCTTTGCGCATTGGTTATTTTTGAGTATTCGTCGGTGTAGTTGATTTCGGTGTTTCCTACTTGTATCGTGTTTTTATTTCCGTTTATAATCGCTCTAGTTTTTTCGGGATTAAGTTTTAAACCTATTTTCTCGCTTTCTATCACGAGCTCGTTCATCATTCTACTTTGTCTTCTAAGGTTTTGGCAAATAGCACTATGTCGGCAGCGAATCTCAAATGTGACAGCGATATACCATCCACCCTGAGTCCGAGATGTTCCCAGTTGAGTCCTCTGAAAATTGACTCCAGTATAATTGTCGAGAATAGTTTTGGAGATAGAGCATCGCCCTGTCTTACGCTTTTTCCTACTCTGAATGGAACACCTTTCTTGTCTAATTGAATTCTTTCCGAATTATTACTATATACGTGTTTTATTAATCTGATGTACTTTTGTTCAATTCCTTGGTCCTTTAGTGCCTCCCATGTTTTTCCGTGTAGTATAGAATCAAAAGCTTTGCTGTAGTGTATCACTATTTCTTTCTCATAAATATACATAATATTGATCTTATTGTCTACTGGTATTGGGCAGCTCGGACAAGCGTGTCCGCTAAGCGTGGCACACACACAACACAGAACACAGAATGTAAAATAATGTCAATATTCACCAGAAATGTACTACAAATTTTGTAACAATATTTTTCTATGACAAATTAAATGAAATAAAAGCCAAATCCGCCAATAGGTACGTTGTCATCTACATGTTAGTTGCCGTAGCAGCATTCGCAGGCGTAATTTTCGCTTACAACCGCATACGCAAGCATTGGGCAAGTCGACAAAAACCAGAAGCTCCATCGGCTCCCAACCCGATGCCCCGAAGAAGGTCGACAGCAAGCATCGCGGTCAACGCTGTATTTGACGTCGCAGACGACAGTAACGCAGCGCACTTATCGAGTGCACGCAAACTCAATGAAGCAACGTCGCCTATTGCGCGTTGGAGTTACGGTACCATAATAACTTATGACTTTGTTTGTATTTACCTTTTTACATTTTAATTTAATTTTGAAACAATTCCCGATGTACTTTTAGTTACCTTTGTGAGTGGGCAATATTTACGAGCTACGCTATACATCGACCCTAACTAACTTTTCCTACCTTACAGTGAAACGTTGGAGTTAGTTTCATCCAACATTAATTGTAAATGATTAAATTATAACATGTCACTTTTAGTAGCAATAAAACCTTTATACCAATTGGTTGTCTACTCATTCAACATAACATCCCATTACATCAACATAACATTTTCACTGTTGGGAGTTACGCCCCAACTTTTTTTTAATTATTTGGTTTTACAGTGTAGAAATAAGTACTGACTCTGTAACACAAAATGTTACAGCGTCAGTTGTTAAGTTTGCGAGGCGTAAGTGTGGGCCCGACAATAAGTCGTTGCCTACTTCACAAGAAAGTAAAACAAGATAGAAAAATAATCAAGCACCTAGGAATTTACATGTTCACACATTCACAAACAATCGGTAAAAAAGTATCTATTCAAAATATATGTCGCAGATTCAGTCGGATTAGCGTCCACGTGCTCGATGTTGGTGTCCGCCATGATGGTATTTTTATCAATCAGTGCGCACGATCGGCGCAGGCGCTGTCTCGGGAGCAAGTGAGCTCGAAAAATAGACGGACGCACTACTGACAGATACTATTGACACTGACAGCTTCGACATTGACAAGTCCGAAGTCGTCTATGATGATTGCGCAGTGTTGCTATTCGAATAAATTGGATAACTATTGAAATAAGTGACTTTGTATGATCTTGTGCATTATTATCTCTAACATATATACGTGGGACACTCAGAAAGTTTTGCGACACTAAAAAAAAATGTTCTACAGGTACATATATTTTTATTAAATCTTTTCAAAGTACTCTCCACCAGCCTCTATACAGAGATTCATGCGTCTGAACCAGTTTTCACTTTTTCCAGTCCGCCGCAGACACCTCGTTTACAGCCTGCTCGAACGCAGCCAGCGCATCTTCCGGCGACGAAAATTGTATCCCCTTGAGCTGATTTTTTATTTTTGGAAATAAAAAGAAGTCACACGGTGCTAGATCAGGGCTGTAAGGAGGGTGACCCAGGAGTTTGACTGGTGTACTGTCCAGGAAGTCCCTCGTTTTGAGCGCGGTGTGTGCAGGCGCATTGTCGTGGTGGAGCACTAGTCCGCGGAGCCCTGTGTTTGGTCGCTTGTTGCTCACAACAGAAAAAACTTCTGGTAAACATTTGGTAGTATACCATTCGGCGTTGATGCTTCTTTGATCTCGTAAGGGAATTGAGGCCAAGTGGCCAGTCAAATTAAAAAAGCTGGCGATCAAAATCTTCCCCCCGCTTCGAGATCGCTTCACTTTGGTAGGCGTTGGTTCATTTTGAAACACCCAAACTGTCGACTGGCGCTTGGTTTCTGGATCGTATTGATAAATCCAGGACTCATCACCTGTTACGATGTCGTAAACACGCCGAGACGAGCCTGCTTCAAATTTGTTCAGCATATCACGGCACCATTCCACCCGGACCTGCTTCTGAGCGTCGGTGAGGTAGTGCGGCACCCAGCGCGATACTATCCTCCTCACGCGAAGATGCCCGTGTAGAATCTCGTGAACGCTTCCCGATCCAATCGTTAATATGTGCTGAATCTCCTGATATGTAATTCGCCTATTATCCTGGATTAAATTTTTCACTGCTAGCACGTTTTCTTCCGTAATAGCCGTCAAAGGGCGACCGCTTCTTTCTTCATCCCCCAAGGTTGGTCGACCGCGCCTAAATTCGTTAAACCAACGATACACGGTTGCCTTGGAGGGGCCTTCATCCATAAATGCCGTTTGACGTCTATCGAACGATTCATCCGGTTTCAGGCGACACTTGAAATCGTAAAAAATCATAGCTCTAAAATGTTCCCGGCGCTCATCCATTTTTCAGTAAGACACGATACTTTGAATTGGCTCGCAAAAAATGTGGAGGGAAATTTTGAAAATGGAACACACATATTTTTACTTACAAGTAATCATATTTTCGAAAAAGATTCTAACTGGCCAGTCTCCCATACAGGGTGTCCCGTAAATAATGGATCAAACGTAACGGGTAGGTAGCTTACCTAATTTCCAACAACTAATTTGAATATTAAAAAAAAAACCGTTACAGTAACCAACATATTTTTTTTTTTCGAATTTTACCGTTTTGTCTTCCAGAATTAAGTTTTTTTAATGCTGTTGCTGCAAATGATGACATTTTTAGGTATGATTTTTATCTAACATTTCTGAATAGCTTACTAATGTTATAAGATACCATTTTTTTGAATACCGTTTTATTTGCCTTAGAAAAAAAATCTTGATTTGAAAAGTTTTTTCTTTACGATGTTAGGACCAAAATTGAAAAATTTCTCCTGTAAAAAAAATGTATGACACCGAAGACGACCATTATTTTAAAAACTTGTACATTTAATAAAGTTTGCAAATTGGTATAAAACTTACGTCTAGTCCTTATCGTTACAAAGAAATTGCTATGAATGTGATGAAGAAGACAGAAAATAAATTAAATTGGTACTATCCAATTTTTTCCTTTTCGTAATGGCTTATGCTTGAATGCTTGTAATCGAAGCAGGTAGTTAAGCGGCTAGCATAATTCCGACCCAATGACGTCATCTGTCCGGAATTTGGGACCGCTACCTGTGGTGGAGTTGCACCTCAGTCAGTGTGAAAGGGATAGATAGCGCCGCTTTTTGGTAAATCGGTATGAAGTTGCGCAGGTTCTTTTGTTCTTTCCTGCGCCCTTCACTCGTACAGGCTTCATTGTTGCTTGATTTTATTAGTTTAGTTCTAACTAGTCTCTCTTCGAGTTGCTACGTCAGACAACTTTCGCTCCCGCTCAGTGGCTCGGTGTTTTCTTCTGTAAAATTTGACTTGTGCTGTGTATTTGGACTTTGCTTTGCCTATCGATTTGGAACTCTTTGCGTATTGGACAAACGACTTGGCGATCCTACGGACTCGAACTGTGCAAATTTAAATATCCATCTCGGCGGCATGAAGACTCGTCACTCCATAAAATCTTGTTAAAAAACTGCGGGTCCGCCCGAATCATTCTAAGCATCCTTTGGCAAAATTCTATTCGTGGCTGGTAATCACGCGACGTCAGCGTTTGAACACGTTGCACGTGATATGGGTGCAATCGGTACCGTTGTAGCACTCGATGCACCGTCGATCTAGAAATTCCTACGCGTCGCGCTATGACGCGAACGGAGACTGACGGATCTTCCTCGATTTCTCGAAGAATGACTTCGTCATTAACTTGTCGCGGTCGTCCTTCACTGGTACCACCAACTCCGGTGCCAAGAATTCTGCCCTCAAGAAGCGCGTTATGCACTCTAATAAAGACGCGATAATCGGGATAACGAACCAGGTTCGGGTATCTTTCACGGTACAATCTTGCAGCCGCCCTGGCATTACATCTTGCTGCACACACGTACAAGCACACACAAACGAATGTTTTCGGAGTCCGTAGGATCGCCAAGTCGTTTGTCCAATACGCAAAGAGTTCCAAATCGATAGGCAAAGCAAAGTCCAAATACACAGCACAAGTCAAATTTTACAGAAGAAAACACCGAGCCACTGAGCGGGAGCGAAAGTTGTCTGACGTAGCAACTCGAAGAGAGACTAGTTAGAACTAAACTAATAAAATCAAGCAACAATGAAGCCTGTACGAGTGAAGGGCGCAGGAAAGAACAAAAGAACCTGCGCAACTTCATACCGATTTACCAAAAAGCGGCGCTATCTATCCCTTTCACACTGACTGAGGTGCAACTCCGCCACAGGTAGCGGTCCCAAATTCCGGACAGATGACGTCATCGGGTCGGAATTATGCTAGCCGCTTAACTACCTGCTTCGATTACAAGCATTCAAGCATAAGCCATTACGAAAAGGAAAAAATTGGATAGTACCAATTTAATTTATTTTCTGTCTTCTTCATCACATTCATAGCAATATCTTTGTAACGATAAGGACTAGACGTAAGTTTTATACCAATTTGCAAACCTTATTAAATGTACAAGTTTTTAAAATAATGGTCGTCTTCGGTGTCATACATTTTTTTTACAGGAGAAATTTTTCAATTTTGGTCCTAACATCGTAAAGAAAAAACTTTTCAACTCAAGATTTTTTTTCTAAGGCAAATTAAACGGTATTCAAAAAAATGGTATCTTGTAACATTAGTAAGCTATTCAGAAATGTTAGATAAAAATCATACCTAAAAATGTCATCATTTGCAGCAACAGCATTAAAAAAACTTAATTCTGGAAGACAAAATGGTAAAATTCGAAAAAAAAATAATATCTTGGTTACTGTAACAGTTTTTTTTTTAATATTCAAATTAGTTGTTGGAAATTAGGTAAGCTACCTACCCGTTACGTTTGATCCATTATTTACGGGACACCCTGTATATGAAAACTATTTATCGCAATACTTTCTGAGTGGCCTGGTATATGTATATATAAAACGATTATTATATTAACCAAGTGACACAAATGTTGTCATCAGTGCTATAACTACTCTGAAATTGTAGTGGCACGCTAAATACAAATTAAAATACAGTTCCAGAGAAGCCCGAAGTACGGTGAAGGGAAAGTTTCGCAGCTCATTGTATCAGCGGGCGACGTGCGACTGCGGATAATTGTCGCAATTATCAGTACGCGCGCGGACGGCCGCACCTGACCCCACGGCACCGCACGTCACCGATGCGTCACCGCACGTCACCGCACGGCACCGCGCCGCGCCGCAACTGATCGGTATTCGACGAGCGGTCGCATGCTACGTTTACTCATTAACGCGCGCCGCTTTACGTCCGTCGTTGTAAGTCGGTAGCGTGCGGCGCGTGGCGCACGGCGTGCGGCTGTACTAGTGCACGCTCCTGAACTAGAGGAGTGCGATCTTTGTTACCGACAGCGATGCGGTAATGTAAGCACAACACTGAATAATTAGCATTTTTGGGGATAATTTTTCTGAAGGTTGATGTAATCTGCTATCGGTCTTGTTATTTAGACAAATTTCATAGATTTTCAAGTTAAATGCATTACTGTTATTGGTATTGGGTAGTTCTATCTAAGTGGTGTCAAAATAAACAAACATGATTAACATAAAATAATACAATATTAGTTACTCAGTAAAATCGTATGATAGCTTTAGGAAGAAATGAGTTTTAAAGTTTACCTTGATTATCTGGGTTGCCATTTATTTATTTTATTTATTAAAACTTTATGCACAAGTATAAATAACACTGTACAAAGGCGGACTTAATGCCTTGGGCATTTTCTACCAGTCTACCTTAGGGTGATGCAGAGAGAAAACATAGTAGGTGCAGCATAAAAGAAAATGTCACGAAAACATTTATAAATAAAATATAACAATAAATACATACATACCAACAAAATTAAACAAATTAAAGAGAGAGGAAAACTAACAACAATTTAATTTTGAGACGAGTCTGCCAGCTTCTTCAGTAAGTGTTCGCGAGCTTTTACTTTAAATGTGAACCGACTGGTGGCCATCCTGATATTCAGAGGGAGCGCATTCCAGAGGAAGACTGCCTGAACTAAGAAAGAAGATTTAAGAAAACCAGAGCGGTGAGATGGATATCGCAAAAGACGGTTATTGGAGGAACGAAGATTCTTGCTGTGCGCAGCGCATAAATATTGGAAATGAGAAGTCAGATAGGAAGGAGAAGTGGGCTTGTTAAGTAGAGAAAAGAGGGTAGTCAATGCCCTCAATGCTCTGCGCTGTCGGATGGGCAACCATTTTAAAAGTGACCGCTGTGCGGATACATGGTCATACTTACGAAGATTAAATACGAATCGAATGCAATTATTGAGAAGTCGATCAAGTTTATTGAGGAGATCTGCATTCAGGTCATAGTAACACACATCACCATAATCAATCATGGGGAAGATAAGGGACTGAACAAGCATTGCCTTTATGTGTGATGGGAGAATATTTTTCAATCGATAAAGCGACCGCAGCGTTCCGGTGACTTTTTTGCTCACAGTCGCGACCTGCTTACGCCAGTCAAGGCAAGTGTCAACATACAAGCCCAGATCCTTGACGATGGGGCTAAATGGAATGACTGTGCCGTCAAAGGTGACCGGTGGTACAGTTAAACCATTCAGCCTTCTTACGCTATGGGGGCTTCCAACAATAACAGCCTGACACTTGGTTGGATTTACCGCCACCCCGAAGCGATCAGGCCAGTTTTTAACTACTCCTAAATCCCAGTTTACATCCCTAATCGCATCGGCTAAGTTGTCAATACTTGCCTGACAATAGAGCTGTAAGTCATCAGTGTAAAGATGATAAGAACACTGAAGCTCAGTAGTTATGAGGTCTATAAATATAGAGAATAAAAGTGGGGATAAAATACCGCCTTGAGGGACGCCAGTTACAAGATCACACCAGCTGGAAGAAGATTCTCCAGCAAGAACTGACTGCTGTCGCCCCTGAAGATAAGATGAAAACCATTCCAAAACCTCGGGAGAGACCATGAGATAGGAGAGGATTGATAAAAGGACTTCGTGATTGACGGTATTGAAGGCATTGGAAAAATCTATTAATACTAAAACGGAAACTTTAGTGTCTTCCATTCCCCGCCTTATATCATCAGTCACTTTGAGGAGAGCTGAAACGGTACTGTGCCCAGGCCTGAACCCGGATTGCAATGGACTGATAAGGGAGTTGTGGTGAATGAAGTTTGAGAATTGTTTGTGTACACAGGCCTTAAGTACTTTAGATAAAAAGGGAAGGATGGAAATGGGTCGAAAGTGACTAGGAAGAGTGGGGTTAGGAATCTTAGGTAGTGGCCGAACATAGGCTTTTCGCCAGAGCGAAGGGAAGACACCGGAGTAAAGGGAGAAGTTAATGATATGGGAGATTGCAGGAAGGAACTGATCAAGAGCCGTCACAATCATGTGACGACTGATGTTATCACAGCCCACTGCTATGAATTTAGGGACAATCTTCTTGATCTCTCCCGGGTCGACTGGGGGGAAGACAAAGGGAGAAATATTGGGTTGCGTCAGACCAGCAAGATAGTCAATGGTTTGAAATTTGGTTAGACTATCAAGAGTAGGAACAGTTGAGAAATGACGATTTAGATCGTCCAAACCAAATGTCTTAGGAAGGTCTGAATGCCGCGATCTGCCGATACCTAGAGTCCCAAGGAATTTCCAAATATCAGCAGGAGAAGCAGAAGTGATATTATCGAGAATATGGCGGAGTTTAGCGTTGCGTATCATCTGATTACAACGATTGCGAGCAGCTTTGAAAAGGGTCCAGTTATCCTCGGACCGATCCTTTTTATACTTGCGAAACGCGCGATCCCTTCGTCGCATTGCCATCTGAACTCCCCTAGTCATCCATGGCGCAGGCAGGCACTTCAGCTTGATTTTCCTGATAGGAGCGTGGGTGTCATACAATTTGACTACAGCCGAATTAAAACAATTTATCTTGTCATCAATTGAAGTGGCTTCCTCCAGGGGTTTCCAGTCAATATTGGAAGCGTCTTGAATAAGTTTTTCAGTGTTCATCCGCGCAAAGGCACGCCTGTGCTGGAACATAGGTTTGGGTTTAGGAGGTTTAAGGACATAAGACAGGAAAATAAGGTCGTGCTGGGAAAAGCCAGGAGCGATATGTTGACCATGTGAGGAGACTAGGGAGGGATTAGAAGTGAGGATCAAATCGAGCCAAGTATCATCACCGACAGTGTTATGATGCGTTGGTTGGAGAGGCAACACATGCAGACTAGCTGACTCGACCAGATGTATTAGTTTACGGGATCGAGGTGAGTTGTGAGCAAGGATATTGGTGTTGAAATCCCCCATGACTATGTGATGTGCATACTCCGAACCTAAAGATTCTAGGACCGATTCGAATTCGATGAAGTAGTCAAGGGAAGGGGGACAATACACAACTCCAAGAACGGTTTTAGATCCTTTGACACAAACTTCTAAAAAAAGAAACTCAGCCAAATTATTAGAGAAAGAAGTAGCGAGAATTTTAAAAGAAAAACCAGTACAGGTAAATTGCTACACCACCCCCTCTCTTACCGATTCGATCATTCCGTAGAAGAACGAACCCTGGGAGAGAGTAAGTGGTAGATAAAAGATTAGGTTTTAGCCAGGTCTCCGAAACCAGGATGGCATGGACGATGTTGTTCGTAAAAGTAGCATACAGCTCGTTGTAGTGACTGGGTATGGTCTGGGCATTGATGTGACAAACATTAAACAGCCGGCCAAGATTTTGGTTAAAGCTTTGACGTAAAAGATCACCAAGGGTGTCTGTAACGGAACAAAAACTATCATCAGAAGTAGCAGTAGACTCGTTAGCAGAGTAAAACGATTCATTAACAAAAAAAGTTGTCATAGATACAAATAAAATATTAAATAAAGATTCTGATTTAAGATAACAATAACTAATAAATATAAGAACTACACGAAAAACAAGTACGGCGCTTGCATCTCTGCACCACCCGCCAGCTAACATCATCTTTATAAAAACACAATGAAAGAACAAGCAACGACAATAACACAGAATGAAATATAAAAACAAACGCTTAATCTATACAAAAGTAGTCAAGTTATAAGGACAAAATAATATTATTATGGTATTCGGAACGCACCCTACAGACCCTCAACAAAACATATAATTATCGTGAACGTAACCGATCTTCGAAAACGTCATTTGTGTGTTAGATTTGACAGTCATGACAATTGGACATTAGCAACATGTAAACAAAAAAGAATGACGAAAAAAACAACTTGTTGGGGGCAAACAATAATTGTTCGCGAAATCTATAAAAAATAATCTCAGAGACGTGTGAGGAAGAAAAAAAAGGCTAAAAACACAATGATTACTAACTACTTAAAATATTAGAAGGTTATCATTCCAAACAGCGAAAGATAGCAAGTTCTATATAAGGTAAGTAACTCCTACGAAACGTAGGTATATAATGAATGAATGTTGTAAGTTAATATGTATTAGAAGATTATTACCACAATTAACGAGTCTTGTTTTTCAGGCTATCTCCAGAAGATTGAATCTTGGGATACTTCAACAGCAGCGGACTCAATTCTTCAAACGATGTGATCTTATGTTTACTACCATCAGGGGCTTTAATCTGCATCTGGGGCATCAGGGCATTTACTGTCTTCGCAGATTTGAACGGAAAACTGCAGGCAAATGTAAGGAGTAAAAACTTTTTTGCAAACCCAACAGTCAGTGGCGGATCAAATAGCTTATATTTTCATAATCTACCAAAAACAAACATCAATTCAAAGTAAGTATACGATGCATGCCCAAACATATAATGCATGTTGATTCCAACACCGTAGCTAACACTACGATTAACTGCAAATGATCTATGCGAAGCGACGCGACGCTGCGGCGCGGCGGCGGAGCGAGCGTGGGCGACCTTCTTTATCCGTAACTAACTTGTGTTCGTTTCGACTGCTCAGCCACATTGTCGTGGAAGAAAAACGACTACGTCAACATTACGAAGGAATTTGTAAAACACTAACAATGAAAGTCGCAAATTCATAGATCCAATATTCAGAAAGTTGTAAAGGTTTAATGGCCGCGCGGTCTAAATGTGGAGAACCGCGCGGCCACGCAGTTCTCTTACACGGAGCTTAGTAGAGGTACCATTCTTTTTGCTAACCACTGTTACGATTTAGAAGAAAATGTAGACACTATGAATAAAGCCCTAATGTTTGGACTTGACGACCTACAGCACTTAAATGCCATGGCCGCGCGGTCGAAACGCGGAGAACCGCGTAACAAGTATCGATGCGAAAGCATTCAGCATAGCTATTCACAAACGCTTCGATTCGATTTCGATTCGGAAAGTCGTATGTATATCTCGCTCGTTTTCGTAATGTCAAAAAAGGCAGACTTACGACTAGTCGAATCGAAATCGAAACGAAGCGTTTGTGAATAGCTATGTTGAAATCAGACTAATTTATTCTATTAAAATTCACCTTTCTCTTCAACTCTGATACCGACAATTATACATATCTATTAATATATTTGTCAGAAATACAAAAGAGTGTCAATCCCGTGATGATCAGGAACACAGAACATATAAAGGAGGTTGGAAGGGCCTTGTGGGCGGGGCACGCGCGCCGCGGTTATGAGCAGATGCTCAATATCAACCGAAATTTACTTTACCGGCCAGCAATCGCTCTCTTGTTTTGACAGCGTACGTAAGCTCCGCAAAAAATATCAAATTATGCCGTCTTGCGCTATTATAACGTGTCGGAAAAGAAGTCAGGTGTGTAGTGTAGCACGAGAAGGGATTTCTTTCCATCGGTAAGTCCAAAAACATTAAAATACATGTAAAATTTGTAATTATAACATTAGCATTATGAAGTTTGTAGACAAAAACGAAATAATCGCAAGCAGACGAATAGTAATATATTGCTTGCAATAGATGGATGCTTTTTGCACTACTACGTGAGCGATCGCGCAATGTATTACGTTCACTGCGAGAGTCCCGAGTGCCGAACCAATGGTTCAATTCCTCGAAATCTAGGCACATCGATAGTGCTGTGCCAATTTGTAAACAATGTCGATAATTACTATGATACAATTGATTATTATCAATAGGACACTTTATAACTAAAATAATATTATTTATTATGACCAATTGTTTCTACTACTTTTGAGAAAATTCTTCAATTAAACCGTGTTTTCCTTGAAACAAACCCATTGCAAGAAGCCTATTTACATTATTTTGAAGTTCCGGTGTCAAATCAAGATAAAAATTAAAGACGTCACCTTGAGACGTTAGAAATGGATTGAAAAAAAACCGGTCAAGTGCGAGTTGGACTCGCGCTCCGATGGTTCCGTACAAACCTGTGGGTATATAACTTTTTTCTATATGACGAAACTAAAAATTTACGGTTTTCGTAATTTTTCCTATATCTGTACTATAAGACGTGACTTCGTACAAAATTTCAAGATTCTAAGTTCACGGGAAGTACCCTGTAGGTTTTGATCCCGTGCGAGTTTCGAAAATTTGCGGAAATTTGCGGCCTAAGTGGCTGTATCTTTTGATTGCGTTGACTTAGAAGGTTGATTTTTCTACAGCAATTTCAGTTTGTATCATATAGAAATTTCAGTTTGATACCTCCACGCGTTCCTGAGAAAAACGGTCTTGACAGACGGACGGACGGACGGACGGACGGACAACAAAGTGATCTTATAAGGGTTCCGTTTTTTCCTTTTGAGGTACGGAACCCTAAAAATCGACGCAGTAGGTAGAACCCGTTACCTCGGTTGGAAAGAGCGTCGGATGTACTGAATCCGGAGGTCGCGAGTTCAAATCCTGCACGCGGTTTGAATTTTTCATTCCAAAGAAAATCTTTAAAAATGAATCTGTTCTAAGTTGGTAAATCTGTTCCAGGTTGGTAAATCCAACTTGGTAGTGTAAATTATGAACATGGTGAGCGATTTCACCAAGATTAAAAATCATTTCTGCAAAAATATCCAGGTTTTTGGGTTCAAAATATGCTAGGTGACTATTGTTGGTCTGTTGTGAGAGATATAGATAAAAATATGTGTAAAAAGAAGCATAAATTACCCATTTTTAACTCTCTAGTTTTTTGTAAAAAATTCTTAATTAATAATTTCAATTTTCAAAAACCTGACGTGCGTACGTGGAATTTATTTTTATATTATTTACGAAATGTAGATACCTTAAGTAACGTAACCGTATATATTTCATTTCAAGGACAAAAATCGTGTAAACTAGTGTAATTTTTTTTTAACTGATGATAAGCACCGGAAATGTAAGGTTGAGAGGCACACACACAACACGGTAAATATTCCATGTTAAATCCTAATGTTTATAATAAAATTTATTTTAATATTCAGTTATGTATTTTTTATTTGTTTCTAAATTCGCATGAATAATGTTCACAACAGAATTGAACATTATTCATGCATCACAGAAGTCCTCATAGTCCACAATACTTGCAAAGTTAGAAGCAAGATTACATTAATTTGATCGATATCAACAATCGACCTTTTAGTCGCCCTAGCATACAAGAGCTTTCACGCATGTACGAGTGTACGTCAAACGCAGTGATTGCGTTAGTGTGACAACCAATAGCAAACTCACGATCTAAGTGCGTGTTGTTTATTTGTGTGCATAATCCGCGTAGGCATTGGTCTCTTGCTTGTAGTGAAGTTAAAGAGTGGGAGACAAGCGGCGACACGCGTTCTGATACAAATCAGGAACTATTTCCTTTCTAACCTCCTTTATCTGTTCTGTGATCAGGAAGGTACCTAAATAAAACAAAATAATTGTATACAAATCTTATGTCGTTGCATAATTGATAATTCACTACTAAGTTCCATTTAAGAAAAGTGCGTCATAGCATTTAAGTGCTGTAGGTCGTGAAGTCCAAACATTAGGGCTTTATTCATAGTGTCTACATTTTCTTCTAAATCGTATCAGTGGTTAGCATAAATAATGGGACCTCTACATGGTTAAACCTTTACAACTTTCTGAATATTGGATCTACGAATTTGCGACTTTCATTGTTAGTGTTTTACTAATTCCTTCGTAATGTTGACGTAGTCGTTTTTCTTCTACGACAATGTGGCCGAGCATTCGAAACGGAAACAACTAACTTAGGTCCACTTACTAATGATGCTCATAATTAATTGGCGCTAAGTTGTGTCAGCGCTGCGCGTCATTCAACTGCGACTAGCGCGAGGCGAACTCTCTCGCCTATGCCTAGCGTCGCCGCGTCGCGACACACGAATTATCCCTAAGTGTTAGTTGACGCTAATGAAGACGATGTGGTGTTCATAATTATATTACTTAGCTAGTTAACTGAATAAAAAAAACATTTTTTGTTGTAAAACGTTATTTTTTAAGAACAGAGCAGCTAACTAAAAAAATCTTCATATAATAATTATTTGTTTGTTAATAATTGAGCTGTGCTAAATGAGCGAAATGAGTCTAACTACCGGAAATACCCTTGCAAATTTTGTGTTCGTCCGGATCACGTCGGAGTCACCAATGAAGCATTAAAGGGGTTGCACTAAAAGCGAATACACAGCTTACGGAAAGGATCCGTATATTTTTAGAAGGCGAAATGAAGAGCACAGAAAGAAAGCGATAGGCACAGTAGAACGACGTAGCACGTCTAGGTACAAGTCCCCAGATTTAAACACTCTACTTCCACAACCTCATACCTCTACTCACACACACGCCCCAATCGCTTGGTGATGAATCTGTCAGCGTTCCAGAAAGTATTATTATAATGGTCGTCGTAACAGAACGCTGACTCGACACTCGACAGTTATTGAAACCATGAATAAGGAGTACTCATACTTTGTGTAATGACATGAGTGGTCATGAGTGGTCAATGACATGAGTGGTTTGGACACAAAGTGAGCGCTTCGGCTACATGAATAATTCGTAACTCTATGTATTCCAGTATTAATATTTGTCTTCATTTTTACGACTCGAGCGAATAACACGATCACTATGATGTATTTGTTGCCAACCAGTATTTATTATTAGAAAAACCAAACAAAACAGTTAGAGAACGCATTAGCAGAAGCTTTAATTGGTATATGTTCTGTTGCCATTCTTATCAAACATGCCGCCGTGCGCGGCGGCCGGCGGCTATTCGGTCGTCATAGCGCAGCCCCGCGCGCCCCCTCCCTCACCCGCACTCCCCGTTCGTCGCACGCGCCGCCGGGCGCCGACCGCTCGCTCGCCAGTCGCCCTCCGCCCGCTCGGAAGTTAGTTTTAGCGGTGCGCGCGCGCTTTTATTAAAAATGCCTCCCAGACGACGGTATTCCAATCAAGAATATCTTGAAATGGTATTGTGCTACCGCGAGTGTAATTCCATAGCTGCGCATGCAGTAAACTTATACCAGCAGAGGTTTGGTGTGCGAGTGAGGCATCATACCATTCTGGATGCCGTGTACAGATTTAGACAACACGGCCGCTTTGACCCGCCTCCGGTTGACGCAAGCAGGCCTCCATACTCTGCCGAACTCGAAGAGGAAGTGTTAGACTTCTTCCGGCGTCATCCTCTTGCGAGCACCAGGGATGCTTCTCGAATCTTCGACGTGAGCGAAAACTACGTGTGGCGACTTTTAAATCAGGAAGGGCTCCATCCTTACCACTTCACAAGAGTACAAGAATTGCATCCACATGACTACGCGGCTCGCCTTGCGTTTTGCAATTGGATTCGAGAAGAACGCCGCAACATTCTGTGGACTGACGAGTCCACATTCACACGGGTTGGTATGTTCAACATACACAATGCGCATTATTGGACTGAGGCGAATCCTCGTGTTGTGCGGCCTGACCACTTTCAGACTCGGTTTAGTGTTAATGTGTGGGCCGGGATACTCAGCAACAGAATTCTAGGTCCAGTGTTCTTGGAAAGCCTGAACGGAGACACGTATCTGCGCTTACTACGAACCCGTGTGAGAAGAATGTTGGAACGTATTCCTCTTGCAGAGATAAGAGGGCTGCACTTTCAACATGATGGAGCACCACCTCATTTCGCCATCAGCGTACGGGAATTTTTAAACGGTGTGTGGTACAGCGGTGAAAGGTGGATAGGCCGAGGAGGGCCAGTGCCGTGGCCTCCTCGCTCGCCGGATTTAACCCCTCTAGACTTTTTTTTGTGGGGTCGTGTAAAGGACCTTGTGTACGGCCAAACCGGACATGACATTAGACTTGTGACAAAAGTAACGTCACAGTGATTTTATCACTGCGATCTGTCATACGCTGTGACTGCTGTGACTGGTTATGAAATAACAATGTGAAAAAGTCACTTCGTTCCAAATCCAAACTATCGCTGTTTCGATCACTCGAGTCACAAACACGTTGAATACGAACGAAAGAAAGAATCGAACGCGATCGCTGCTCCCGCCACTGACATGAAGCGCTGTGAACTTCACGGCGCGCTTTCTAAAGGAAACGAACTAAAGATTCAGGAGCACATGTCGTGACGTAAATCGTGTTTTGTGACAATAGTGAATGAAGTGACAAAATAGCAGTGATTTTTCACTGTGATTTTCATGGAACTGTAACAACAGTCGCAGTGATCGAAAAGTAGCAGTTTTTCCCACGTCTACATGACATTAGAAGTGTGGAAGAACTAAAAAGGCGCATCAAACGCGCATTTAGGCAAGCAAAAAGTGAAACGGACACATTAAATAAAGTGAAGAGACATGTGCGTAAGCGTGCCTACATTTGTGTGCAACGCGAAGGCGGACTAGTGCAACAGTGTTGTAGATAAGTAGGTAGGGAGTGTGTAAATAACTGTAAATACGGTGCAATTGTTGTAAATAAGATGATTAACTTTTAAACACGCCAAGTTACTGTAATTTATCGTTATTTGATATTAATCTAAGTACCTGTTGTTTAGAAAATTGCGATTCTTACACTAACTTGACAGTCCAAAGCCTGTTTAAGTGTGATGGGAAGTTTATCATCTTATTTACGTCAGTTTTTTGGAAGAATGCGGTAGCTGGTAAGTAATTGCACTTTTAAAACACTTGGCGTATTATTGCGTACTTAGTAGATTAGGTAGTGACGAACTAGTCAGCTGATATCAGTTTTCATTCACAGAACAGATGGAAAGAGACAGCAGATGTTTTCATTGACGAAGCGACACATCGTGCGAAATTTGTGAACCACGTTATGCAGAGTAGAGTCAATGTTAATTTAACATTAAACAAACATTTTTTTTTTTTATTTTTTTTTTTTTTTTTTTAACTACTTTATTTTCTCAAATTGAATTAACTGTTCCGAGGTACGAAAGTTCTTCACTATTGTAATCTATAAACACAATACTACCTCCCATTAAAGCCGTGGCAGATATTTTTATAGCACCTTATTTAGGTTACACATTTTATTTAAATTAATTCTTGATCATAATTGTAGGACTAGCCAGAGCAAAAGAGAAATAAAAAGCTTACATTTGAGTAGACAGGCATGATTTATTTACTAGGTTCAGATCATCAAAAATAAGTACAACATAAATAAGTACAACATTAAACATTTATCTATATTATTAAAATTCACTGTACTTACACAGGTATTACAGAGCTCCTTACACTTTCACAGTTCAACCAACACTGCCTTGCTAAAATGGCGCTGCCTCGTAACTTTTAATATCCCTCCTCTTTACCGAACTAAAATAGTCAATTGACATCGCAATATCTGTTAGCGCCATTTTAGCATTAAACAAATCAAATAACTTACTAATTTTACCTAATACATTTGTGTGATTTAAAAATACTGTAAATATCTTAAAAATATAGAATTTGGTATTTAAATAGCTAACATTCGGCCATCCAAAACATCGTACGTCCTCGTACGGTACACAAATACTATTAATGAAATATTAACCCAATACAATATTCGTTATAAAGGTTTAAGTCCTCCTTAATTTTACTTTAGCTTTAAACATTGAATTTTACACAGTTCTTTTGAGGTACACAACACACATTACAAAATTAGAACTTACGTACTAATACATATAATTATATATATATTTTTATTTATTATTAAAATATACTCATTCTAAATAATGCATTTTTATCAAATAATGTCCTGAATACCCCTGGCAACGGGCCCCAAAACGTCCCGAATACCAGTGGCAACAGGCCCCAATACATCCTGAATACCCCTGGCAACAGGCCCCAACACGTCCTGAATACCAGTGGCAACAGGTCCTTATATGTCCTGAATACCTCTGGCAACGGGCCCCAAAACGTCCCGAATACCATTGGCAACAGGCCCCAATATACCCTGAATACCCCTGGCAACAGGCCCCAATGCGTCCTGAATACCAGTGGCAACAGGTCCTTTATATGTCCTGAATACCTCTGGCAACGGGCCCCAAAACGTCCCGAATACCAGTGGCAACAGGCTCCAGTATATCCTGAATACCCCTGGCAACAGGCCCCAACACGTCCTGAATACCAGTGGCAACAGGTCCTTATATGTCCTGAATACCTCTGGCAACGGGCCCCAAAACGTCCCGAATACCATTGGCAACAGGCCCCAATATATCCTGAATACCCCTGGCAACAGGCCCCAACACGTCCTGAATGCCAGTGGTAACAGGCCCCACAAAATTTTTCATAACATAATCAACACCAGATAAATCACCTGTAAAACCAAATCAGTGTAATAAACAAATCTTATTAATAATTAGTTTCATTTACCATCATTCTATCATTAACAAATATTATCAGTTTACCATTCAATATACTAAAAGCGATCACTATAATATGGGTGTAATTACCTATCATAGAGACCTAAATAACTTATTCTGGGTCAGTATCCTCACTGTCCTCACTTAGAGACTCATCGTGTGGTCTGTTGAAATTTAATTGTTCTCATCTAATAAATAATAGAGTTAAAGTAAATTAGGTTAATATTATTATCATAACAATTTTTTTCACTAATTTCAAAAAAAACCTCGTATGTTAAATATTGTTTAAAAATTTCCTGTCCAAATATGTACTTAGTATTAGAACACATCGCCTGTGATACAGGTTTATCCTAGTACAGGCATCTAACTCTGTTTTACCTACATTATTTCTAAGACTTATGTTGTATTGTAAAAAAAAAAATAACTTTGAATAAATTGAATTGAATTGAATTGAAATAGATGTATCGACTATAAGCATCAACAATTACGAGTATATGCATATTTCCTTTATTACTTCGTATGAACGGTCCTACATGGTCCACATGTATTGTATCAAAAGGAGTAGAGACTTTATCAATCGGATGCAAATACCCAGGTTTTTTTCCACCCATAGATTTCGAGTAACTACATTCTAAACATGAATTAACGTATTTTTTTACAAAATTACGCATCCTTTTGAACCAATATTGTGACTTAATTTTATCCAATGTCTTGTCAACAGCAAAATGACCAATGTCATCGTGGTTCTGCTTAACTATTTGCCAGCGGACTCCCTTTGGTACAACCCACTTATCCCCAGAGGCCGTCACCCTAAACAATTTATCATGTTTTAATTTGTAATTATTTTTAATGTCTATAACATTATCTAAATCAGGGTCTTTTAATATTCCTACAATTCTTTGTATTTCGCTATCTGAACGTTGGACCGTTGCTAACCAATTATTGTCATTTACAGTCATTACATTGAATTTTAACTGTTCGTCGTTTATAGGATTACGGCTCAGGGCATCCACGTGGGACATTGATTTACCTGGTCGGTATTCAATGTTAAAATTAAACTCTTGCATTTGCTCCCACCATCGAGCTACCCGCGGAAGCATATCCCTTTTCTGAAAAGTGGCCCTTAAAGAATTGCAATCGGTAATGATCTTAAATTGAATCCCGATTAAATAAACTCTAAATTTATGCAGAGATGAGACAACTGCTAAAGTCTCAAGATCATAAGATGAATAGTTTTGTTCTTCTGGCGTTGTTTGCCGACTAAAATATGCAACAGGCTTAAGAACATTATCATATTTTTGCAGAAGGATACCAGCAACGCCTATTTTACAAGCGTCGGTATGTAGTTCAGTGGTTAAACTTGGATCGTATAATGCCAGTGTGGGCTTACGCGCTAGTTCCACCTGTAATTTTCTAAATGACTTTTCTTGATCTGGGCCCCAAACCCAATTTATATCCTTCCTCAATAAATATGTCAGTGGTTTTGCTATAATTGAGAAGTTGGGCACAAATCTCCTAAAGAAACTGGCTAACCCGAGAAACTGACGAACGTTATGCTGACTAGTGGGAGTTGGAAACTTCTCTACCGCTTCTACTTTCTTTGATCCAGGTCGAATACCATCAGCAGATATCTCAAACCCTAAGTAATCTACTTTAGGACTAAAGAAATTACATTTGGACAAATTCAATGTGAGACCAGCCTGGGCAAACAACTGTAAGATCGATTCCAACCGTGAAATGCCCTCACTAAATGTTTTTGATGGTATAATAATGTCATCCAAGTAGGCCAGAGCCTCTCTGTGACGCGCTTTTCCTAATATTTGATTCATTAGCCGTTGGAAGGTCGCAGGAGCGTTGGCAAGACCAAACGGCATTCTGTTGAATTCAAAATGGCCGTCGGGAGTTACAAACGCGGTTTTATGTTTATCCTCTTCTCTAATCTGTATTTGGTAATAGCCTGATTTTAAATCGAGTGTTGTATAAAGTTTATGGCCTGCAAGTATATCTAACTGATCATCGATTAAGGGCATCGGATAGTTTTCTTTAATAGTCTTTTTATTCAAAGCCCTATAATCTATGCAAAGTCTAAGCTCGCCACTCTTCTTCCTAACTAGCACGATCGGACTTGCATATGCCGATGTTGATGGACGGACTATATCGTTGTCTAATAATTCAGAAACCATATTTCTAACCTCATCTTTTTCTTTAATGGCTAATCTATATGGTCGGTAAACCACAGGTTCATTGTTATCAAGGTTTATCGCCATTTCTCCCACCGAGGTACAGCCCAATTCATTCAAATTAAATGCAAAACAACCTCTGAACTGGTTTAGTAAAGCTAGTAACTGTGTCCGTTCGGCAGTAGACAAAACTGAACCAATATTAACATTGAAATCATTAATAGAATCCAAGTTGGAAACTGTATGAACTTTAAATTTGCTTTCCTCACGTGCGACTCTACCTCGAGCAATAAGCTTGTCCTTAAGCAACGTAATTGGGACAACACCCCAAGAATTTAGTACTATCTGACCTATTCCCTCCCGAATACAAAATAACCCTGTTAAAACCGAGAACATGGAATTGGCTTCAAATCTAGATCCTCCATCAATAAATATCGCACCATTATAATTAGGTTCTGTATAAACGTCAATGGCTGTAACTCCAGAAACAATGGTATCACTTTTACAGTATAAACCTAACTTGTTATTTTCAGAAATAGTATTACTTAACTCCTTGATTTCTAAATGATCTTTAGTCTTATGAATCTCAATATGTGGCTGCTCCGTAAAAGTGTGACCAATCATCACTGGTACTTGCATGACACTATCTGGTACTATTACGAACTCTACGTTTGCGGCTACGTCATCAATAGAAACGTGAACAGATTGTTTACCCAACGAAAGAACGGTTGAATTGCCAAATCCTACCAGCACAGAATTGTCCACTTCGTAACCTATACCTAGCTTCCTAAATTCAGTAAGCTTCATCATAGAACACTCACTACCTAGATCTACATACGACTCAAATGGTACATTGTTAATTAAAGCGATTTTAAAATATTTATCATTTGTTTTCCTCTGGTCAGAGACGCGCATGACCTTCTTTTCAGACCCTGTGAGTTTAGTAAAACAATGTTCTGTTTCATGTCCAAATCTGCTGCATCTAGTACATTTTTTTACAGGTTGTGGGCATTGTTGAACGATATGACCTTCTTGTTTACAGTTAAAGCAGCGTTGATATTTATTAAGAACACGCGGTTGAGAATCTTGTTTACCGATATTTTTACTGGTACTGGTAGAAGTTGTTTTACGGTCGCTAGGTTTTATGTTTTTAGAATTTCTTAAGTATGCAAGTAATTTATCAGGGTCATCGAATTGTACTGCTTCTGCCCCTAATCGTACAGAACGATCATCAATCCCATGCAAGACGCAGTCTACTGCTCTCCTACCTACTATACCGCATCTACTGATCAGAGCTATTTTTTCATAATAATAATTTTTTAAAGAGTCCCCGAAACGAGCGCGTTTGAAAAGCATATCACTCAACATCTGTCCGTAATTTTCATCGGAAGGAAAAGCCGCCCGTAGTTTTTCCTGCCATTCTTCCCACGTGAAAAGCACGGATGGTAAACCCTCGTACCAACGCTGAGCTACCCCACGCAATTTAGGAAGAGCAAAATGAACAGTTTGTTTTCCGGACCACCCATAAATAGAAGCACACTCGTTCACTTTATGTAGCCACATGGTCATAGTCTGTTCCTTTTTTGCTGGATCAAATTCTGGTACCGCATTATTGAGATTCCCTAATTTATGCATAGGATCGTCTCCTTTTAAAGATGTTAAAACTTGTAAAAGCTGTGACACGCTTATATTATTAGAAAATGACTCACCGACATCGTTCGGCTGCTGATTGTTGTTCTCGACCTGATCTGTGGCTGCATTCGGTCTTGAGTTGCGTCTTTTATTCCTGGGCTGGCTCAGTGATCGGCTCCTGGACCGACGATGGCGCCTGTCGTGGACTCGCGACCCGCGCCTTTCCACGAACACGGAACGTTGGCGGCCCTCGCTCCCTGGCAACTGGGACTGGCTGGTGCAACGATGTGAGCGGCGACAGCTCCGACTTCTGTTCCGCTCTCTTCGATGAAGTGTTCTGGCATCCGCACGACTCCGGGAACGTGATGAACGCCTCTCTGATCTTCGTTGTGGTGTCCTCACAGCACGGTTGACTGAACGTAACACCCGGCACCGCGATCTCCGCGCACTTTTGTCACGTTCTACAGCGTGAGACTGCTCACGAGATGACAACTGATGCACGTTTTCCATGATTAACTGTAATAAGGAATCAACGGACAAAAACTTGCATTTAAATTACACTAAAACTACAGATACCTACATCTTAGAGCAAACTACAAACAAGTTAAATTAAGGACAGGATCGAACAACTCTTTACTTGGATTAATTTAAACCAATTTGTAGGTTAATCAAAGATTTCAAACAATAGAATAAAATAAGAAAGAAAAATAAAACAGAAAAAAAAATGTTCAGAAACAAATTACTGTAAAAGTAACTAAGGCATAAATTATCATCCCACTTCTGAAATGTAGGACTAGCCAGAGCAAAAGAGAAATAAAAAGCTTACATTTGAGTAGACAGGCATGATTTATTTACTAGGTTCAGATCATCAAAAATAAGTACAACATAAATAAGTACAACATTAAACATTTATCTATATTATTAAAATTCACTGTACTTACACAGGTATTACAGAGCTCCTTACACTTTCACAGTTCAACCAACACTGCCTTGCTAAAATGGCGCTGCCTCGTAACTTTTAATATCCCTCCTCTTTACCGAACTAAAATAGTCAATTGACATCGCAATATCTGTTAGCGCCATTTTAGCATTAAACAAATCAAATAACTTACTAATTTTACCTAATACATTTGTGTGATTTAAAAATACTGTAAATATCTTAAAAATATAGAATTTGGTATTTAAATAGCTAACATAATCATGCAGTCATTATACAGATAATCCCATTACAATTGAATTAAATAGATATCAATACAAAAAAATATATAAATGTCAATAACAATCATCAATAATAAATCGTCAATAATGGGAGAGTTTGCCACACAATAATAATAACAATATTAATTTAAAATGTCCATGCAATTTACAAAACTTACAATTTTTAATATAAAAACTCACGCACACTTTAAAAGCATTTTTCAATTAAAAACTTCGTCGAATTGTTTTTAAATCTAGAAAATGGTAGCATTTTTATGGAATTTGGAATTTTGTTATATCATTTTATGCACATAATATAGGTGTTGTTACCTGTAAACGCGAGATTCGTCCTCGGTTGAAATAATTTATTTGTATACATAGATCGTGGGGCATAGTAGCTTGTCGCTTGTTGAAAAAGTCCCTTATGTTTAAAAACAAATATACAGGATTCTACTATGTAAATACATGGTAGAGTTAGTATTTTATCTATACTATAAATATAAAACAAAGTCGGGTTTGTTACAACACTTATAACTCGAGGTCTGCTGGACCAATTTTCATGGCAATTGATTTGTTGGATTCGACTCCGTTCCGAATAGCAGAATAACCATTAACATATCAGAATAAAATCACGGGAAATAAAAAATAATAAAATTACTTTTTTTTATGTAAATTCGTTTTGACATCTTCCGCAATTAACAGCTCACGTCACGCACGCTTTTGTTTTATGGATATGTAAGCAGTTACTAGGAGAGTAGGATAGGTAGGCAGGTACTAGAAGAGTAGGATATGTAGCTAGGTACTAGGACGGTAGGATAGGGTAGGTCGGATAGGTGGGGTAGGTAGGGTAGGTGGGGTAGGGTAGCTTCAAGCAAGACATTAATTGACTGTTAGGCGGTACGAAGTTCGCCGGGACAGCTAGTATTTAATAAAGAATGGACGACATGACTCTATTTGCTTCAACCCAAATATAGCTCTAAGACACTTATTTTGCATTATGAATGCTTGATCAATCTCCACACAACGACCCCACAGGATAATACCTTAGAGTGGAGGTTATATAGCCGTAGTTCTTTTATTTAAAATATACTGCACCTACGTGACATGGAGTTATGTCAACGCCAACGCCATTTAGCTAAAACGGGATCCCTTCTTTTCGCATAATGTTCTTTGTCCTAGTATACTTCGGCATAACGATTTTGGCACATTTTTGTTTTGGCATAATAATACTTCGGCATAATTTTTTTAGGCATACATTTTATGTTGGCATAATCATCTTAAAGACTAATATTTGTTATGGCATAAATTTGATTCGCATAACGTTAGTAGGCCTAATGACTATAAGCATAATAATATTTAGGCATACAATTAATATAAATAACAAAAACAATTTTCATGCAAATGATTTATAATACATAACATTATGTAACTGAAACGATTTTTCAATCGCGAGATAACTTTTATCAGAAGAATATATTAGATGTTTTGACAGTTATTGTATAAAACAATAATTATGTCAAACTTCTATTATGAGAAACAAATATGGCGATTATTCCGCAGATAGAAGTTAACTGATTGAAACAGTGGTCCTTAATTATGTATAATTATTTATTTTAGGTGTATATTTTTAGCAATTGCTAGTTTAGAAGTATACTCATCTTTTTTACTAATATTTTTTTCAATTCTTTTGGTTTTGTCCGTGTATTTTTTTTTTTGGTATAAGTGATGTTCCGACATCCAGTTTATCTATTTCAATGATTTGATGTTTTATTTCTTGAACGATCTTTTTTGCCAAAAAATAAAATCCAGGATGGTGTTTTCCCACAAAATGTGCAAATCTATTGTGCCATGCCTCTGCATGATTTTGTGTCCTAGGTATTTTTTCCTTTTCTAGGAGATACGTACTCCAGACTTTGAGTGGAAATGGTGGTGGTGAACTTGTAGTGCCCCATACATAATTCTGATCAAACCAATTTGCTATAGTTTCTGTAACAATTAAATAATATTGTTGGTTAAAAATTTAATATGCTGTGCAACAAAAGTTAGTGACAGAACCGAATTGCTGCAAAACCGACTCCACGTAGTCTTGTTTGTCCTACCCCTAGAGTGTAATTTAAAATCGCGTAGGCGCGTAGGGGCGAGGCGGCCCGCGGGCTGAGGAGCAGGCGGCTGCGAGCGAGCCGCCGCGGCTGAGGCTGGCCGGCAAAGCCGGCACAAAATTGTTCAATTCGCTATATTATATTAATATGTTATATAATTATTTCATTTTTATACCTATAAAAATATGTTTTAATATCATTATGCGTAAATAAATTTATGCTTTAGGATATTATGCTTAAAAAAGTTATGCTTTAGAACTTTATGCTTAATCATTATTATGGTTAGAGAAATTATGCTTAAAAAAATTATGCGTAAGCTGTTATGCGTAATTATATTATGCGAAAATATAATTATGCCAAACAAAATTATGCTAAGTTATATTAGGTCTTAAAATTTTATGCAAATGGATAGGGAACCGATGAGATGATGTCATTCCCATACATTTGATTAGGTTTCTACTATCGTTAACGATTGTAGATTGTCAACTTGGCTAAGCCTACTGATGTAATGACGACTTTACTTTGTTCCTCGTTATCGCATCCCACATGATGCTACGAGCTACAAGGTGAGGTCGCACTGACGGGCGGAGCGGGAGCGAACGCGTGCTTGCCGCCGGTGAGACGTGGCGCAACCGTGCATAATGAACGACACGAAGTAACCTACAACTAATAAATAAATACCTACATCAGTGTTGATGTTTATCGCAAACTGGGATATTGATCGTGAGTAGAATACGGTAAGCTGACTTTTTAAATTACTGGATTTTTTAAATACATTTTTACCAAGTTGATTACTGTTAATGTTAGCCCACTGGAATGGGAATAAAAAAAGGCTTTCCTAATTTGAAATTGGATCTGAAATCATCATAAATGAGGTCTTTTAGGTACTTGTCACGTAAATAAAACCAAAAGAGCATCTCAAATCTTCAACGTTTACGTTAATAGATATTAGCGTGCAAAAGTTTCTATAGAAGAAAATAAAATCAATCGCTCCACAAGTGATGTGCGCACAACATCGCCCGAGAATTAAAAACTCCGCAAAAGTGTTCGCTTTTGAAGATAAAAGCTTCCGAATTCCTTCCTACATAATCGTGGACAGGACGAACTCGGGAGGGGGCAGGCGACGGGCAGAGCGAGGGGAGGTGATGTACGGAAGTTTGTGCTCCAGATCAAAGGCTTTTGTCTGTGGATTAACAAGTCGGTGTACAAATTATTTGGGTCGCGGGACTGTCTCGCTCGTTTCGCCGTTTCGCGGTCACCGTGTCCGGTGCCTTTTTCGTCACGGGAATGGACACAACACGGTCATGTTTTGGTTGTGTAGTGACCTACTATATTTATGTATCCATTTCTACATGTTAATTATTATAATAACTTAAATAAACATCAAAGTAGTATTATATAGAATCTAAAATGTATCGTAACAATCAACATACAAAGACATTTTTACTCATAGATATAATTTCTTATCAGCTAGCCGGCGCAGCTATGACGCGTCTTTGTTCTAGCGGCAAGCGCGCCCGCTACGTCACCCGAACCGGTTACGTGAGCGGGACGGCACCATTATTGCGTCGCGCTCTGCAAGCGCGCGCGCGCCGCCTAGCCAGTACGTTCACGAGACTCGCAGTGACCGTTGCGGTTTTAAAAAACATAGCTTCGCCGCGCTTAACATTGACTGTTCTCTTAACTTATTCCGTGCTATCTTTACTATTTCTACCACTCCTTCTTCCTAGTGGAACTCTTGTGTGTGTGGACTGTAACCTGTGTCTGTGTAATAAACTTTATTTCTTCTTCTTGTGTACTTCGGACTTTTCTTCACCCTTTATCTTCACACATTCTTCATTACACATACCTCCACACCTACAGTTGAATTACTGACCATAAACAAATGGCTGCAACAATAATGTAACATCACTCAACACCAACGAGAAGAGATTCACTCTATATATAAGATGCTTGTTTGTGGCGACACATGTATCTGCATTTCGCTAAGTTCGTATGTACCGTTGACTGGAGTCGTCATCATTGATTCAATTAGTATCGTGGGCCCGTGACCGTTCGCCGCGACCCTCTGTGTCCTCTGTGATCACTCGACGCGCCACTAATTTGTCTGATGTTGCTCCGTCAGCGACGCCCATTTATTTCACTAATTGAGCGAAGATATCGAACTTCTAAATTTGTTGTGACTTTCACAAAATGTCACTACACAAATAGGTACCATCTCAATGAATCAATATTTTGAAGAAGATAACAAGATGTTGTAGACCTCTTCACGGTCCATTTGTTGCTTGATTGTAGTACTGAGGAGAATTTAAAGAATAAACCTGAAATAAATCATACGACACCACTGCATTAGTTCTTCCTGAATTCAATGATTTATTATCGTACTCTAACTTAGTGGTGCTTAAATCCTGCATAAGGTTAATCAGCTGATAATAATCTATACAAGGTGTAAACGGACCCTTCACGAAGCCGTCAAATAAGCATTCTGTACATGAAACCAAGTAACTCCACGTAAAAATTATTGCTGGGATTCGATACGTTTTATGATAGGACTCAATGTAACGCACTCAAAATATTGTGCTGATGGATGCATTGAATAGTAAGGGGGGCGTGATACAATAAAATAAAATAAAATTTAAAATAAAGTTATAACATTAAGAGTCTATAGAACCTCAGCTCAAATTCTAATTTGGCCCCCACTTCCCCGCGCCACCTCACTCTTTTATCGCGATCGGCGCGATCGCACACAGCTCGCGGTGACGCGCGCGGGCACACGAAGTCAAATCAATTTTGTTAGAGTAAACTACACTATTATCGGACGAGTACTAAGTACCTACTTAATAAAATTATCAATCATAATTTAATATTAACTTGTCATTATATGAACATAAAATTGTACATCGCAAATTTAGTTTCAATGTACCTACTAACGTCAAAATCACTTACCATGTTTTAGTACAAGTGTTTTACTATATTTGTCTTTAAAATCATGAAAAACAACAAATCGTAAAATATTTCTTGCTCTTACTATGTTATTTTTGTTTTCAAATATCACAGCGACTGTACTATTTTTGCAACAAATACATTGCCCCTTAACCACTACCTAAGTTTGCCGCTAAGTGACTGGACAAGCAATGTAAACATCACAAAACGATACTTTATTAAGTGGATGCATCGCGGCCGTGGCGTCTTGCAGCAAGTTAATGATGTGCTTGTGCAGATCGACTAACGTAGGCTATCGATCGATCGATAGGATTAGATCTCTTTGATAATATTACGTTTTACCAATTTGAGCAGTTCCTATTGAATAATGACATAAATTATTTCTTATCAAATCTGTCATGGAAAAATATATGAATTTAAGAGTACACTATTTGACAAAAAGTGCCACCCCAGTAATATCAAAGCGGCAAGTGCTGCACAAATACATCCACTTTACAGGTCAGTGAGTAAACACCATAGCAGGGTTCAACAATACCTACTGTTTCAATTTCAATACGCTATGACAGCTTAAACCAACGTAACCGGATTTTTGATTGTGTTAATTTACTTAATAATATTTTTTTTAGCTACATATTGTTTATTTTTATTATAATATTTTCTGGACATGCAGTTTATTATTTATTTTATTTTGAGGACCCCAATTTTTTTTGTACAATAATAAATGTAAGATTCGATAACTTTCCGATTTAGTCAATCACTAGCGTATATGTAAAATAAATTGCTTTTGCACAGCACAACGATAGCAACCCATGTTTTTGTGTGGGTAAGTTGTACGGTGCATGGTATATACACGCTGTGATTGATGGGATAAGGTTTATAATTGATCGTGTAGTACGTTCTGTTTTAAGAAATGCGGATGTGTACGCGACTGCGTACTTATTGCTTTTGCTGACCTCTCATTGTACGGAATGCCTATACAATGTGAGATCAGCTTATACTGGAAATGTATAGTTTGATAATTATGTAGCCGTGGGTACGAATAACAGATCAGTTACATTTTTAGGTAGGTAGAAGATACTGACGAATTTACCGGAACATCATCTTTATCACCATCATTTTCAGTACTGTGTAATCGACGTCTTCTAGAAAGATACATTATAATTATTTAGCTAAACTACCAAGGTACGTCAGTAAGTTCATACATTTTATGTATGTGGTAGGTAGCACTACAGTCGGATAAGTAAGTTACAGTTTTGTTTCTTGTAGTTAGATAGGTAGGTACTTACCGAACATACCTATATTTTTTATTAGGTATTTCTAAGCGCTTGGCTGCTGCACTGCGGGTCGCGGGTTCGATTCCCGCACGGAAGAAATATTTTTATAGCTTAACGATAGTTGTGAAGATTTGTGTTTGTAATCGCACCGTCTCCGATTCCGCAGAAATCCTGGAGTGGGACAACATTATAAAAAACAATTACTAAGTACTTACTGTAGATACCTATATTTTGTTGTAATATACATATATTGTCAAAACAAAAACAAAACTATATAGGTTATTTTTATCTTTTAATTTTTTATAAAAGTTGCCCCACACTGGATTTCTCCTGAATCGTGGACGATGCATTTGTTTTTGTGATTGTAAACTTACAAACACAAATCTTCACATGCAGAAACACCTGCGACTCGTAGCGCAGCAGCCAATCGCTTAGCCACTGCACCAAACGTGTCGTATGCTGTCTACCTATATGTTTGTATATAAATAGTAGATACGTAAATAGATATTTATTTCATTAAGTTTATCATATGTTTGCCTGCTTCTTTACGCCAACCGTTATTTCCCATTGCGCCACACTATAAACCTAAGTACATAAATTTTAATTTTACGTCGTCTTGTTGCGTAATGTGTGTTCTGAGCGCAAGCGACACAGCTCTCCCGTTCGAAAGCCGAAGCGAGACTGAGCGCGGATGGCGGGCGGCAGAGAACCAACTTCAAGACGCCGATAGTTTAGGTATTTTCTTTTTAAGGTGAAAATAACAGGAATTTAAAAAAAAAATAAAAAATATATGACCTGCTTTATAGGTAGTTCAGTTAGTATGCCAAGTTTCATGATCTAATTTTAAGTATTTTTTGAATATCAGCGGTTTATCGTTCGGTTTGAAGGTAACTTTGGAATTTTTTTTTATCGAGAAAACTTTATGGAATCGTGTTTTCGTGAAACATAGGACCTAGCATTAATCCTCTACTTTACCGTATATTTATTTCAAAATTAATGCTGCAGTATTTTCGGCATAACGGAGGATCATGCTAAGCCATCTAAGCTACTATAGGCCCTTAAAAGTATGTGTTTAAAAAAAAACTTGTGAAAAAGTTTTAACTTTGGCCCCCAACATCTCCGTAACTAGAAGGTTCCCAGGTATGTAACAAAAAATTGATCTCAATGACGGCGAGAACAAGTGCCTTTCGACTTCGTTAAGGGTACTTTTACACTCATAATACAAATAATACCGCATAGCAGGTGTGACTGCCTGTCACGTATTCCTAATTATTAAGCGAATATCTTAGTCCATATTTATTTCAACATCATCACACGGTATCGGGATACTTACAAGCATATAAAACCTTTATTTTATGGCTTGACAGCCTGACAAGTTACTGTAATTAATAACAAAACGTTCCGTCCCTTCTTAGAATTGTAAAATAATATTAGCCACTCGTAAATGCATAAATTGTCTATTTAATGGGAAGTGAACTTGAGATAAAAGCCGGCTGACAGGCCAAAACTAATACTTCAATGAATTCTTGAGAAACGATAAAAAATATACGGTTTGTAAGTGCATTCCTCAATACGAGTGCACATCTGGGAGCCACGTTTAGAGGCTGAACCGAAGAGAACCTTTAAAACAATGGCAAAAACGGGCGTTAGGCAGGCGTGGTATTTTTAGAGTGTTTGAAAGGAAAGAAGGAGACTCGAGGCAGTCGGTCTTACACCGCTATAGGGTCCGGATGAAATAAGATAATGAAGTTAAGTTAGGTGACTCGGCAGATAGCGATGCCTATGTCCATGTGGGTTATCGCAATAGTGCGATGGTGATTGAATAAGTTAAATATAGTTGGGTTAAAAGCCTTGTTTAGACAAATCTAGTATGTGTGTGTGTTTGTTGGTGAGCGGCTGGGTGAGTCCTTTATTACAATAATTATCCTAGGCTGATGGTTTTATCAAAGTTCTTAAAACTAATCAGACAGAAACGTGTTGCTGGGGAGTTTGTTGCGCCACTTCTTCTCCCCAGCTCCAACACTAGGAAGTGGTGAAGGGTGGGCGCTTTTGGGGCTGTCTATAGGGTTTCAATAGAGTTGATCTCCAACTCTATTGAAAAATGATTCTTGAGTTCTGATTATCAACTCCAATATCTGGTAATTCTTGAATTATGTATTCATTAGCTCTAACTAACAATCCAGCCATTGCTTTTGAGTTTTGATTCTCAACCTTATTATGACCAACCATATAGCGATTCTAGAATAATCTATGCTGTATCTTACACAAATGATTCGGTCAGGCTGACATGAACACATGTCTTGCATATACGATAGTTGTACGAAAAGTGCACTTTCCATGGGGAGGGATTGGAATGGTTTGATACCACATCTATTTTATAACCAGTCTAAGGACTGTTAGGGACCATGTCTATTGATTAGCATGATGATTGACTTTCTGCCGCTGAAAAGCCGCCTTGTCACGTACACCAGTTCGAAAGAGCTGCTAGGGACAGTGTTCACTAGGAGCATGATGTCGACGCATTGCCGCTGAAAAGCCGCTTACGTCACTTATGGAAGTGTAGCTTTGAGTGCTCCAGGTGTAGATGCAAGGTATCGTGTGAGTCACGATTGACCTATTACCTATTACGTTAGCGTAAGGGTTACTTACGAGAACTATATTGGTTGCAATATAAATATAATTGGCTTCCCCAGTTTTGTTTTACACTTTTGAAACCACTTTCAATATATTTCAATAACTATGAATTCCCTAGTCTGATTTACTATATCTTTCAATCCTTTCCTCGTTCTTATGATGATACGAGGCATTGGACTTCTTCATGTTAAGGGATTCATTTCTTATACCGGTGGGGAGGAAATCCAGTCAGGGACGAACCTCACAGGGGCGCGCGGATGGAGGGGCGCGTCCCTTTCCCCCTCAGGGAAACCGGCTTTCATACTAATATTACCATGAATTAGGAAAAACGAAAATTTTATCAGCCTAGGGTAATTTAGGAACAGTAACATGTGGTGCCGTGACCAGGATTCTCGTCATTAAATGTACTGATTCACTTCAGTGCAACGAGAAAGGACAATTTATGGGTTACTACAATAATAACACAACGTAATTTTATGGATCTAGAGTTTGTGAGAGACTGCTAGAGTTACGACGGCTATAATAACATATTATTATATTAGAAAACGGTTTGGTTATCGTGGGTGAATTCTTCAACCACTGGTAGCGGGTTCAAATCCCGCATAATTTATCAGTTTATATACTTCCATTCCATTGTCACGTATTTTGGGTTCGATTCCCGTCTGACGCAATAGTTGATAAGTAATCAGATTCCTGTGTTACGGTTTTTGGGTTCGATTACTACACGTTTTATTGGTTTAAAAGGCTTTGGTTCCGATACTAGTTAAAGTGGGTTCGATTCCCGCACGTTATACGAGTACGTATAGGTACTCTTTAGTGAATAACAGTTTGTAAGATGCTTGCTTGTGTTTCAGTGCACCTTAAATGATGGGTTCGATTCCCTATAGATGAAAGTTTCGTGTTAGATAGTACACAGCAAGATTTTGACATATGTTTGCAATTGCACGGTTTTTATTTGTACGAGTATGAGTGCGTGAGAGAGTGAACATAGAAATAAGACACGCCCTCAACTATGGGTAAACTTTATATTATTAGTACTTAGATCTTAGTCGATTAGTTAACTAAGAGATTCATTAAACTATTATCATTGGAAGTTAACCTGAAGCTTCCCGACGCTGTAGCGTGTGTCAAATAATTGCATAGATACTCGTGTGGCCTTATTTCGAATTCCAGGATATTTCAAACTTCGCTTGGCTGTCTAAACCTTTGGGTTGTGCGTGGCGCTTGGGTCAAAGTTCCATCAAATTCAGCTGATATGGGAAGACCTAGTCTGCGGCAGCCGTAACGCTGTTACAGTGACGAAGCTAAGTTCCACTTTTATTGAACTCTATTTATTGTTTCCCGTAGTCACGTGGAATGACTTTGTTGACTCAACAATTATTATATTTTGTTTTGAGCTATATAAATCTACCTAATCGGTCCCAATATTCAACGTAAGGTTAAATTCGTACCAATATTTTAATTTCCAAGTGAGAAAGTTATAACCCCTTGTCATAATATAAGCTAATAATTGTTTGGATAACCTAGGGTGTCTACATTTCAAAGTAAAGACCGAGGTCAAGATTATATTTGCTCAATGAAGGTTCACAAGATACTTTGTGATTTTAATGTTGGATAAGCTCTTATTCTATATATAAATGTACAAGTGAGCGTTATCTCAAATTACATAACATTCATTTTCTAATACAGCTTTCCAACTATAGTTGAATTTCAGAACTGCTCTCTCCGCTTCGAATCGGAGGGGGGCGACTATTTGGAATAAAGTCTAATATGTCTATATGCCGACTATTTCAGCTGTTCCTGGATACAGCTGCGAGCAGCTAACTCAGCGTTGAGGAGCAATGGGAAAGGCCTCTGTCCAGCGGCAGATGCGGTAGGCTGAGTTAAGAACGATGGAGCAGCGTAGGTAGCATCGCTCGATAGCACATATACTCTTAGAAGAGACTCTGGTATGTAAAACTAAAATTATAAGCATGCACAGGTCTTCTGTAATTACCTGAAACGTTGTAAATGACAAGAATATTTTGAAGAAGAATAAGTTCAAATAGAGGAATTATATAACGATTGAACATACTTCTGCGAAACTAAGCAAAATTATAAGCAGATGTTGCATCTTATTCGATTAATGGTCCAGTTAGAACGGTTATAATGTTCTTATTAGGTGAACATAACAAATATATGAACATACAAACTCTCCAGTAATGTCATGGAAAGGCACAGTTTATCCTATTGTGAAAGCTCATCCGCTGTACTGCGTCACGCGTCTGATTTTCAGAGGGGGGAATGTGACTGCCTGTCACGTATTCCTAATTATTAAGCGAATATCTTAGTCCATATTTATTTCAACATCATCACACGGTATCGGGATACTTACAAGCATATAAAACCTTTATTTTATGGCTTGACAGCCTGACAAGTTACTGTAATTAATAACAAAACGTTCCGTCCCTTCTTAGAATTGTAAAATAATATTAGCCACTCGTAAATGCATAAATTGTCTATTTAATGGGAAGTGAACTTGAGATAAAAGCCGGCTGACAGGCCAAAACTAATACTTCAATGAATTCTTGAGAAACGATAAAAAATATACGGTTTGTAAGTGCATTCCTCAATACGAGTGCACATCTGGGAGCCACGTTTAGAGGCTGAACCGAAGAGAACCTTTAAAACAATGGCAAAAACGGGCGTTAGGCAGGCGTGGTATTTTTAGAGTGTTTGAAAGGAAAGAAGGAGACTCGAGGCAGTCGGTCTTACACCGCTATAGGGTCCGGATGAAATAAGATAATGAAGTTAAGTTAGGTGACTCGGCAGATAGCGATGCCTATGTCCATGTGGGTTATCGCAATAGTGCGATGGTGATTGAATAAGTTAAATATAGTTGGGTTAAAAGCCTTGTTTAGACAAATCTAGTATGTGTGTGTGTTTGTTGGTGAGCGGCTGGGTGAGTCCTTTATTACAATAATTATCCTAGGCTGATGGTTTTATCAAAGTTCTTAAAACTAATCAGACAGAAACGTGTTGCTGGGGAGTTTGTTGCGCCACTTCTTCTCCCCAGCTCCAACACTAGGAAGTGGTGAAGGGTGGGCGCTTTTGGGGCTGTCTATAGGGTTTCAATAGAGTTGATCTCCAACTCTATTGAAAAATGATTCTTGAGTTCTGATTATCAACTCCAATATCTGGTAATTCTTGAATTATGTATTCATTAGCTCTAACTAACAATCCAGCCATTGCTTTTGAGTTTTGATTCTCAACCTTATTATGACCAACCATATAGCGATTCTAGAATAATCTATGCTGTATCTTACACAAATGATTCGGTCAGGCTGACATGAACACATGTCTTGCATATACGATAGTTGTACGAAAAGTGCACTTTCCATGGGGAGGGATTGGAATGGTTTGATACCACATCTATTTTATAACCAGTCTAAGGACTGTTAGGGACCATGTCTATTGATTAGCATGATGATTGACTTTCTGCCGCTGAAAAGCCGCCTTGTCACGTACACCAGTTCGAAAGAGCTGCTAGGGACAGTGTTCACTAGGAGCATGATGTCGACGCATTGCCGCTGAAAAGCCGCTTACGTCACTTATGGAAGTGTAGCTTTGAGTGCTCCAGGTGTAGATGCAAGGTATCGTGTGAGTCACGATTGACCTATTACCTATTACGTTAGCGTAAGGGTTACTTACGAGAACTATATTGGTTGCAATATAAATATAATTGGCTTCCCCAGTTTTGTTTTACACTTTTGAAACCACTTTCAATATATTTCAATAACTATGAATTCCCTAGTCTGATTTACTATATCTTTCAATCCTTTCCTCGTTCTTATGATGATACGAGGCATTGGACTTCTTCATGTTAAGGGATT